>PVJL010000005.1:194776-657780 GCA_004026885.1 Lyroderma lyra | reverse complement strand
GGGTGAACTTATTATACATCAAGCTGACAATGCACTGTAGAATTGTATGCCTGAAACCTATGTAATCCTTGCTAACAGATGTCACCCCAATAAGTCTAACAATAAAAATGAACTAAAAAAATATATATATAAGCATGTAAAACACTTTAGCACAGGTCCTAATTAGTGCTTTAAAAATGTCAGCTATTATTCCTATTATAAAAATCTTTAGTATTTGAACTCTGCGCCTTTTCAAAACTCCCAGATACTACCTCTTTCCCTAGGAACTGACACAGAGAATTGCCCCGCCCTTCAGCCAAGAAGTCTTGACTTTACTTTTGCAGAGCTTAACTATATAAGCAGATATTCATATAATAGAATAATCTACAGTAATAGACACACATATGATTATAAGGAATAATTACTTTATAAAGTTTCTAAAATACCCACACACATAGTTGTTGTTTATTTTAAAACCATGTTAATTTCAGTGGAAACAAATTTCAGTTAGCCATAGGGCTGAGGATGTATTCAATTGGATATTAGAATATATCTGCTGTTCTTTTTGACAACTTCAGGTTTTATATCATGCCTGAAACAAAAGGAAAAAAACTGAAGCTGATTTCGTTTTCAAAGTAAGGCTCACCAGACATGAGGTCATATTTCCGAAAACATCAATGAAAAGAAGGTGTTTGTTTTTTCAAACGTGTTGGCCCAATACAAATATAGCTATATCCAACATCAGACTTAGCCATATTTAACTTACCTGTCCTCAGTATAAATGAATTTCTTAAAACATGGTTCTTATTGCAATATTTTGCACTATGTTTCATTCTCAATATGCTCTGAGATATAAGTTAAAACCAAGCTTTAATTCTAAATGAAAACAGTTTTTAAGATGTATATTTATAACTGTAATATAGATTTTAAGCTAATTCAGCAATTATTAGCTTTTATTGTTTAAACTTTCTTACTGTGAAATATATCATACCTCCACAAAAGTATATATATCTATATAAGCTGTTCCAAAAAAGAATAATAAAAGAATAGCTATGTACCTCATCCATCTTCAGAAACAGAACATTACCTGTACCTTAGAAGGTTCCTTGTACCTCTCACTGACCAGGATCACTCATCCTGACCACCCATAGGTAAGCATATAGTGAAACTTTGTTAATGATTTCTTGCTTCTATTAATGCTTTATCATATACGTGTGTAAGCAATATGTGCCCAATTTTGCCTACATTTTCAATTTATGTAAATGAAATTATATATAATAGGCTTGTATGATTTGCTTCTTTGTTCAACACGTTTTTGAGATTTATCATTCATTGATATACGAAGCTGTAATTCATTCAGTTTTGCTATTCTGTAGTATTCCATTGTATGACCACAAGTAAGTTATCCCTTCTATGACTAGTAGATATTTGGGCTGTTTTCTCTTTTTAACTCTTTATAAACAATGCTGCTGTGAACATTTTTATTCATAATTCCTGGTGTACATGTGCACAAGTTTCTCTAAAATATAAACCTAGAAGTGGAGCATTTTAGTATTCATCAAACTATATAAAGAAATCAAAGCAAAGCCAAACCACAGTGTTCACAGAAGATGTATTTGATGATGATGATGATGACGATGGTGATTTCCTTGCTGAATTATGATACAATAGCTCACGTTTTGCTCACTAGTAGTCCTGCCTTCAAAACATTACTTAATAGGGAGTTCCCTGATGGTGTAGTGGCTTAAGGCTTCCGCGCTGGCGCTGTCAGCACGGCGGCCTGGGTTCGATTCCCAGCCAGGGAGCTACCCACATACCAAAAAGCCAAAAAACAAAAACAAAAACAAAAAAACAACATTACTTAATATCACCAAACTCACAAAAAGAAATTCCAAAAACCCTAACACAAGTCTCCAGGTGTTTCCAGATAGGCAACAAGAGTTAAGAAGATTAAAGATTCAATGAAGTGTTCTACCAAGTGATGGTAAATATTCGCCAAGTGATAGGGAAAGAACTGAAGTCTGACTACTATCAGTTAAGAGTATGGGCTTCACAGGGGCAAGACAGCCTGACTTTTAAAGTGTCTCTATTTATAGAAGGTTGTGTGATCTTAGACAAATCAGGTAGTCTCCCTGGGTCTGTTTTTATGTTAATTAAATATGAAGTTTGGATTCAAAGACCTTTGGGTCACTTCCAGCTCTAAAATTCTGATTCAGATATTTCAAAATACTTTTGGAAATGACAGCTTTGCTTGCCCCCTTGTGGTTTCCACTGGACTTGCAACTAGAGAAACCAGCTTAAAATGGTGGTTATTGCCTCTCAAAAACTTCCCTGCACAATATATTTTAGGTGTTATGATTAAAAGGTATGAAAATTAAAAGAAGATCTGTGAAGTTACTAAAATATTTGAAAACACACACATAAATAAAGTTATTTTTCTTAGTAACAAAAATTAGTTATTTGGTTTTAACAATCATGTTTTTGACTGTACATTTGTAACTTTTGCATTTATTTTCTGTAAATGCAACTCACTTTAAATACAAAGTGAGAAACAAAAGGTTCTGTTTCCTTCCTCCAAGATGGAAAAGAAAATTAATTAATGCATCTCCTTTCTACTAAATTAATGTCATTAATCTTTATCTAAGTAGATAAAAGATTGGAAAATTCCAGAGGATTAAAGAAAATAACTAACATAGTACTCATTTCATAATACGCATTCAATACAGGTTAAATGAGTGTGAATCTGAATCTGAAAAAAGAATCTGAGTTGTCTAGTCAAGTGGATTGAAAGCAAAAAGGAATGGCATTGAACTACTTTGTAAAACTCTTGGAAACAGAATTAAACACTTTAAGACTGAGTTTCTCTCTTTGCAAAGAGGAAATAAAATTTTTGATGCCTGTTGAAATGGCAGGAACATCATAAAGATTAGTGAGTTGAATATCAGTAAAGAATATCATGTTCCTTAGAAGAGTAATGTTATGTAAAGACGCAGTTCAGTATCATCAGAAACTGGCTACAAGGGCACTTTGAAATGCATTTCATGCAATTTTTGAAATAGAGTATAAAATTGCAACAAGAAAAATAACCCTGCTCACCAAACTATAAAATGTCATTTTTCTTCAAAGAGAGGAAAATAAGAAAACCAGAGACTCTCTCCTAACTTTGAATTTAAGCACAAAATCGGTATACTCATATAAAAGACAAGAATCAAGTTCTGAGTCCTGAATGTTTTAGTCCTTTAAGAATTTATTGAATAAATTAAAAAGAAGTTTAATTATATAAAAATATTTTGACAAGGTTTAACTTTTTTGTTTGTTACTGTTATTGCCTTTTTTTTCTTTTCTTTTTTTATGTGGGTAGTTCCCTGGCTGGGAATTGAACCCAGGCTCAGCATTGATAGCGCTGAAGCCTATCCACTACACCACCAGGGAACTCCCTGTTATTGCCTTTTGAACAGTAGAGCTATCTTAAGAAATCTTTTTCTATGCTCTCTTATCTGTTCATCTGATTTTCATAGAGACAGCCCAATTGACCGGGGAAAGAAGACTTCAAATCAGAGAAACTTAATTTCAGCTCTGGCTTTTGTATGCCTCTTAAGTGTAATCAACCTTGGGCAAGCCACTCAGCTTTCTGAGACTTATTCCTTTCTATAAAATGAGGGTTTTTGTACTATCAATACCTCTCTGACCATGCTGTTCTGATCATTTAATGTGTAAACTCTCTTTAGAGACCGCAAAGTTATTTCTAAATGTTAATGACTGTTTTTCATATCTTTTTTCTCTATACAAACTTATCAATCTTATCTTCATCAATTATCTTGATGATTCCCACCTCTTTGCCCAACATTCCACAAGGACCATTTTCATTCAGCCCACCCACCCACTAACATGGGCTCCATTCAAACCACTTCACCACCAGGGTGTGAAATTTCCAAATGTAATCAAGTGTCCTATGCTGGGTAATCTTTATGTCTCCTAATCACCTACAGAGTAGAACCTCAATTCCTTCACCATTGAGCCCTGCCTACCTGTTCAGCTTCATCCTCTGCTGGTCCTTTCTTGTGCTTCACAGACACATTAATTCTATGATTGGGTTTTTTTCCTGTCTCCAGGCATTTGAACATTTATTCTTCCTGCCTAAAAAAATGTCCTCGTCCTCCCACTCAACAAATCTAGCACTTTTTTTTTTTCTGCAGAATCTTCTCATTTATTGCTGGCAAAATTCTACATTATGTCTTAGTTCAAAATGTCTCTTTTCACATGCTCCCTTTCCACTTTGTTTGAATCCTCATTATTGTTTTCCTTGTACTTGCTGTGCCTCTTTAAGACTGTTGATTCCTAAAGAGGGTTCATTGTGTCTTCATGTTGCTATCTCCAGTGGCTAGCACAATGCCTGCACCTAGTAAACACCTAACAATTTTTGCTGCATAAGTGAATGTTTTCTAGTATTCTTAGCCTCTGAACTGATTTTATTTTATAAACTTTACTTATCTAGTTTTACAAGCGTTAATCATTCCTGTATACCAGTTTAGCATCCCTTTTTTAGTATCGTGGAAGTAGTTACAATAACCTTGTCTTGGGACATCATTACTGTACCAAATACATTATTGCTCAAGTTAGGGCTTTTAAAATTAGAAGGAACAAGGAATTGCTCGAGGTAACTCAAGGGAAGGGTGGGAGCAGGGGTTGTTTTTCAAACACTGAGGTGATATTGTGGGCATCCAAGCCCACGAAGCCTCATGGGAAATGTGGCTGGTACAGAGCAGTGTCTCTGTCTCCTGTCGTGCCTTCACGGCTTTCTATAAATATGCTGTATTCTTTCTCTCCTAGCTCCACCTGTTTTCAATTTCCTGATAACTTGCCCATGAACTTTGGCTACAATTTAAGTGCCCAACATCTTTTTACCCTTTGCTTCCACTACTTTCTTTTCTCAAATTTCAGATCCACAAGAGAGGACTTGGATAGACACTGCTCATCTACTTGGGTCAAGCCACATTCATTCATTCATTTATGAAGTATTTATGGAATTTTTAATATATGCCAGACATTCTTCTAGCTGCTGGGATAAAAGCAGTGGAAGAGACAAATAAAAATATCTGCTGTCACAGAGTTTACATTCTATTAGAAACAGACAAGTCACTGAACTGGCAATCTCTAGACCAGATATCACCTTTCAGCACCATCATCTTGGTTGGGGGTGGAGAGGCAGTGTCATGTGGTACAAAACATGGCCATCTAGTCAGCAAAAGTGAGCAGGACAGACTTCCCAAAAGGAGGTGTGGGCAGGCATAGAGGAACTTCAGTGCAATTTTAGTTTCTCTTCTGTTTATTACTCACATTCTCTTACTTCATTCTTTTTTATTTCCTATCTCATATATAGTTTTAAAAATAGTCCTTTAATCTTAACTTCTTTGTGGTCTATTTAAGGTCACCATGGTATTTTAACATATTCTTACATCTAAGTATGTGTAATCTTCAAAATAATTTGGAAAGATTTTTACCTTAAAAAAATCCAGTTTGTAATGTTTTTTAATGTCTAAAGAGTGTATCCCAAGGCAGGATGGATTCTTACTTTCAGTGTTATCAGCTCACTTTGCAAATGCTAGCTGTTTTACTGCCATACATTTCTATAGTTGTGGAAAAAAGGAATACTTTAGAACCCTTTAGTAACAAACCCTAAGCTCCACTAAAATCCATCTTTCTTTATGGGATCACCGTGTGCATGTGCACAAAAGTCTCTGTAACATATTATTCTTGCTCTCCCTCGACAGTTCCATCTCTATTTCTTTGCTACTAATCTTTTTCTCTCTCCTGCCTCTCCATCTTGTTCTCCCTTCTTTCCCCACAGCCCCTGGAGTCTGTTTATCTCCCTGAAGTAGGATACAGAACTGAAGTCAGTGTTTTATTACTGGTGCCACCACTCTGTTAGCCTGGTCTGTCATTTGGTAGCAGGCCTAAAATTTAGTTAGCTGTCAACAGTTGAGAAGTAATGACTCAACCACGGGCCCAGATTGCCAGGCTTCTTACAGGACTGAGTAACTGCCACTAAATGATACCTTTTCAGTTAAAACATAGTTACTGAAATGTATAATGCATTATACAAAATTCATAGTGATGATGAATGTGTGTTTTTATTAGAAAATGATCACTACATGTAACAATGCAAAAAAGTCTAATACTCTTCTACGGTCCAGAACCTTTCCCGTTAGCCTTTAGAGTAAGTTGAGTTAAGTACCATTCTCAATAATCCTCTGCCTAAACTACCCAGGTTTACTTCATTTCATGCAGATTAAACCTGCCATAAATCTCTTATAATCAGAAGTCTGCAGGAATGCCCTGGTTCCAGAACTATGAGACTTTAGAGCTACTTATTATAAAGAAATTTTTATAAGCAGTTTCCACTCTGTTTATAAACCCTAAGTGGTTCTATAATAACTGTTTACTTCTTAACTTAGAGAAAAAAGTATTTAGTTACTTTTTCTAATTCTTCCTATTTCTGACCTCATCTTTTTGGCCTCATAGCAAGAGAGAAAAACAACAACAATAACAAAAGACAGTGTTTCAGCATGACCTAGACCTGAATGAAAATCCCTAAAACGATTCTCTTTCAGTCAACAGGCAATCTACAACTGTTGACAAATTTCATCCGATTTTGCCCAGCCTCATAATTGATTTCATATTTATACTTGCCATGTATGTATTATTGACTCATTTCAAACAGCTTCAGTAGAATTCCATCTTTTTGAAAAATTGCTTCTTAAAGCAACTCACTCTTAAAGTAATATCAGAATTTCTTCTCTCATTCTCGAACATTTTTGCAACCTGTTAAAATAACAAGAATTTTTAAACAACTCACTTGATTTTTCAACATTTATTGAACCCTAGGGCTACGTATTGGGAATACCACCTAATAAAACACATAATCATCCTTGTCCTCATAGTGGGGATGATGAGGGAGACAATAAACAAGGTAACTAACAACTGTGTAGTATGCAAGAAGGTTAGATCCTGTGGGAAAAAATAAGGAAAGGCAGGCAGATAGGAGTGGAGATCGCAATATTAAATAAGGTGGTCAGGTAACTGAGTCTTTTGAAATTGTTTCCTATGTTCTATTATTGACTTTAAAAGCAGGGAGTTGTCAATTTATAATCTTCCCACTATAATAAGGTGAAATATTACTCATCATTGCGTTTGAATTTATACACTCTTGGCTAAATATTTTTGTGTGGCTCTATCTTCTTGTAGAAAAAAAATTTTTTTTCATTAACCAGAACTTACCATTTGCTGGCTGCCTGCAGCTGCTTTAACTGATCCCTTTATATAGCAACATTCTACTTTCTGAAGTGACTGGCAATCTTGAGCATCAGAAAACATGTCCCTAATTGTTAATGATCCCACAGAAAGAGAGTGTTCTAGAATATCTGGGACCAAAATCTCTGGCAAAGCCATCTGATCGTAGTTATTTTGGAGGAATGCAAAGTCTTGTGTGCTGTTACATTTTCTTCACATCGAATAATAGTACTAACCAACTACAAATATTTGTGGATTAGTATAGCATGTAATTTTTACTGTTTTCCTACACGTGAAAATGGATTTAGATTCTTTGTTTGCTTTGCCTGTCTTCTCTTGAGCACCTTCTTACCAACCAAATAGCCATAGGGCATCATTTCAGCTTCTGGTCAGCCAAGTAAGTAATTTCTTAACCCTGGCCGTGTACTGGAATCATCTTTTAAAATGACTGATGCATAGGCCTCTGATTCCAGTGAAATCAGAATCTTGGGGTGGGGGTGGGGGATCAAGTATCAGTATTTTTCTTTAATTCCAATTACACAAGAGATTCCAATGCATAATCAAGAATCTCTGAACTTAGTCTATCAGCCCCTAGCAGTCTCCTACTCAGCACCTCTGAGGATCTCCTAAGGTAATTAGTGATTTATGTCCTCTATAGAGACCTCAGCTTTGACCTCACTGTCCTTTCCTCCCTTTTCTTTACCTCTTATCTCCTTGTCTGCTTCTCCCTGAGACCTGCCAACAGTACCTGCTAAGGTTGTTTGCCCTATTGGTGGCCAGCGTGGAGCTAGGTTTTCAGTCCTCTGATGCAAAACACATGGATCCAGTTACCTGGAGACTGCCTGCTCATCACTTCTGCAGCTGCTTCTGTGGGTCCCTGGGGCCTCTCACACCCTGCCAGCCTGGCTGTCCTCCAGCTGGTGCTACACTCAGGGCCAGCCCCCACGGTGGCATGCTTTGGCCCTCAAAGTCCCGTTGACTCTATACCAGCATAGCATCTGCGTATGCTCTGGGTGCGGCATATTAGCCGTTTCATCATCTGGCCCCTTTCCGCCTTCCGACGTCACTTCCTACTATCACTATCGCGGTTCTCCCCCATATTCACGCATACACACGCAACTCCTTATGTATGTTATCGTATTTCCCAAGATACACCTTTTTATTTTTTTATTTAACCTGGAAACTTCCTTACTCATTCCTCAGGTGCCTAACTTGCTGTTGCTCCCCTAAGAAGCCTTCTCTAACCCCCTTGATCACTGTGTTGTTCATGCCATGTCAGGATGGCTTATGTATTTCTACTCCTGGCTCCCTCTCCAGACTTAAGACAAAGGCTGGGTCTTTATTTTACATACTTTAAAATAGATAATAGCTTCTCAGTTAAGTGGAATAAAGAATAAATAGACGCACAGGATGTGGATGGCAAAGTATAGCCAACTTGCCGACCACACCTGGCCCATTGCCTGTTTTGGTAACTAGTTTTATTGAAATACAGCCACACCCATTTGTGAGTACGTATAAAGTTTTACTGAAACATAGCCACGCTCATACGTATTGTTTTGTAGTTGCTTTAGTGCTGTAAGGGCAGATTTGAGTAGTTGTGATAGGGTCCCAGAGTTTAAAATATTTACAATTTGACCTTTTGTATGAAAAGTTTGCGGACCCCCGACCTGAGAGAAACCTGAGAGATCTTCTATTGCAGGGTGTCCAGTAGAAAGAGAATGTAAACCACATAGGTAATTTTAAATTTGCTAGTAGCCACCTTAAAAAAAGGAAAAGGAACAAATAAAAATAATTTTAGTAATATGTTTTATTTAACAGTATATCCAAAATGTTATCATTTCAACATCTAATTAATATAAAAATTGTAATGGAATGAAATATTTTACATTCTTATTATAAAACTGAGGCTTTGAAATCATATATCTTTTTTTTTACATAAAGGTACTTCACATTTACAGAACATCTTAATTTGGACTAGCCCCATTTCAAGTGATCAGTATCCACATGTGTGGCTGGCAGTTTTATACTTTATTGGACAACTCTAGGTCAAATCCATCAGTTTGTGTTTGAAGAAATTGGTCCAAAGAGGTTTAGAGTTTAATTCAAAGTCACATGGTTAGTGGAAAAATCAGGCACTGAACCCAGCATTCTTTATTCCTAGCCAAATGTTTCTTCTGTCACACCTTCAATATGTTGTTAGTTCATTAGAAGAGATATAGTAAGAAGACCTTGTTTATAATTCTTTTTTGTTTTTTTAATTTACTTTTATTGTTAGACTTATTGGGTTGTTTATAATTCTGTACAAGCATTAATATGTCGTGTGACCTTGGGATATTTCTTAGTTTCTCAGGATTTCCCTTTTCTTATCTCCAGAGTAAAAGCATTGGATTTTAAGTTCTCTAAGATCTAATGTAATATGACAACCAAACATGTTTATTTGCAAACTAAAATACACTGCAAACATTTTGTGTAAGAATTCTGTTCATAAGAAGCTTTCAAAAGCTAGAATTGCAGATAGTCATCCATTCAAACCTAAATTTTAGTGATCAGGGCCAAGCCTAAAGCCTGATACATTTGACATAGAACCTTTCAGAATATGAATGTTGCGTTCTCAAGAGACTTTGCAGATGATCTGAGAAGGCCATTGCTGAGCAGTGAAAGAGCAAAGAAGGGATTTGAGTGAGAGACAGCCCAGGGGAGAATTGTTTCCTCTCTCTGCTAACCAGCACCATGGTCTGCAACAGGTGACAGGGGCATAGGGTGGTGAAAGAAAGTGGAGCTGACATGATACCTGTGGGAAATTAAGGGATAGGGAACTGTGACCATGATGTGATAATCAAATTTGATTTTATAATAGAAAGTTTTATAATAAAAACAATAGCCTTATTAAATTTATACTCCAAATCACAGAAGAAGCATAAGAATGTAGAAGAAAGGTACAGAAATGGAAACTGTCAGGCACCAAAGACAGATGAGTTTTTGGGCAAAGTTTGTCTAAAACCTACTGTCTTCACTTTCAAACCAATTTGCATCTTGCCCCTCCCTTACGGCAGAGAAACATTTCTTCCTTCCAGGGACCAGCAAAAGGTATGGGCTTTGGAGTTACACAGACCTTCATATGTGCCACAGATCCTCCTTTTAAAAGTGATATGGCCTTGACAGAGCTTGTGCCTTAGTTGCCTCCTCCACAAAATTTGCATAATTACAAAAATTAATAATATCACATGGGACTGAAGATTCAATGTGGCAATATAGAGAAAGTTATAGTACAGTGAGCATCATATATTAAATTCTAAATTACTCTTAACTATTATTCTTATTCTGCAAATAAGATTCATGAAGCAGGGGAGGAACTACCAGGGTGCTGTACCTAAAACTGGCTGAAGGTGACCCACAACTGGTCTCCAGTGTTTATAAAAATATTGGTGTATGCATTAAATTGTATATCTGTAAATTAGTGCAAGTCTAAAGCATTTCACAGGGAAAATGACTGCCACCAAATTCTCTGTTATTGATGCCTCAAGAAGCTGGACCTGATGGTGAGGAATCTTCCAGGGAATTCCTCTAGACATTTTGCTTTTATTATCTGATAAATGGGTTCTTCAGAATCTGAAATTTCACTTCTTTGTGGCAGTATTTCATTTTGATAAGCGTGTGCATTGCTGACTGACTTCAGATTGGTTTTGTTAATATTTCATCTTTCCGGAAAAAAAACTACAAGAGAGTTTAAGTGGCTTTGAGTTTACATCCTGTGTTGGAAAAGTTGCCAGGACCAACTGACTTTATAAAACAATCTTTCAGCATTTCTTCAGCCAACAGAGAAGAGGTAGGTTCACTCCCAGCTGACTCATTCACCACATTTCCTGTGGAATTCAGCATAGTTGGAATCACTGGCGAGAGACCAATGTGACAGCCCTGGGGCCTCCTTCCTGGGACATTTCTCAAGAAAAACTCAGCCCCTTAAAGAGAAAAGATGGCTGGTTTTGAACTAGGATACTGCCATTTACTTTGTAATTTAATAGTACAAATGTACTATAATAAAAAACATCTAACATTTATATAACACTTTCTAGGTGCCAACAATTCTGAATGTTTTACTTTTATTAACTTATTTAATCTTAACAATAATTCTACAATGCACATACTGCTATTATTATCATCCCTGTTTTACAGATAAAGAAATGTGAAGGGCAATAAGGTTGAGTAACTTTTCCAAGATCACACAGCAAGCAACCAGAGCCTGAGATCAAACCTAGGCATTCTGACACCAGAATCTGTGTCTTTATTTCTGTTTTCTCCCTGTCTACAAGTTAAGAGGTCCCTTTTTATGTTTGACCAACTTTTTTCCCACTGAAATTTCAAATATGTAATTTAGAAGTCTATTTTGTTTAATCAAAAATGATTTCCAATAATTAATTTTGATACTAAGGCATTTTGCACTCTTTCAGAACTTTCAAGTTATTATTAGTTCTTTGCAAAAATGAATATAGAATTATAATATACTTTATTCGGGGGATAAAGAATGAGAAAGACTATAGAAGGTAATATTTTTGAGTCAGAGTTTTTAACAGTTATATGAAATCATTGTAATTTGATTTTTTTCTTACTATTTCATTATTGTATCTTAAGTATTTTAATTAGAAATTTTATTCCTGCTTTTTTGTTTTCTACATGCTGTTATCTTCCATTATGATTCTATGAAATAATTTTATTGTACATAGTATAAAAATGTTTGCAAATATACAAACACCAGATTTTAGATGAAGAAGCAAAAAACAGTGCTGTAGTTCAATTATACATATAGAAGCAAATACATTGACATATCAGCTTAAATTTTCTCCTGTTTTTTTATAAGAGCAAAATAATTACGCTGCGTAATATTGATTAAAATTAGTTGAAAATCAATATAGTTCTAACATGTTGTTGTGTTGAGTTAATATTATCAACTTTTAGACTCTTAAATTTGTGTGATTTAAAAAAAATATTATTTATTTAGCTTGAATTAAAGCAAAGCTTAAGCTTATGCTACTTTCTGAGTGGTTTCTTAAGTTTAAGAGTTCTTTTCATTTAAAATATTTTAAAAACAATTTTGAAGTTTATGCCATTCTAAGATGATTAAATATGGTTTTATATTTTTAAGTTATAAATATATTATGAGCATTATGGATCTTGGACCTCAGATTCCCTAAGGGGATTTTAGAAACTTGTGGTAAATATTTAATAAAGAATGTGAGCTTTCTTTTTTTATTTCAATCTTTATTTTTTCAGAAGGTATATTATTTAATTCATCCATAGTTACTCTATATCCTCATGAAATAGGACCCCAGGAGACAGAGTTAACTTATGGAACCTAACCTCCAAATTCCACAAGGCTTTTTATATTGTCAATGTGTTCCTATAATGAGAGTCTGTGGAACAAGCCGAAACAATTAGTCACAGGATACGAAGAGAACAATTTCCTTTCTTCTGCTACATTTACAACCAGTTTTGAAGATTTCTAAGTGTCAATATAAAAACCAAGATATTTTTGCAAATATAATATTGAATGATTTCTTCCTTTATGTACATCCTGTGAAATGTATAAGGAAGCCATAACTTTTGTAAAATTATGCTGTTTTAAAAAAAATATGTTTGGTTTTTAAATGTGTGGCTTACCCAATTTTAAAACAATATAATGGGAAATTTAAAAAATCATCTACAATCTCACCATCCTCACAAACTTGGATTTCATTATTTTATATGTCTGCATAAGATTTGTTTTGCATATTGATAAATAGCCTGTAGCATTATAATTTTTAATATCATCATAATTTTCTCTATATTTAGCCATCAACTTGGTATTTTAACCGGTATGGGGATGGACAAATGAAAGAAAATAAGTAAAAGAAAAGTAATCATTAATTTCTAAAATAACTGAATCTTTTAAATATCTCCCTTAACAAACAGTACAATCTTCAAGCTTTACTCCTGATGGAAAATAGCAAAGCTAACTAACTCTGCCATTATCTGTATTTTCTTTCTTGCAAGTCCAAGTTGACCTTGTTCAACCCATGTTCAAGCCATTCTAGTTGGTTTTTCTCTGGGGCTTAGATGCATTCAATAAACATGTGGATCTTTGATTTATTGGTCACAAACAAAAGCTAAAAGTCTTACATGAGGATAAAACTCATCTTTGTTTCAGCTTAGGTTAGCAGGAAGAGTTGTGTTAGCCCCCATGGAGGCTCTGAACCTTATTTTGAACTTATTGCCTGATGCCTTAGAGGACAGGGATCAATATTTTGAGGCATTTTTTTCAAGCCCCACAATTCCAAACCAGCCTCAGCAAGTTGAACTAAACTCTATTTGGCTTTAACATTTCAAAGCTACAAAAGCATTTATTTCAATATATGACTGAAAGTCAATTCTATCTGCTCATTAATGTGTTTAGATTTTTGTCTCAAGCACAGCTGTTCTATTCATTTACAAAAGCCTAGACTTACTATGCTCATGAAAAACAAGTGTAAGCTCTATTATTAAAAAAATTTAATATTACAAAATTATTGTGGAAAGTTAAACTTGTGATATGGAGAACCATTGTTAATAGAGGAATAGCAGATATTCCTCAAGAGTGTTTTCTGTTTTACTGGTACATATTACTATATAGAAAGTCTCTTATTAATAAAAGTAATTCCTTGACAATTACATAACTCTTAGAAACATACTAATTATACAATACATACTGTTTTGTACATTGTGCTTATTATTTAATATCTCTTGGATATCCTTCCATGTTAGTGCTTATAGTGTCTACTTCATTCTTTTCTTTGGCTATATAGCATTCCATGATATAAACATACCGTAATTTACTTAAATACAGTCAGCCCTCCATATCTAGGTTCTGTATCTGCAATTCAACCAACCTTGAATAGGAAATATTCAAAATAAAGTGTTACATTGTTACTGGTATGTACTACATAGTTAATGCTACTGAACTTGCACAGACTTCTTTTTTTGTCATCATTCCTTAAACAATACAGCATAACAGTTATTTACATAGCATTTACATTGTATTAGGTATTATAAGTAATACAGAGATGATTTAAAGTTTATGGTAAGGTGTACATAGATTATTTGCAAATACTATGCTATTTTATACAAGGGACTTGAGAATTTTCAGGTTGGTAACCTGGGGCGTTGGGGTCCTAGAACCAATTACTTGCCGATACCGAGGGATGACTGTAGATTCATAAATATGGTCACATGAATTGTTTCCAGCTTGGTTTTGTTTGTTTGCCTGTCTTGTTTTGTTTTGCCATACCAATATTGCAGTGACTATCCTTTTGGACATATATAGGTACACTTGGAACACAGTACATTAAAACATTAAAAAGAAGTAATTGATAATAACTGTTTTAATGTATTTCATTCTTATCACTTCGTATTATTGTTACCAGCATACCACAAATTTAATTCAGTATCTTTAATTCTCAAGAATAAGTGCATTTTTCTAAATTTTCAAAAGTTGAAAGTATTGACCTACAAGTGACCTTCTAACATGTTCTATTACAAATCACTGAATGATAGTAATAGTGATCCCTTGACCATTATATAAAGCTCTTCAGTTTACAAAGCACCTTCACATAATTATCTCATCTGACTTTACATCAATGTGATGTATGCAGGACAGTTTTATATGGAAAAATGGTGCTGACTTCCAGAGTTTCACTGCCTGAAATACAGAGAGAGAGTATAAGTTCTTTGTTCTGCTAACTCAAGGAGTCAAGGCCACTGTTATATCATACTGGTACCTTAATGCAGAAAAAAAAAAAAACCTTAAGTGTCACTTTAATAACTGATGTAGCTAATTTACTATCTAGTTTTCAGGCATTTGTATTTAATTCACTGATATCCAGAAATTAGAGTTACCAGGCATTTATTAGCTAAGTACTTCAAAAATTTCTACTTCAGAATTAAGTGTTTAAAAGACATTTATGCAGCAATTGTTAGTGATGAGTGAGTTCCAATGCCATTCTTCTTCATTTGGAATTTGGAGAGCAGAGGGTAAAGGCAAAAAAGAAAAGTCTGTAGAATGTAGCACTGACAAGACATGCTTGATAAAACCTGGGAAACTCCTACCCTCACTCATCATTATTTCTGTTTTCCTATGACCCCTCCTTTACCCAGAGCCTTTCATGGTGGGGCTGGCAATAAATGGTGAAGTGAAACTTCTCTCATTTCCCACACTTCTTGTTATGATGCCTCCTGCTTTGGGAAAGGAAACAATATTGAATGATGCTATTGTTGCCATAGCAGCAAAGTTATGTTGCTTCATTAGTACATCTATCCCCACCCTCAGTTTAGCTGAGAATGCACCTCTGAACTTCCTCTCTTCCTACATTTACGGCAACATGCACAAGACCTCAAAATCAGTTTTTAGATCTCAAGTCATAAGATCCTGTTCAATTCAAGCCCTGCTTGTTATTAATAGGTCTGATGGTGATTTTTAGTGAACCATGATTCTGCAGCGTGGCTATATCAATACTTAAAATTACATTACTTAAAGAGAATTCACATTACTGATAGCACACTGAAATTCTGGTGCTCTGTTCTCTTTCATCAGTACAATTACAAGAAGTTGATCTGCTCCATTCCATCTGTCCAATATTAATTTGTATTGCTCAAAGTGTACTTAGTTGTCAAGTCAAGCTGGTTTCTTCATTGTCCTGTGTGTGTAATACAGTAAGTAGACCAAGCTTGTCCGACCTGTGGCCTCCGGGCTACATGTGGCCCAGCATGGTTTTGAATGCAGTCCTACACAAATTTGTAAACTTTCTTAAAACATTACAAAATTTATGCAAGGACCTTTTCGTAGTTCATCAGCTACCATTAGTGTTATTTTTATTTTATTTTATTTTATTTTATTTTATTTCGGAGAGGGGTTCCCTGGCTGGGAATCGAACCCAAGCTGCAGCATTGAGAGCGCTGAAGCCTAGCCACTACACCTCCAGGGAACTGCCCCCACGTGTTAGTGTATTTTATGTGTGGCCCCAGACAATTCTTCTTCTTCCAATGTGGCCCAGGGAAGCCAAAAGACTGGACACCCCTGCAGTAGACTCTCAGTTAACCAGCACCCATGGGGATTGGTAGATGCCGGATAAATATAGTTTCTGTTTGCTTGAGAGTTACTATTAAAATAGCCTAACTAATATTATACCCCATACTATACCATACTATACTATAAACTCTGTATTGTCTTGATATTAAAAAAAAAGCAAATTAAGACAAATAAAAACTTCACTTAATGTACCACAGTTTTATTATAAAAACAGCTTTTTAAATGCAGTGTGCAATTTTAGTTAAATGGCAGTCAATAAAGTTTTCAACTTAATGAACTTCAGCATAATTTTTTTTTAACTTCAAGTAACTTAGAAAAAAACACACACATTCACACTTAAAACTATTACAGTAGGGGTAGAGAGTTTACTGAGTAGACATCGCATCAGGATCGCCAGGATCTGATGATGGAGCTGGGACAGGATCAGGAGAGGTGGATGTGGATGGCTTTGGATCTGTATCGGTGTATGACACTGTCCTGACAAATTTGCATGCAGCTTTCTTGAAAACTGAACAAATTTATCAGATCGCTTTGAGACCCTATGCTCCTCATGCAGAGTCAGGTTTTGCATGATGTGCAGCTGTGCACCAAGTTTAAACCTACATTTCTGCTAGAAATTGATTTAATTTTAATTTTTACTTAAAGCATTATTTCTTTGACTTTTTGCTGGTTGCTTGAGAGGGGCGGTTGCTTGAGTTCTGGTTAGCAGTGAGACTACTGTTCCTAGCTCATTTCTACCTCTCTGCCTACCCTTATATTGTTTCTCTTTCCTAACTGCTTTTATTTCTTATCTATCTGAAGTCTAGCCAAATTTGAAAGCAAGCCCCCAAGTCCTGCATAAAGTCTTTCCTGCTTTGACAGAGAGCCTCACTGATGTTGGTCCACAGGCAGAGAAACTCAACACCTTTCTGCACATTCTGTCTTTTTCTTCCCAACCTGTGGGTGAAATGTCAAATTTGTACTCTTGACATTCAAGGTCTTAAAATAGTAACCTGTTTATTGAATTGCTATAAACATTTTAGGCAGAGTGTAGTGTATGCCTTTTCCGTTCTCCCATACCTAGGGCCTTCTCTCTGAACCAAGTAATGAGCAAGGTTGGGTTTTAGTGCATATCTCTGGGACTATCAGAAGAGTCCCATAGAAGCTAAGAGTCAGCAGCAGTTATCAGTTTCTCATCCATATAGTGTATGCATGAGAATGGTAGATAGTTTCAGACTGGTCAATGGCAAATCCCCTACCATTCTCTTGTTTGACTGAACAAATTCCTCTTACATACACAAGATGACCTCTTGGTTCCCATGATGTTTACACAATAGGTACCTTTGGACACATTTCACTTACATGGAATATTTCAACCATGAGTATTCCATAGCTAGTTAAAATTTCTCTAATATTTTTTAGTTCAAATAATATGTTTTATAAGTCTAATAAATAAACTTATTTATTAAGTTTAATAAATAAAAATGTTTCCAATTTAAGAAATAAAAATACATAAGAAGTGTGGCATGTCTGGAGGGTGAGCATTTCTTATGATAATTTTATCTCATGTTGCCTGACTAATCTTATAAACTACCTGATTTAAGATTTAAAGTCCTGTGTAGGATGCTGTTCGATATGTTAATCATGGACTTTCTAACTAGACTATAAACTTGTCAAAGGCAGAATCATACCACAAATGACTCTTGTACCTCTTGTACCTATATAAAAAAGCAACAAAGTATGCTGCGGCAACCAGCAACCAGTTACAGAGAGAAAACTACAGTATTTTTTCCATGTATAAGGTGCCCTCCTGTATAAAACAATCCTTACTTTTCTAACCCAACATTAAACAATCAATATCAACTGGTTACACCTGTGTATGAGATGGCCCCCAATTTTTGGTCTAGCAATTCTAGACAAAAGTATTGTCTTATACATGGAAACATATGGTAATTCACCCCTGAGGGTGAAGAAACAAAGAAAAGAAATAGAGTTAGCAGACCCAGTGAGAGCTGGAGCTGGGGAAGAAAACTGACCTGGTAGAAAATGTGGTTGTGGAGTGATGAGCAAGAGCTGGTGTGACAAAGCAGCGTTGTCAGGGATCTCTCTGTGCTAGAACAAATATATTTGAAATCTGTGCAAGTAATCTGGAAGACAGAATAGTAGGTTCATAGATATAATGAGTTCTTCCAAGCAGTAGAAAATGCCAACAATAGCAATGGAGGAGATGATAGGAAAAATCTGAGAGTTTGAGTAAGTAGACAGAAAGTTAGTGGCTCTCATTCTTTTACACTTAGTGCCCAGGATTGTTAACCCCTTTGTAGATGCAGGGATCACAGCGAGACGCTGCTAGCTAAGGGAGTGCAGTGAACGAGAGGAAGGCTGCATGGAGCTGAAGCCCAAGTATTCACTCTAAATTAGGTTCTGGGTGAAGGATAGAGGTGGCCCACATGGGTCCAAACTGTGGGATGTTCTGTCATTTCAAAGAAGTTTTTCATTAGGAGTGGGGTGATGGGCAGAAAAACTACGAAGAGATGATTTCTCCTTAAGGAAAAATGTTTTGTGGAGGTTTAACTAAAAATCGCAATTATGTAACCTATCCTCTCATGGACACAGTCAACCCACAAGCAAGCTTTGAGGCTAATTTGGAGATCTCCAAAGGCCTTTCAAGAAGAGTGACTGCAAGGGAAGTTATTCTTAAAAAGCCAGGAGTTTACTATTGCATCTACATCATAAATCTAGAGTCCATGATCTAGTTCATAGATGGAAGAGACTAAAATGTTGTAGTTCAGAAAGATTCAGAGATCACTGGGCATTAAATATATTGTGTATTTGTATGCTAGAGTCTCTGTTTTTGCTTTCTTTTTACACTTGGTAAGATCACAGAGTTGGTTTGGTGTGCCTCTGTGTAAAACTCCAACAATTTGGATGCTTTAAAGGAAAAGAATACATTTTGCAAACAACTTGGAAGTCCATTTTCTTAATTCTTACATAGTTTAATGTTTCTTTTCCATTTGTATAGCTCCTCTTAAACTTCTAATTATAAAAGGAGTAGGAAGAATGTAATTATTATTCACACCAGTAAAAGAAATAAAACTGTTGCTTTTCATATATAAAGAGCACATTTACTAAGCATTTGCAACATACTAGTATTTTGGAGTTCATTTAATTTTATTACAGCAAACCCTTCGGTACTATTATTATTCATTTTAGAGACTGGGAAACTGAGGCTCAGAGATACTAAATAACTTAGCCAGTGCAACCTTGTTGGACTGAGGATGCAAATTCAAAGTCTATCTGATTCCAAAGTACATGTTCTTAATATCCATATATCCATGTTACACACACACACACACACGCACACACATGCATGCACACTTAAGAACGTGCTGATATTCTTAAAGTTCATGTTTGTGTTTGATTATAAGTTGTATTAATGTACCAAAAGGAAAATCCATTAAACACTTTCTTTTCTTTGATCTTTAATCATCTTTAATCTCTACTTTTAAAATCTTTTCATTTTATTCTACATGCAGCTTACCCTGTTCATAGAACACCCACTATAACAGATTACAAAAACTATTTTTCAACAGGGACATGTTGCTGAACGTCATGACTATTCATGTGCCACTTCTAGAGCTTTCAAACAACTTTGTTTTGTGGTGCCCACTCTATTGCACTTCTGAGTAGGTTGTAAATCTTGTTAAAACCAATAAAAATATAATTTCAGAATGTTTCAGAAACAATCTCTCATGTCACTGGAGTCTCCAAGGTTTTCTGTTTTTACTTCCTCCTTTGTAGAGTGCAAAAAGGATTTGCATAAAAATAATTTTATCTTTAATATAACATTTTTTTCTAATGACAAAAAGTAATGCATGATGACTTGAAAGAATTTAGAGTATGTATAAAGCTATAAATAAAAATAAAGGATCCAAAATTTGATTATCCACAGATAAAATATGATGAACATTCTCATGTATTTCCTTTAAATATATATGGGATCTAAATTTTAACTATGGCTTGTTTTGGAGGGTGACTAAACTTCAAATAATTTAAAAGTGTGTGTGTGTGTGTGTGTGTGTGTGTAAAGTATTAGATGAATATGTAAAATATATTTATATTCATCTAATACTTTCTTGAAAGTTATCTTATTTATATGGTGACTATGAGATATGATTATAAGCAAAAAATTGGTCAATTTGTCTAGTTGAGAATTGAAAAAAATAAATTAATGTGATACATATAAGGATATTTACATTTTTGCCTTTTAATTTTATTTTTTCAGTTTATGAAGATAAGATATGGTTACTGTAAACAAATCAAATAACACATACAAATATTAAAAATAGCTAACAGGGAGTACCCTGGTGGTATAGTGGCTAGGCTTCGGCATGCTCAATGCTGCGGCCTGGGTTCAATTCCCAGCCAGGGAACTACCCAAACAAACAAACAAACAAACAAACAAAAAAGCTAACATTTGTTGAGTGTTTCCTTAGAACGTGGCAGGCACTGTTCTAAGGATTTTGTTGATATTAATTAACTCATTTAATTTTCACAAGAACTCTATGAAGTAGGGGTTATTATTTATTATTTTCAATTTACAATTGAGAAAACTTAGGCAAAAAGAGGCTAAGTAATTTGCTTCAAGTCTTGGATTACCAAGAAAGTAGTCGTGACAAACTAGCATAGTTTTTATTTGTTCAATGAGTTGTTTTAATGGGAAAGGATGATGAATTAGGGCCTTACCATAGACATATTATAATATACCTTTATTTCAAGAAAGGAAACAATAGTTCTACATGATTCTGTTCTAAGTAAAGGTGGTAAAAGGGGAGGGAAGGCACACCTAAGAGGTTTTGGAGTTGACTGAACCCGTGGACTAGGTGGACAGGTTAATGAATCAAGAATATGTAGCTATTACTAAATGACAGAGATGAGATCCAAGCCCAGGCAGGATGTCCCCAGAGCTGACACTTAACTACTCCCTAAATTGCCTCTATAAAGTATAAAGAAGAAAGGCATCAAAAAGAAAGCCAAAAGTCCTCTGATTCCATAGCTCAGGGACAACATTTTGGTAAACATATTTCTAGACCCTTTTTGATGCAAAGCTTAACTGCAGCTGATCTAAGCTTAGGTAGAAGAATGTCCCGAGAGGAAAATTATAGAGGATTAATGTGTTTCATTTGTTTTAGCCATTTTGATTTATTAAAACACTCAAATGGAGCTATTTAGTAGGTTAGATGTGAAATTGGAGCATGCAGGAAAGAGGAGAAAGCAAGTCATGTAGTGGCAATGACAAACCTCACAGGAGACCAGTTGCTCTCTGAAGAACGCATTGTAGAAAAGCTAATAGTAAAAGACTGCTTTGATTTGAGCTCAGATTTGAGTAGTCATAAAATCTCTGAATAAAAAGTGTCTTTAGGGTCTTAATCTAACCTCTTACCTGATACAAGATCTTTTTTACATCATCCCAACAATTGGTCATAGTGCTAGTTCTGCTTAGGTAGACGCAGTGAGGAAGAGCTAGTCCAGTGACTGTGAGGGCAACCATTTCTATTGATAGGAATATGACTGTTTTTTGCATTCTTTCTCATATTGAGCTAAGACTAAATGATTTTTACCATTGATCGTTTATTACTTCATAGAACACATATTCACAGAGCTATTCTTATTTTTAGCTAGATGTGCTATGAAGTCAGCCAACATGTCTCCTCTTGGTTTTGTCTTCAGCACATTAAACATTTGCCTTCACCCATCCCTCACGTGGCCTTGTCTTGATTCTCACATCTTGGGTCTTTTGCTATCTTGCCAGCATTTTCTTTAAAATAGAATGTCCAGATATGGTTGCCTTAGTGGCTAGTACAGCAGAATTACTATTTCCAATAAAATACCTATTTTCCTTTTGTAAATGTTTTAAACTTAGTCTTCTTTAAAAAAGGATATAAGGGAGATAGAAAAATGAAATGTATATTAATGTCTTATTCTGGAGGACAGAACAAAACATTAGCTTGAATTTTAATATAGTTATTATTTACTGAATTTTAAATGTTCGTATGTACAAATAATATTTTAAAATACTTCAGTTGGCTTTATATTATCAAAATAATACACATTTATGGTAAATGTCTTTTTTAAATAAAAATGGTATAAGGGAAAAGTTAAAAAAAATCCCTCTAACTCTCAAATTTATAATCCCATAGCTTAAAGGTAACCACAATTTAGTTTACTGTATTAATCCAGAATTTTTTTTACATTAGGCATCTTTCCATATCAGCACTATGAATCTACCTCATTTTTAAAAATAACTGCACAGTATTTTATTATATGATTATACTATCATTTATTTACCAGTCCCCTATTAATGTAGTTGTTTCCTCTTCTTTTCCTATTTTATAGTAATACAAAATATCTTTGTATTTCTTTGAACACTTGTGAAAGCATACCTGTAGGATAAATTCTTTAAAGTAGAACTGTGTTAAAATTTATGTATGTCTTCAGAGATGCACCAATTTACACACTTGTGTGGTAGTACTTGCTTTTCCATATTCCAAAATTTAAAATTCAGGCATACCTTAGAGATACTGTGAATTCAGTTTCAGGCCACCACAATAAAGTGAGCATTACAATAAAGTGAGTTGTTATCTTTTTGCTGGTAGAGGGTCTTGCCTTTAATTTGTAAAATATGCTATATCTGTGAAACGCAATAAAGTAACGTGCAATAAAACATGTTATACCTGTAATTGCTAATCTAATAGCTGATAAATGGAAAATGATTTGGGCTGGACATCCTTTGTTTGATCCTCAGACCTACCCTCTTCTTTGCTTCAGGAAGAAAATCTGTAGGACTAACCACTGGACTACTGTGCTCTCTAGCTTCCTGTATGTCAGGTTTAGGAGCAGTACCAGCAGCAGGAGGTGGGAGTGGGGTGGGGAGGAGCATGAAATTGAGGTATTTATTTCCTGGGCTTCTTCCTTGTGGGGTCTCTATGGGCTGGCTGTGACCTTTAAGCAAAGGACCCAGCTCCTCTTCACACAATCTTCTGTCTCCAGGTTTCAGCCATTGCTTCCCTCCTTGTGCCCTTTCAGTTCAGTCATAGAAGAGTAGTCTGCCCTGCTAAGCCAGATATTGCCCTCTCACTTATGGTTTTTCAATACCCTGCCCCACCTTGTAAAAGGTAGTATCATTATTAAGCACTCCTTAAAGTACCTAATTTGAATGTTCTGTTTCCTGCCAGTTCTTTTTCCTCGGAGCGCTGTCTAGAGAATCCCCAGCCCTTCCGTGGTTTTGTGGGGTGTGTATGCTAAGTCCTAGTTAGAGCTGATTCTGTGGTTCACTTCAGTTAACTGATTAAGGACCTGACTAATCAAGTACCGTGTTTTGCCATGTATAATGCACACTTTTTTGCCCAAATTTGTGAGGAAAAAATAAGGGTGTGCACTATACATGGGTAGTACTAATTTTGTATCTATATAAATGTTTTTAATTATTTATGCTTATGAGTTAAAAGTATAACTCTAGAAATCAGTAACAATATCTGAAAGCAAAATTACACCCTGAGGGGTTCCCTGGTGGTGTAGCTAGGCTTTGGCACTCTCAATGCCACAGCCTGGGTGATTCCCAGCCAGGGAATTATACCCTGGAATACGATAATTCGATTTTTATGTACGTTGTATCTGTTCTTGTGTTTTGTAATTATTTGTTACATAAAATTTCTTGTACCATAATATATTAAAAATAAATGCTAGGGAGTTCCTGATGGTGTAGTGGCTTAAGGCTTCGGCGCTGGCGCTGTCAGCGCTGCGGCCTGGGTTCGATTCCCAGCCAGGGAGCTACCCACATACCAGAAAGCAAAAATAAATAAATAAATAAATGCTAAAATTTCTTTATAATATAAAAAATAAGTAGCTAAATATAAACAAATAAAAATTTGAATTAAAAAAATTAAAACAAAAGATTTTTTTTCCCTTAAAGATTGGGCCCAAAATCTGAGTGCATATTATACATGGGAGCTCATTGTACACGGCAAAATACAATAATTTCAGTCTAAGGATAACTGAAAGTCCAGCAATTCATTCACTTAGTAAATAATATATTAAGGACTCACTAGGTGCTAGACATTGTCTTGTTATTGTAGATGGGAAAGTGAACAAGATAGACAAAGTTCCTCTTCATGGGGCTTATATTCTATAAGCAAATCAATACATATATAATATTGTTCTACATAGTGTTGAATATACTCTGAAGAAAATAAAGCAAATTAAGTTGAGAGTAGTAAGTTGTTGTGAATATCCACATATTTTATAAAGAATGTTTAGGAGTACTCTCTCTCTCTCAAGAGATGCAATTTGAGCACAGAACTGAAGATTGAGGGGGAGTGTGATGATCATGGGCATATGTGTTCCAGGTGGCAAAGGTCTTGCATTCGAAACAATCTTGTCATATTTGAAGACCAGCAGGAATACCAGATTGGCTATGGGCCATGTAGCAATTATGTGGTTAGCCATTGCCTCTTCTTCCTTGCTGAGAGAGCTCTAATTTTGTTCAGACACAATATGCAGACTCAAGGGATGAACCACCATTTGTCTAAAAGAGTCATGAAAATCCTGTTCCCAAATTGTCAGTGATTGATTTAGGGATGGGCATGTAACACAGTTCTGGCCAATGATACATGAAAGGGAATTTTTTGGTGGGGGGGACTTCTTGAGGTGTTTTTATCTTGGTAAAAAACAGGCATAAAAGAGAAAATTCCTCAGTCTCCTTCCCTCCCATTTAGCTCTGGATGTTCTTTCTGAGAATGCGATGCTTGGAAATGCAATAGTCTTTTAACAACCATGAGACAAAAAGCCAGACAGCAACGTGAAAGGCTAGAAAGAGCCTGGACGCCAGTGACAACTTGGGCCTTTTAAGGCAACTGGAGGACCACCTACCTTCAGACCTCTTGTTAAGTAAATCAGCAAATAATAAACAATCTTACTGATTAAGTCACCATTAGGTAGAGTATTCTGTTCTTTGCAGTTGATATACCAATTCACACACTAGTAATGCGGGGGCTAATGGATGGTAATCAAGGTAGGAACGATAGGCAGGGGCCCATCATGCAGTGCCTCTTAGGCCAAAAAATGGAGTTTGGATTTTATTATAAGTGTAAGATATTTTAGCAGATGATTCAGTCAATACAGGTATATAATACTGATCTACCTATCTATATCTATATACATGTATATCATGTATATGATAAAATACAATTCATTATTAAAATAGTAGAACAGATATTGACTAAAGATATACCAGGGCTGTCAGGAAAGTATACAGCAATGTAACTTGAAAAATAGAGGCATTTCTGCCTGGATTTTTTTTCCAGATAGCCTTCGTATTTGCTATTGCTATTTTAATTTTTAGAAAAATTATTATTTAGAACCAGATTAAAAGAAATAAAAAGCTTCATGAATAATTCATGAATTATCTTAGATGAAACTCCCAAATGTTAGTAATCTTTATTTTGAGCTCTTATGTTTGGGAGAAACTTTAACACAATTTTAAGGTATTGCATTTGCCCGCTTTAGCCATGTCAGAGTCTTTCCCAATTAAGTTCTGCTTCAGAGTTTTGAATTGCCATCTGAAACCCCCATCTTTCTTTGAAATAGTAAAATTTTTTTTGCCTCAGCCTTTTCTCTTTGTAATAAGGCAACGTCCTTTCATAGGCATGGCTGCCCTAAATACCTTGGGTGTTGTTTTTCTCATAACCGGCACCAAAAGAATCACAAAATAAGGTAGTTCATTTAAAATATTTTCCTCATGGTTGTCCTGTTCCTCCATTTAGGAAAAAGATTATTGGTTACCATGGCAATCAGTTTCCACAGCATTCTATTCTAAATAACTGCACAGGTATAGCACAAGCTTTACTCCAGATTCTTTACTGTAGCTCTCTGCAGATCTGCATATTTTTCTACCCTGTACTCTGTAACTGCTATTTAGAACAACCAACCAACCAACCAACCAAATAACCTGAAGTTAAGCCAGATAATTATTTCAAAGGTACCATATTCCCATCTCTTCTGCATATTTAAAAAACTTACAGATACAATTGTGCAATGATTTTCTCACAGCACCAAATGAAAACTTTTCTGGTATGTTCTTTCATAAGTGTGAGATTCTATTTGTATCTCTTTAATAACCATGTTTAGAAAACAAATAATGAATTTATAGTAAAAATCAGAATAAGAGATTATTTCCCATGCACACTAAATCATACCTTTCCTGAGGATAATTCTCTAACTTCCCTCCCCTACACCACTCCAAAACTCTCTGATAAAACAGTGCAGATACAAGGAAGAGTAAAAATTGTCAAGTCATTGCCTTGGAGATACCAAACACTTATACTCCTACCCTTGAAACTATTAATTACTCTCTGTTCACAACATTAGTGATAATAATAAAAGATGGTTTTGAATAGGCCAAACACATTTTACTCAATATCTGCTATATTATAGAGGAGATGGGATGACTTTGGAGGATCAACTGGATAAATGCTGTTTCCCTACTACTCTTTCATTTTTTAAAAATCATTACTTTTAGTCTTTGCTAAGAAAGACTAAAACTTCACAACTAGGAATCTTGAGAGTTCTATTGTATGTAGAGATATATTTTATTTCCACCTATGCCTTTATTTAAAGCAATAATGGAATATAGGTCATTAAAAAGAGGGAACTTGAAAGGGATTTGCTATTATCCAATGTTAAGCAATTAAAAATAAAATCTGAATTTAACCCTCTTCTGTGTAAAGTTTTTCTATCTCCTAGAAGTATTTTCATTGAAAAAAGACATATCTCATGGCCAATCTATGAACACTCATTGAATATTGCCATCTCCTATTAAGGGCATGGCAGTAAACTGAAACTAAAACAGATGCCTTCAGCCCACAGATTCTAAAATCAGAGGGTATTCATAAACCTCTCCATGAATTTGCAAAGTGTAGTGGAAAACAGGAACTGTTAAAAATTTGAAACTCTACTAAAGTACTTTCTGCCTTTTCCGGTAAAAGAAAATATATTACTTTCTAGGAAGTTCACTACTTTAAAAAGCATACAAAGCAATTAGGGTTAAAAATTCATGGCTAGCATTTGGGTTACATCAGCTCAGTTTTAGGAGAAAAGGTATTTACTTTTCGATGGAAAGCCCTAGAATGGTTCTCTGACTCCTCTCACAATTGTATTAGAGTTGTTTCAAGGAAGGAGAAAAAGGCATTTACTTTATTGTTTTCTGAGAAGATATTCCATGAAACATAAAATGTCTTACTTATTCCTTTAGATACATGGACATGTGTATTACCTGATATACTAAACCCACACAAGCTAGAAAGAAAAATCAATCAATTATTGGCAAAACTTTCTAGATTAAAAGCAGAAGTTGAAGTTAAATAATTACATAAGCTTTAAGTAATTATATCACAATGCACCATTAGATTTATACAGGAAAAAAGATTGTTCTCAATTTTCAGTTGACAAAAGAGATCATGTAGCTTTGAAAAGTAGAAACTCTAATGAAGGGTCAGCATTTTGAAGGCAGGGAGGCAGCTTATAGGCTGTTTTGACAGTTGGGTAATGATCAGGGGAATAAGACTGTAAACGAGAAGAAGTCAGGATGAAAGGGTAGAAGTGATTGATAATGATAAAGTAAGAGCTTTACTTAACAGGGACAGAAGGAGCAGGAAAGAGAGAAAAGTAATTTAGTTCAGATAGGAAATAATTTGCAGAGAAATTTTAGTAGAGTAAAAACTTCATTTGTATTTTAATTTGCAAGGACCAATGAATGATATTATTTGGAGAATGACAGTTTTACTGTGTTAATATTTTATACATAACTAAGAAGCTCCATTTATCTGAAATATAAATTAGTACAAGCTTCTATTAACATGATGATATATATTAAATTGTCAAGCAGGAGTTTGCTTTTGATTAACCTTTGCTATAACCCTTAAAAAGCCTGTTTTCAATATCTCAAATTATAAGCAAGATCAAAATTTTATAACGGGAAGATAAGAAGAAAGCCTGATTTAGTCGCAAATTGGTCCTATTTTGCCTGGTGTCCTAACTTGGGTTCCTAACTTGATCAAGAAAATGTAAATGCAGAAAGCTATAAAACAAATATTCCTTAATTAGGAATCATGTTAGTAGTTTAATATTAAAAGCATTTTTAAAAAGCCACATATGGTATAAATCCTACAGAATTTTAGCTTCTTTTAGTTAAACTGCATTAATATATGTTTATGGCTCTCCTGACAGTCAGTTTATTGGTTGGTAATCCTATGTCCTGAATTTTCCAGGACACTTCAGATTTCAAATATTTTGTCTACTGGCAAATGATGTGACTGGCTTTTGGTTTGGAAAATGTAGTCACTGAATTTATAGACCAACTCTGAAATAGCAATGGCCTTTGGCATTATGGTATAATTCTATTTCTGGGTCATGACTATCAAATTAAATAAAATCAAAGTTCATTGTTTAAGCCTACCTAATAATAAACTATCAAAATAATGGCATTTAAAAACTTTGTAGTAATTTGCAACTTGAAAAGCACTTATGTGATTTATTATACACACACAGAGCTAGAAAACCTAGTAATGGCTAGTCATCCTTGCCATACAGAAGATGAATAAGAACATACTATTTAAGAGGTATTGTAATGATATATTCTATGGCCAAAACTAAGGAAGACAAAAATAATCCAAATGTGCAGTATGCTTGTGTTAATATTAAAAAGAATTTGGTTGTCTCTCTCATTTTTAATTTCCATAGACTGTAATTTATATTCTTGACAAATCAGAATTGAAAGGGCATACTGGCATCTATAACGAATAATTGTGAGTGAACTTTCGGAGTTAAGATTGACTCATTATCCTATGCGAAAAATTTGCTATTTTGCAAATGAAAACATTTAGATCATTTGATGGCCTTCTTCCCTCCCTTTAATTACTATCCTTTGAACATTATAACATTTGTTCATGGCTCCGCTCTTTATTCTTTCGTGATTTAAGTAACCACTAAGCGGGGAATAGGGGGTAGGGGGTGGGCGAGTGAAATGTTTTAGTCTCCTGTGCCCAGAATGGCATTTAATAACCTTAGAAAATTACAGTGATTTTTCCCAAGTCTTGTTGGAAATATATCTACCACTGGTGCTCAGGCTTTCCTCCCACATTTCCGTGCTAGTTGGGACTTGAGAAGCCTGGGGATGCTGCTGTAACAGAGGTGGGAGTGGGAGATAGGATATCACCCGCTTGACACTTCGGTACTGTTGCTATGAATGATTCACTAGTGTTTGGCACATTGGTTGCAAGGAAATCTCCGCCGCCGCTTCCTTCTCCAAGCTCCTCTGGGGCTGCCTCCAGTGCTTTGGCCTTTAAGGAGAAGCGAGAGCAGGTGGGCACAGAGGAGCTCGCCGAGTCCTCCTCCCCCTGCTCCTTTCCCTAATTTAGCAGTACTTCCGGCCGCGTGACATCATCCCCCGCACCCCGGTGACGTGAGCAGCAGGTGACGTGTGTGCGGAGAAGAGCGCGCTGACGTTGCTATTTAAAGGTCCTCCTGCGGGGAGGATGGAGACACAGCGCGAGCACCCGGTGTGGGGTGCGGAGGAGGCTGTGGCGGCCGGGAGCGGGGCCAGGAGCCAGCGGAAGAGCAGAGCGCACAGTCCGCCCGCCGCCAGCCGCTAGGGGAGGGGGGGGAAAAGAAGGACGGACGGACTGACGGACCTGCCGGCCGGACTCGCTCCCCACGCGGGCCGGCTCGGCTCCTGACCACCAGCCTCCCCGCGGTCCTCGCGGCTGCCGCCGCCTCCTGCTGCACGCACGGCCCCCCACCTCATCCGTGCGCCCGGGACTGATCAGCGACCCGGCACCCGGACGCGGCTCCGCGGAAGAGGCAGCCTACCGCCTCTCCCGCGAGCAAGGGGCGGGACTGCTCTCGCCCCGTTCTCCCCGCCCCGTCCCCCAACCCCCACCCCGCCCGCAGCCAGCTCTGCCGCCGCGCTCGGCTCGCACGGACAGCGCTGACCCGGGAAGGGGCGCCCTCCGCTCTGCGAGCGACCGGTGGAGGCAGAGGCAGCGGTGGGCTTCAGGGCCGCTCGGGTTGGCGCAGCTCTGCTGGGCGGGAGCTGGAGACCGGTGGAGGCGGGCGGTGGTGGAAGTGTGAGGAGGCGGCGGCGGGGCCCGGGGACTGTGAGGCGGCGCGTGGCGGCGGCGCGGGGCGTGAGAGGCAAGGAGCAGGGGTGGGGGCATTGGAGCAGCCGCTTCCCTGTTCCCAACACGCAGTTAGCCGCCTGCTTCGATTCGGGCAGGCGCCCGTCGATCCTTCAGCCTCGTCCTCTGCCGCTCGGCCCGCCCCGGAGCCGGGGGCAGGGTGCCGGGGGCGGCGTGGAGCTTGGCTCTCTGATTCATTCATTCTCCGCCGACGGGAGCCTCAGACCTGCCGTGCTCTGAAGAGAGGAGGGAAGAGGGGGCAGCCGCGAATGAAGGGCCGGGTGCGAGCCAGGCTTCATTGTGCTCCACGGCGGGGGGCGGGAAGGGGCTGAGGGAGGTGGGATCGGGCCCCCTCCCTCTGCTCTCCGGGGAGCGCTGCGCCCCCAGCCTGCTGCCAGCCTGGAAATGGCTCCGTGTATTCTCGGGAGAATGAATCGATCCTGCCCAGCCTTCTCTTCCTCCTCCCAACCTCCTCTCTGCTTCGAGCCTTAGGAGGGGAGATATTTAAGACAGATTCCAATGTGGAGTGCTGTGCACGTCGCGGGCTGCCGGGCTTGCACTTCGAGGAGATTTTTCTATATAGGCTTTTCTAATGAGAGCGCAGGGAAGCAGTGGCATTACGACTTTTAGGATTTTTATTTTCTCGTAGGGCTCTCTAAAGTGCACGTCGCATTGGGTTGCACGCTCCACCCCCAAGGGACCTGGTGTGGTAGAGAAATTTGAACCCGCAGCCTCAGCAGCACAGAAAAGACCCGAGTTACCTGGCTTTCCGTTTGTGTGGAGGAGGACATGAGCGAAAAGACTACCGAACTCATTTTTTATAGGATTCGATGAAGCTGGATTCTGCGTTTTCCGGCACGTAGACTCATTTTATGGAATAGAGTTGACCGCTGTCTCCTCCGCGCAGCATTTTAACTCTCATAAGCAAATGCCACCTTTGTTTGAACGTTTTGGTATTTACGAGAGAGAAATCATTTTACCTAAGGGAACTAATTGAATTATCAGCATTACTGAAATACCTCCAGAAAAGGACCTCGTGGGGTGGAAAAGTGACTGCGAAATAGCAGACGGAGAAATTCCTTTGGAAGTTATTCCGTAGCATAAGAGCAGAAACTTCAGAGCAAGTTTTCATTGGGAAAAATGGGGTAAGGATTTTTGTGCTTAATACAACTTCGAAGCTGTTTATGTGTGTGTGTGTTATTGTGTGGTGGTGGTGATTATCTGTGTTTTATGTTTTCCAACATTCGCCACCTTCCTAAACTGACTGTACTTTGAAAGTATAGGTGTGTTAATCTTTTAACAAGGTTTTTGTTTGTTTTGTTGTTGTTTTTTTTTTTGGTAGCGTGATACCGGAAGTCATAGTTAAGAAACAAGCATAGTAATACTTGAGAAGTAATATTTAAGAAGACAACACACTTGCACTTTACTGGTCAAACTGCTGCATCAGTTTGTAATAAAAATCATATTGTTTTAGATTTTGTTGCCAGTATCGTTCAAAGAGTATAGCACTGCATTCTCTTAGTACTTTGAGAATAAGCAGTTGCACAAAGAAACAATTGTAAAGTAATGAGTGGTTAGACTACAGTCCTTGAAAATGATCCAATGTAAATTATTGCCCTCTCTGTGCCCTCTGCTTTGCCCTTGAATAGCCAAAGCTAAAAAGTGCAGAATTGATTTGTTGGGGCATTAAAACGAAAATCTGGACGTCTTACTGATGTGGTCTCCACAGGGCGGGTGCACTTGTTAGGAGATCAGAGCTCGATAAAAAGAGCTTTTTATTGAAGGAACTTGTTCACTTCTGTTTTTGGCTTTTAAGCTCAGGTCTTCAATTTGTGTTAACAATGTCATATCTTCACCTTCTTTCAGATCAAAGTCAACTAAGAATGCATTTTCCAACCTTTTTATTAACCCTTCACACGGTAACTTGATAAAATGCCAGTGACTTCCTAATTTAAGCCAGAAACCCATAATACATTAATGGAGTAATGATCTAGTCATTTCATTGACAGATTGTTGATGCTTTTCGTGAAAGAGGAATTTCCAGAATTTCCTCTCCACTCCCTCTTTTTGTGGTAGTTGAACAAACACATCTAAAGTATAATTAAGGGAGGGTGATTGAAAATATGTGCTTTTAAATTCATTGTGACAAGTAGGAGTGTGCACACCTGAACTTACTTCCTTTAAACTTTCAGAGGAAAGTTCTTAGATAGTAGTACCTTTTTTGTTGTTGTTGGAGTTAGAATTTGAAGTTTAATTGAACAAGTTTGAAAATGTAGAACATATGTTGTAGGAGTCCTTCATCAGGAATTAATGAAAAAGAGCGATACTTTTAACATTTAAATGACAATTGATGAGAACATATATTACTTGTATGATTTAGGGTATTGCTAAGAGCAATTAAAAATACCTCATTCTATTTCTGGTGCTACTACTAGTAGCTTTATGATCTGAGGCAAATTGCTTAACTTCTGTGGATCCTGTTTTCTCATCTGTGACATGAAGGACTTAGATGAGTTACAAAAGAATTTTTTTCTAGTCTATAAAAGTGAATTGTTTTTCTTTTTCTCTTATTTTAGTGATTACTAATTGGTTTCTTGAAGTAAATCAGATGAAGAGATTGTTTTTTCTAAGCAGTTTTTAAGCACAAAAGCTAGAAAATAATGGCATTTGAAAAATGTTTTGGATGAATTGCACCACTTTTAATAGGAGAAAATATTGAAAAATACTATTAAAAACCTTTAAAATATGGCTTCTCTTGAGAATCTGCAGCTCTTCCATTTAAAACCTGTCAGAGAAAAAAAAAAAAAATCAACTGGCAGTTTTTCATGTTGAAAGCTGCATTCTCCAGACTCTGGAGTGGTAGTATGACGGAAGAAAATTGGTTTTCACAACCTTTAAGCTGCATGAATGATCATCATTTTACCAAGGAAAGCTTTGGGTGAACGTAATAGTACTAAGGTGACTGGTATTTAATATATGAAAATAAGCCCCCCACCACCACAGCACACATTTTAGATAGTTCAGTGTAATTAAATTTGTATCTAAACCATTTTATTTGCCCTTTTCTTAGTAGTCTTAAAGGTGGACTGGAGAGGAAAAGGAGTGTTTATGGCATTATTTTTCTGAAAGTCTATATTGGGGGCTATGACTCTTTCTCATTGACAGTGACTTGTTTCCGCTGAGTTGTCAAGAGATGAGGATAGGTGAAAGTGAAAGAGAAGGCATTTGTGGAATTTTCTACACTTGGTAGGTGTTTATACCTAGTAAGTGTGGAATAACGTAGCCTCTTGCATCTATTTAAAACAAAAGGAAACAGGTTGAAGTGGCCTTTAAAGTTTTGCCCAGCCAATCCTAAATTACCTTACTCTCACAGCTATCTACAATGTAATAGTGTGGGTGAAGAGTTTCACATTTTATGAATATATTTTTGACAGTTATAATGAGAATTTATCTTTGCCTTAACTATGTATATAATTGCAAGTCAAGGGGTAAAGATTAAGCAAAAGGAATTGTTTTTAAAGAAAACAAGTGATTAATTTAGGCAGAAACAAATCTGGGGCTCTTGTAATAGTAGTTCATGAAGTATGGTGGGAATGGAAAAGAACAGCTGAAACGGGCAGTTGGCAGAGGCTGTCAAAGTGTCTTGGATGCTGCCTGCACTGTTTTTAATTACAGTGAAGGCCGCTGAAGTATTGGTTTGTGAAATAAGTGTATTAGATCCCCAGAGGTTAGAGCATTCATATATGTTAAAAAAAATATATATATATATGAAAAGCTTCAAAGCTCAAGTGAGGAGCCCCTGTTAGTATGTCCCCAGCTCAACAAGTAGTATCTCATAGTGAGAGCAGTGAGTCAGTAGCTATTTTAGAACTATTAGGTTAGGCAGCAGAAATCAAATAACTTTAGTGAGTTATTTCATTCTATCTTTTGTTTTGTTTAGCTCATATTGACAACTTAGTGTCATCCACAAGGGAATAGAGAATCCCCCACCTCCATTAAGAGTTATTTATAACATGTGACTCTCCCTGCTAATGAGGTCTGGTAATGCTATTTCTGACTTATCTCACTTGCTTGTGGGAACCTCTGGAAACCTTCCCCGCCAGTCCCCAGCTAACTTCCAGAAGCATGAAAGTGGGTGCTGCGGCACTGCAACCTGAGCTGAGTCCCTTCTTTGCTTAGAGAGGAAGCTGACACCTCCTCTTTCTGCCTTAGGCTACTGTGTGATGCTCTCTGGGAGCTACTGTAGCAAAAATGAGGAAATCTTGATCCAGCATTGCAATATGAATGGGGTTGTTGCTAAGGCGATCATTTCTTACATCAGAGAACTTAAATGCAAGTCCTTAATTGTTTATTTGTTCATTTTACTAGCTTTGAATCCCTGTCAGGTGGCATGTCCAGCAGCTCAGTGCTACTGATACAGAGACTAGTAAAATGTGCTCCTTCCTTCAGGGAGTTTGTAGTTTAGAAGGTTGGGAAGACAGTCAAGCCGAAAATTAAAAAGTACAGTGAAATGTCTAAGGGGCTGTAATATAGCTTAGAATTCCTCGTAGAGGTACAGAGTGTGTGTCTGTTGAGGGAAGGATAGAAAAGCTTTCGTAGAGGAGGTAGTAAGTATTAAATAATGAAAGAGGAGTACAGGTGCGATTGGTAGACAAATGAGAGGTCATTCAAGGCAGAGGGGACTGTGTGATTGACTGCACTGAGATGAGGAACTACAAAGAAGTTCGGCACAACAAATTTGGCTTTTTGCGGGTATATCAAGAGATAGGCCTAGAGTCTTATGCAGGGGCCAGGTTAGAGGGCCTTGTAGAGCAAAATCTGGTGTATTTCAAGCTTTTATTGGCAGTGGTCCATTATAGTAAGATATACATTTTTATCTCATGACCTAGAGCACACATATATAAATGATAAAATGTCACAAAATAATATGTGTTGTGTGATGCATTCTGGTATTTTCTATTCTATTTTTAAGAAGGAATGACAGTTGGGGCTCAATAAATTGACTTAACCCAGTGGTAGCAACTGACAATTTGAGAAACACTGCTCTTGGCTCTGGGAACCATTAAAGGGTTTTAAGCAGAGTAGTTACATAAAGGGTCAGTGAAGTAGGGTGAGAAAACAGTTTAAAAAATTATTTAAAATTGGGTTTTGTGTGTTATGTCCTGTGGAAATATCAAGCCAGAGCAATGAACCTTGGCTAGGTAGGGGAAGTGGATAGCTGGGCAGGCCCTGGAAAATTCCAGGATGGAGGAAGGAGAGAGATAGTGATGAGTGGTGTGTGGTTGGCTAAGCGGGACTTTTTCAGGATTAGAGGCTTTCATGTGCATGGGTGAAAATGTAGGAAACAGTGTGGTATGTTCCTAGCAGAGCTACTCACTCAGATGGGCCATGATGCAGTAAATTTGCATTTAAAAAAGACTTTCTAGCTGCCATACAAACTGCGTGGAAAGTAAGAGTGAAAACACTAAAAATTCTACCAAGCAAATAATTAAAATATATTTAGAGTTGCCAGTAAAATTTGCCTTGTAAGCTGAAAAGTTATTTCTCCTGTGACTAATACAGAATTATAATTTTATGTCTATCAATATCTATTAGGAGAATATCAACCATAAGAAGAGTAGAAGAGTTTGAATATTTTAAGAATAGGATTTTTCTCCCTAGTTTTATTGAAATATAATTGACATATAACATTGTATTCATTTAAGGTATATAATGTAATGATACAATATATATTGTGAAATAATTACCATAGTAAGTGTAAACATCTATCACCTCACATAGTTACAGTTTTTTCCCTTGTGATGAGAACTTCCATGAGAATAGTTTTATTTTTTAGTATATTAATGGAATAATTAGCCTACCCCACTCTTACTGAAATTCTGAAAGAACTCATCTTTTGTTTTTAAGGTTATTTTGAGGTAACGTATTATATATAGGTAAGATCACCCTTTCTCTTTCCAAATGTGCTTGCCCCTAGTCCATAACCTGTTGTTCTATATACTGAGGACTTTTAATTTGTTCCTTTTTGCTCTGATTTCTTTTTATCCTGTGACTTCATCCTCTTTTCCTTTGTCCTACTGATATATGCAGAGACAATAGCAGCAGACTCTCAGGGCTTTTCCTCTGGCTCCAATACATTTATTTACCCATTTAAAGGTAGTGGAAAAAAATGTAAGCCCACTCCAACCCCCAAACTGCCATCTAACTTTGCTTCTGCAATTTCCTCCTTACCTCCCAGCTTCTGTTTGCTTCAGGGTTGGGGTTGGCAGTGCTCATCTGAGACTCCCGTTACGTGCCCCCCAAAATTGGAGGAGGAGCAGTTTTCTCCTCCAGATCTGGTGGTGGTGAGATGGGTAGGCCAACCACTCTCAACTGACAGAGATCATCAAATGATCTCTATATGGGATAGCAAGATGTGTCAGTTATTATGTCAAGATGTAGGAATGTTATTATTTAAAGATATTTTATAATGTCTTTTTAAAAAAAATTAGATACTAGTCTAGAGTTTTAAAAATGAAAATAAAAACTTCTTTAAATTGTTACATACTCAGCACGACCCAAGTTCAATCAGAGGAGGAGAATCAAGACTATGGTACTTGACTATTTGTGCAAAGCTCTTAGTAAGACTATAAACTAGTCAATGTGAGTTACATTAAGTATCTGCCTCTGTAAACTAACTTTTGAGAGGAGCTAATGTTAGAGTTGGGATCATTTGGGAGACAAAAATGGATGTGGTATGTGATGTTTTTGGCTCAGGCCTGAGGTCTTTATAAGAATGAAATAGTAATTATGAGTAGGACATTAGAATATGATTATGTAATTCTAAAAAAAAAGATATAGTATATCATTTTGATTGGTCACATTATGTAGACATTAATCTTCTTTACTTCCTATTGCTCCTATTTTTATTTTTTTCACTTTTTTTTTCTTGTTGTTGTTGTTATTTTGATTTCCTGGGTCTCTAATAGAATTACTAAACTTTCACAACAAACTTGCAGACCTGTCATGAGCAAACAAGAGTATATACAAAAAAAACCCTTTTCAAAATACAAATCTATAAAGGGTATGTTTAGGGGAGCCTCTTAATTTTGGTTCAGTGCAATAATTTATTAATTTAATTTTGAAATGGAGCCATAATATAAATCTGACAAGTGTGCCTTTTCTTTTTGGGGATTAGAGAATCGTGGAAGTTGATTTAGGCTAAATTACCTGAAACATTATTCAGTTAAGGGATGGACAAAAGAAAACTGTCTTTATACATAATTTGTAAACTCAGTTCAGTTTTAAGTGAATGTCTCAGGTTAAAAAGGGTGGTTAAATCTCACAAGGTCTAACCTCCCTACTGCCATGTGATTTTTTTTTTTTCAGACCTCTGGTGTTTAGTTGAAATATTTATTTTGTCATTTAGCATTAATCCAATTCGCTGGACAGAAGAGTAAGGAAAATGAGTTCCAAATATTTAATGTTTCCTGATATAATTTTTAAATGACTGACTGTAAGACATTTCAAATAGCTTTATTTCTCAGTTAAGATCTGTGTAGTTGAATGACATGTCGTTTCTTGTTTGTGTTGCATATTTTTAATGCCTTATACATGTGACTTACACAGTAATGTGACCCTGTAGTTTATAAGACACAATGTATTCATGGAAAAAATTAGATTTTCCTAGTGGTTAAAAAGATTTATCTGTTAAGTTTTGAAAAATTTAGTGTTCTTGAGGCATTGTAAGGTTTTAGGCTAATTAAGTATCTTTATTTCAAAAGAATCTCTATGTGATAAAAGTGTATAGATTTTAGCTTATCTACATGAATTGAGATAAAATTTTCAAATCTTACTAACCAGGCATTGCAGGAGTAGGTAAAACTTGCTAAAAGCTAATCATTCATTGGTCTTTAACGTGAATAAAATTGTATAATTAGAATCTTAATTTTAGGCAAAAAATCCTTAATTTTAATTAGGACATCCACCATTACTTTGTTAAAAGAGACAGATTTATCAGTGAATTTACGCTCTTAATTGTAGCTTGATTCTTCTTTCCCCATTCATCATGAGGCTAACACTTGGTCATTTCTATGCTCCCTAATATCTGAGGGAAAAAAAAGAGAAATTGATAGGAGTCAACACTGCTTGTTTTAAGCAACATTTTTGAGGGAAGAGGTTAAAATTATTGACACGTGTATATTATCTTTTTTATGCTTTGCCTTTTCTCTCCTCTTGTATTTTATTTATTTCTCATCTTGCTTGATACAGTTTTTAAAAAAATCTGCTCCCTTCTCTAGTAAGTGTAATTTAGAATCAATTTTACAGAGGTAACAGAATTACTTTTACAGGGACATCCCATTAGTGACCATGCAAGGGAAAAAACAAAACCGTTCATTCTCATGAGGTTTTTTCCCACAGTATTGGATTGTAAACCCAGTATGGCTCTTGTATAGCTAAAAGAATTTTAACTATATAGAATTAACTTTTGACTTAATTAAGAACACGATTCATTTACACTTAATTATCTTTTATCTTTAACGTAGGCTACTGAAGGAAGGCAAAAAGTCAATGTTTTCTTTCTTGTATCAGAAAGTAAAATTATTTACTTATAAAATAAAAAAAAACTTAGCAATCTAGTCAGTATTTTCTCTTCCTAGTACAATCTACCTATGCACTTTCTCTAGCTCTTGAAAAAAATCACCTTAATCCCTTAACACCTAATATTCACTTTAAAAAATAGCTTTGCTTTATGGAAATTTTCTTTTAATGTTCTTCCATAAAACATGAAGCATTTCCATGTTATCTTTGAAGAGGATTGACACCATTTCCTTCGGGCAGAACAGTTGTAAGAATTGAAGGCTTTTTGTAAAACTCCCGAACGAGTTAGAAAGGAAACTCAAACAAAAAACTGTGTTGAGGAACCACAAATACCAAAGCAGCTTTCATTACTTTCAAAGATCATTTCAAGTCATGTTTATTTTGTTATGTCTCTTGGCATATCTGAATCCATGTGTTCACATGCCTCAGGGTCCAGAGAGCTGTGGAAGAGGGTGTCCTTGGCTTTCTCCCCACCCACCACCCACCCCATAGAACGGCTTGCTCTTAATTTGTCCCTGTCTTTAGTAGGAGAGTCTTAGTAGAAACAAGGTGAGAGCTACAGCTCTGGTACAGATCTCTATGGATACTATACACACACCTAACCACCTAGTTCATAGGATAGCACACATGTGCAATGTAAATTGAAAGGACTCTGGGGATTATAGACCCCAACCCTGATTCCTAGCAATTGAGTATACATTTGGATGAACCATATATTTTTCTGATAACTTTTCAAGGTGAAGTGTTGGATCCTTTCACCTTTACATGTAGGTACACCTCAGTCTTATTTAAGTAGTTATTGTTTTCCTTCTGTTTCATTTAAGTATTTATAAATAAGTTTAAGAGAGTTATTTTGAATAATGCTTTTTTTCTGAGTTAGAATTTTCTGCCTTAGTTGCCTTCAGGTTCCCCCATTAGGCTCAATAACAGTTTCTAGGAAATTATCTTAAGTAGATTTGACTAAGAGTTCAAAGTACTCATATTAGAAAATTTCTGTTAGCCTTCCTTCCTGGAAGGTAAGTCTGTACATTACTAAATGTATATTGGTTAATAACTTTGAACCTGCTACAATATTTGCATGTACTTTGCCTATTTCTTTACCTTCGTATGCTGGTTTTTTGCTTATTTTGCTGTTTTCTGTCCTACTCTGTATTTATGAATCTGTCACATGGCTTTTAACATTAAAATTCATGTGCTATGCTTAATCACCCTGCCAGCTCCTAAGGTGTTTACAGAATGAGGATTCCACCTGGTCTTGTTTACTCAGTATTGCCAGGGATCTGTATACATTCAGCTGAATGGGATATCTCCCAAGTCACCCTTAAACTCCGTCTTGAGGTTCTGCTGATTGAAAAAAAAATAATGGTTCTAAATTTTGCAGACTGCTTTTTAACCTTACTCCACTGATAACATATATATTTTGAGTTGTCTGTTTTCATCGTTGCTTTTATTCAGTATTTTATTAATGTTAAATTGATATTTACTGCTATGTCTATTTTAGGGAAATAATAACACATTAATGATGATATTACTATTAGTTTTATTAACTGGTATTTTAGTATATTCTGAGTAATTAGTGTGTGATCTATGGGAAACAATAGGCTATTCATATGGTAGGGAGCTAGCCTGAAGAAAGTTTTCAAAGATGATACAATGGCCAATTAGCAACTAGGATGTAAAATTATATGTTCTGTATGACCTCACCCATATAAAATACATGTGTTTATGCATAAAAAGATTTGAAGGAAATTCCTTAAAGTGCTACCATGTTTTTTGGGGGGAGGTAAGTATGAAATTTTTTTGAGACTTTCTGAATATTTTTGTTTCTCTATGATGAATATATTGTTTTAGAATTTGGGTTTTTAAAGGTGAAGGATATTTAAAATATGCTGATATCTACAGTGCAAAGCTATCAGGATCAGTCACTGTGTCTACATAGAGATACTTCTGTGTTTGTATCAGTTTTAACTTGCTTATCTCAAATTTTATTTCACTTTTCAAAATTGACTAAAGAAGTATATAGTTACTCTAATGATAGCACTTCTTATTTAAGTGTAAGGAGTATTCTGATGTTAGTTTTCAGAGTGTTTAGTACTAATCTCCCCGTTGTTACGGATAAGGAGATAGAGCTAAAAGGGAAAATGTGACTTTACGGGTGGTTATACAGCTATGAAATGGCAGAGCATATATGCTAGATCCTCAGGACTGAACTACATAGTTCAGGGGATCCTAAATGGATGCTCACATATATAGAGACTCATTTAGAGAGGGGTTTCTAACCCCTTTAATAAAAAAAAAAATCTAATTTAGTGCTAGGTTAGTATCTTAGTGGTGAGTTCATTAAATGTATCTTGTTTTCCTTTTAAATGGTTCTGAAAGAATCTGCATTCTAAATAGTATAGTTAAATCTCTGCTCAGTGCATTATATTTTGAATATAATGAAGTCTTTTTCATAAGTGATTTGATGTTGTTACATGTGTTTAGTATAGACTTGATATTAAATTATATATTCCATCAGTCCAAGTTCTGTTAACTGCCCTTGTAGTTACTGGGCACATGAGCCTCTGGAATACTTAGCTAGGCAGGGTTGACTTCTCTGAAGATTTCTGACCAGAAAAAGAGAGCTTGAGATGGTACCTTGTAACACTTTTCTTAGGGCTTAATGCTGGATTAGGACATGTAGAAGGACCAGTTGTAGCAGTATCAAAATAATCATAAAGTAGTAAGTTGCTTGATACCCTGGAATTTGTGAGAGAATTTTGACATATAATGTATCCAGGATTAAAATTTTTATTCTTTCTGAATTATTTTCCTCAGAGGTGCCAAAGGCTGGTGCTGTCATTGGCTGGGCAGAAAATATGTGTGAACATATAAGATAGAAACAGTAGGGACGTGGTGGGGACTGTGGGAAAGTGAAGAGAACATGTCCGGCCTAAAGAAATTTATATCCGTTGTTTGCTAAAAACCTTCTGGAGAAAGAAACACATCTCAAGTCTTACCTCTTATTTATTTAGCAAACAGTTTTTGAGCTCCTACTATATGCTAGTGACTGTGTTACTTTAATCTAGGTCAGATACAGTAAGTTTGGAAATGCTTAAACTCTTGACTAAAGAAGGAAGACCAGAGCATAGCGGGGCAGTGGCAGAAATTTAACATTAGGTCAGTGGTTCTCAATTTTGAACCTGCATCATAGTCACCTAGAGGGCTTGTTAAAAACACAGGTTATTGGGCTTCACCCTGAAGTGCTTCTGGAAGTGGGGCCCAAATTTACTGGTGGTCCAAAGACCTTACTTTGAAGGTCATTGCATTTGACAAATGAGACTTACACATGTGGGAAACTTGATTCTTAAAGCTTTTTACCCCCCTGCTTGCAATAATGAGGATTTTGAACTGAGGAGAAAAACCCTGATTGAGCCTCGTATCTATTTTTTATAAGCTAAAAGATCCAGGACAAGTTGAAACTGATCTCTCTCTCTCTCTTTAAACCTGATTACTTTCAGCAGTACTTAACAGTTATACCCATTTCTTATTCAGAGTGACTTCTGCTTTCTGGCATTTCTAAATGTATTATTTTTAAAACTACTTGACACTGCTTTGAATGTTGAAGATAAAATTTTATATTTTTGGAGGAGGTATGGTTTCCTTCTAAATTATTTATTCTCTTAGTTCACATGCTATCGTATTCTCTATTGCTGTGTGACAAATTACCACAATTTTAGTGGCTTAAAATAACACCCATTTATCTCCCAGTTTCTGGGAATCAGAAGTCTGGTCACCTTAACTGGATCTTCTGTGACAAGGCAGCAAGCAGTTAGGGTGGCAGCTGGGACTAGAGTCTCATCTGTGGATCAGTGTCTTCTTCAAAGCTCCTGTGGTTGTTGGCTGAATTTAGTTCCCTGCAGCTGTAGAACTCGAGGGTGTTTTAAGGCCAGCAAGGGGAGCCCCTTTCTGGTGCTGCTGCTGCTTTTAAAGGATTCTCCTAATTAAGTCAGGGCCACTCAGGATAACTTTTCTTTTAATTAACTGAAAGTCAACAGATTAGTGACCTAATCACCCAATGTGTTGTTTATCCCATCCTATCCAACCCTACTCAAGGGGAGAGTTCTGTGCAGAAAGTGTCCACCAGGGGGCAGTAATTTGGGGGCCGCCTTAGAATTCTGCCAGCTATACCACATCAAATACCTATGGATATTTTCCAAATGGTCAAATATCAATATATCCATTTCATTTTTTTTTTAACTTTTAAAAACGTGTAGCCCTCTGCATTCCTGCTCCAATATGGATTGGTTACTTTTTAGATATACTGTGTACTTCTCATGCTAGACCTTCTTTTATTAATTTTTTTGGGGAAGGATCATTTTATCTCCTTCTTCCTGGACACTATGTTTCCTTTTTTTGGTCTACCCATTTGTTTTACTGAAGCTCATTTTCCTGTACTTACCTGAAAATGGCTAGGTAGGAGATAACATTTTTGAGACATAGTGCTATATGAAAGTGTCTTTCCTTAATTGAATCTAGATCTCTAGACAGGAAGTAATTTCCTCTCATTATTTTGAAGATACTGATCTATTGTCTTCTAATTTCCAGTGTTCCTGTTGAAGCCTGCTTTTCTGAGTCTTGTTGCTTCATGAGTTATTTTCCCCCACTTGGGAAAGTTTTAGGATTTTCTTTTCTCTCTCTCTCTCTCTCTCTCTCTCTCCCTCTCTGCTGTTCAAAAATTTTACAATGATAGTGTGTGTGTTTTTTTGTTTTAGTACGTTTTGCATTTTATTTCTTTACCATACATGTATGTTCTTTGGTCACTGCTGGGTCCTTTCAATCTGTCAGCTGCCCTAAGTTTGGGAGATTGTCTTCTTTTTTTTTTTTAAAAAGTATCATATATTTTATTCTCTTCTCTTTATGAACTATTAGCTATATCGTAGACCTCCTTTTTTGTCTTATCTACCATTTTTTTCTTTTTATTCTGCCTTCTAAGGAAATTTCCTTGACTTTATGTTCTAACACTTCTATTGGATTTTTCATGTCCACATAATTTTTAATTTCCAGGTCCTCTTTCTGAACATCTCATTTTTTTGCAGGATAGTTAATAGTGTTTTGAAATTTTGTTTTCTCTAAATTTTCTTTTTTGTTTATTTAGTTTCTTATTTTATGTTGGAAAGTTTTCTGGAATATCTGGTGATCCTCAGCTACATATAAGAGTGAGATACTAAAAGCTTTTTTAGAAGCTTTTCATGATTCAGTGAGGCCTGTCACCAGTGGGTTCCGTGTTAGACATTTAGGCCGTAAACTGGCCTATTTTCTTCGGTGGTCCCCAGGTGTCAGTAAGTAGAGAGAAATCTGTTTTCTGCGATCATAGGTCTTGTCTTTGAGATTGTTCATTATTTCTCTAGAGAACTATCTTCCAGAGTGTGTTGTGTATGTCTGTTGGCATTCTGAGAGCAAGGTAAACGTACTCTTCCGTTGTATACCTAGGAGGCGTGTTACCTGCTGTAACCTGAAAACCACCAATGGCGGGGTTGAGGCAGCGCGGTTCGGTTGGCAGCCATTATTTCTGTGCTCCTATTTTAGGCCTCACTCTTCTGCTACTGGAAAAGGTAGTTGCTTCACCATGCGGGGTGGGATGGAGGGCGTGGGGTTCTCATTGTTCTGTTATTTAAACTTTCAATCAACTGTCCAATTTCAGACCAATACCTCATACCCTTTTCTGCGGTTCCTTTGCCTCTAAATTCTGGCCAGCAGGTTGTTCACTTACAGTTCCCTCTTTGCAGGCACTTCACAATTTCCTTGGCTTTGACAAGTCAGGTACTAGTCCTTCAAAACTACATCTTTCAAAACTGTATTAAAATTACTTATGCGTTGGTGTCACTTCTATTCTTTGGTGTTATGGGTTTATACCTTCTTTTCCCCTTTCATTTTAGTGGAATTTCAGAGAAGGAAGATAAATGTGTGCAATTAATTTGCCATGTTTGACCAGAATCACTGAGGCTTAGCATTTGAATATATATAAGGCATCTTTCAAAATGTGTTGACACTGTTGACGGTTAACTGATTAGAATTTAGTGGATGATGAAGTGTTGGCTTTCTAAAAATCTCTCCTTCTTATTAACACCTGAAAACTAAATGCGTGATGTAAACACATCTTAAAATTAAAAGGTTAAAACTGATCATCCCAAACCTCAGCAAAACAAAGCATTTACTCTGAATTCTGTTGGATAACTAAGGTATTGCTACAGTTTATCCCCTAACACTGTGCCTCTTGAGCACAGGCAACAAACATTAAGCACTTAATTTGTGTCATGAGTCATGCTAGTCACTGGCAATATAAAGATGAGTAGACAACCATGTAAACAAGAAATTATTTTACTGTGATTTAAGTACTACAATAGAGATGTACTTTGTGTTTGAGAGCACAGAGGAAGTACCCACCTCCACCCGGGAAAGTCAGAAAGCTTCACATAGCCATTTATGTTTACTCAAAGCCTTAAAGATCAAACAAGAGTTGATGGAAAGGTAAGAGCAGTGAGGAGAGGGAAAAATGTGTGATGGGCCTTGTGGCTTGTTAGGGCTTATCGGGTAGAGGAGTATCATACTCATAGGAAAAGCTTCCAAAGTGACGGATGCTAGTTAGAAAGTTAAAAGTATTATAGTTTGGCATAACTCGGTTATAGTATAAAAGTAGATTTGACTAGAAAGTTAGTCTAGGGCCAGAAGATGACTGTATCATGTTAGAGGATTGTACTTTTTTCCTAGATTAGTGGGCTCCATGTATTTTTGATGTTGTATCTATATTAGTGAAAGATTTTAAGCGTATTCCTTCATATATGTATATTTATAAAGTTTATGTCCTACCATGAGTGTCTATACTCATAATTTTAATCTTTCAGGACAGGGTGGGCTTTTGTTTTCTTTCTAGTCACTCAAAGTATCCATACCCCTTGGCTGATTCTAGTCTTATTATGATGACAGTTTGAATAACGTTTTATTTTTGGGAGGACTTTCATGCTGATGGAATATGTCTCAGCTAGTGAATTGAGCAGTATTTTCTTTATAGTAGTGACAAAGGCATTTCAAACGAAAATACTTTTACTTTATCCTTTGTTCCATAAAATGTAATTTCATTATCAAGCTTTACATTGATGGAATTTGTACCAGTTTTTAAACCGTGTTGTGTTTTTTTTTTAAATTTGGGAGTTGGATTTGAGCCACAGAAGCTATAGCTGTGGTAAAGCACAGCACAGCACAGCACAGAGTGGATTGGCAACCAAATGAGGGCTCTTCAGCCAGCTGGTGGCTGCATTTAAATTATTGATCCTCTTAGCTCTGTCATCTGGGGCAGGTTACTTATGTTTTGTGTGTTTCAGTTTCCTCATCTGTAAAATGGGGATAGAATTGTGAAGATTAAAGGATAAAATCAAACAAGGTTGTTACAGTGTTTTGTGGCACATAGTAACTACTCAGTAAATCACAGCTATTATTACTGTGGTTTTTATCCAGTTATGTTTCTGGTACTTAGTTGAATTTTATTTTTTTTAACTTCTAATAGAGAATATGAAAAAAATTAAGGTTTGTACTACTGAAGGCTAAAAATAAGTTTGTAGGTAAATTCCCCCTTTTGTTGTATTTTATGTTCAAAGAGCTTATCCACTCAGTGTTCTAATTTCATTGATTATTTTGAAATATTATGCTGATTTTGGGAGCCTACGTAGAACCATGAAAATAATACCTCTCAGTAAGGAAGTTGAAGATTAAATAATATATATGATAGGAATAATCACCAATTCTATAATAAATTGGATACACTTAAATAAATAATTCTGGTTTTATGAAAACTCTTCTATGAAGTTATTTTATTGATCATCTTATTAAGTCTCCAGAGTAGCATGTATCTGATTTTGTCTTTTTTATCAAACGTATTCACCAGTTATAGGAATCTTTAAGGTCAGATATTGTTAAATTACTCAGATTGGAGTTTAATATGTAAACATTTAAGTGAAGAACCAACAAAAATAAAACACGCTTATATTTATTACCTAAAAATATGCTTCTAAATTCTTACAGTAGCATTAGTTTAGACTGTAAATATCATGAAGGCAGGGACTGCCTTGTCTATTAGTTCATTTAACAAATGTTCATTGAGCAACCACTAGGTGCCCAACATGCTTCCAAGTGCTGATAATATAGAGTGGACATAAGACAAAAATCCCTATCCTTGTAAGATTATATTTTATTGTAATTTATGTCTGGGCTGCTGGGTACATGACACGTGTTCAAGAATATTTTCCTTAACACCCTGTAGCTGCCATGGAGGCTGAGTGTAGAGATGCAACTAGATCCCTTGCCTAGCCAGTTACTGCTAGAGGCTACAAGTCAAGTTATGCTAGAGGCTGCATGTGTCCCCTCTGTTAGTCTGTGTAGGTCGTGGGTAGGTCCCTTGAGGATATTAAGCAGCAGAGTGAAATTTCAGTTCACCTAAATATCTTGCATCTATGCAGTGGAAACACTAGTTTGATTCATAAGGGCTGTTTTTCTCTTTTAGTAATTTTGAATATTTGGTCAAACTTGAATGTAAGTTAAAAATTGTAGTATATTATTAACTCTTTCAAGTAGATTTTTCATGTAAATGGAAGAAAGAACCTTAGAGATAATTTATTCTGCTTTTTTTAAAAAAAAAATCAATGTTTTATCTCCTTTTGTGTTCAGGTACAGAAATAACTTCTTGTAATTTAGTGCCTGTGTTATTTTTAAGTGAGGGCTTTGCCCAAAGTCCCAGTGGTGGCTGGTAGTAGAGTCTAACCTTCTCTTGCTTGGCCTTGTGTTCTTTCCTCTAGAACAGCGGTTCCCAACCTTCTTCCATTGTGTACTCCTTTTAAACCCATTTCTATGAATTATACCCCTTCTTTTTAAAACAGCTGTTTTTAAATACTGACACTTTTGTTCAGTGCCTATCTTAATGTAAAATGGTGGAAATGAGAAAAAAGTTGGGAAAGAAAAATTACTACACTGAAAGTACAAACCACTGATTTAATTTCACAATATTCATAAGTTAAATATTGATAATGATCAAGTATTTAAACATTAAATTAGAAGCGCAGTCCGGCGGTTTGCATCCACTCCCATCGGTGCTTGCGGTCGCTTGTCAGACCTTAGCCGCCAAAATGGTCAAGCAGATCGAGAATAAGTATGCTTTTCAGGAAGCCTTGAGCAGTGCGGGAGATAAGCTCGTGGTGGTTGACTTCTCAGCCACGTGGTGTGGGCCTTGCAAAATGATCAAGCCTTTCTTTCATTCCCTGTCTGAAAAGTACTCCAACGTGGTATTCCTTGAGGTAGATGTGGATGACTGTCAGGATGTTGCTTCAGAGTGTGAAGTCAAATGCATGCCAACCTTCCAGTTTTTTAAAAACGGAAAAAAGGTGGGTGAATTTTCTGGAGCCAATAAGGACAAACTTGAATCCACCATCAATGAATTAATCTAATCATGTTTTCTGAAAACATGGCCAGCCATCGGCTGTTTAAAACTTGTAACTTTTTTTATTTACAAAAAGAAAAGATCAATTAGATTACTCTCAACTGCCATCTGATTATAAATGAGAATAAAATATTAATTCTAAAAAAAAAAAATAAAAAAAAAAATAAACATTAAATTAAAAAACTGCTTTAACAATGCACTTACCTTTACTCAGCCAATAACTAGATTGATCAAACAATCTGGCTACAGATGTACTTATATGTTTAGGGAAGTTCTAGAAACGTCGCAAATGGATTGTTCTGAAACTGTGCCTAATGATTGGTAGAAGAGTGGTTTGGGGGAAGGGTTCATAGCCACGCCCTCACCAATCATCATTTGCCAATGTGACCTGATTTTGAAGTGTCTCCGTTAATGATGATTCAAACTTAACATTTATTGTTTCATAACTAATGTTTCGCATTCTTTTACTTTGTTTTTGGGTTTGTTTGTTGTTGTTGTTGTTGTTTTGCTATTACCGATTATTTTTCGTGGATCCCTGGACAGCCCAGGACATAGTCTAAGGGGCATGTGTACCACTGCTTAGAAACCAATGCTCAGGAAGAGAAATAAGCACCACTTAGTACACTAATACATTAGTATAAGCCAACCTAAAAAAAAGGTGGTTTGTTGAGTTTATAAGTTTCTTGTCTTGAATTTCTGAAATCTTTCCCTTTTCTGAATTCTCATAGTACTTTATATTACCTCTCATATGGCACTTTTGTACTCTTATATAATTGTCTTCTAGTAAAAAAATTATTTTTTCCTAGATGAAACCTTTTTGAGAATAGAATGTTTGTATGCTTCCTCTGTGTATATTCCTCACAGATCTTAACAGAATGCCTACCATTCAGCAAGTACTCCAATTATTAAACATATATTCCAAGAGATTGTATTTTGGGTTTGTTAACCCACAACGATCTATTTAGTCTACAACAATTTAAGAAGCTCTTTTGCTTAGCTTCAGATCTAGGTTTAAATTCAGATCTAGGCTTCATCCTCAACTTCATTTTGTAATCTTGAATAGGTCATTTATGTCATTTTTCTCTTCTGTAAAATGCAAATAAGATGTGCCCCAATCAGTTTTAAGATTTAGGTGAAATGTACACGAAGAATCTAGGGCCTGATGTACTAATAGCCACTCAAAGAATAGTAGCTATTATTACATTTGAAATTTATTTTCTGTTTATTATAAATATGCATAGTTTAGTGGCAGTGGATAGCTCCATTACAATGTGAAGGATGATGTATAATAACCAGAAAATGGACAGTATCTAGGTGTAGTCATCAGATTGTAAAGTCTGGGCTATTTAGTTTACTAATTATTTCGGAAGTTTGATTTTGCGCTGTATGGACTGACCCTGTGAAAACTCAAAAGAGGCTGATATATAAACTGGAATGGCAATTTATTAACAAGTCATTAGAAGTACATCCTCTCCTATGGGAAAAAAGGCCACAGTGGAAGCCAAATTGCAATCAGAAGTTTGCTTGATGAATAAGGATAGTTGATTGGATGTTTAGTGCTGCAATAGTCTCTGCATTGATCCTGCCTGGCACTCAGATATGTCAGTGCCCACTCTTCCCCAGAAGCACTGCCAAACCACCTCTCATAAATCTCCTGTTCTAACTGACATGCCTTTTGTGTTCATGTTCTTTAAGGACAATGCAAAACACTTGAGGAGACTTTTATACTTGGTCATTAGCCTGTCATTCCTATCTGAGTTTATAGTCTCTCACCTTGGTTGGATTTGGAAAGCTTAGGTAGACTGCTACATTTTTTAAATGTAAACTTTGTATTAAGAAAAGTTTTAAGCATACAGAACCTGAAGAGAATTGGGTAATTAAACCCTTTGTATCCATCATCCATCTTCGATAGTTATTTACATATGGCACAAATGGTTTCATCTATACTACCTGTCTCTCTCCAGATTTTTTAAAGCAAATTCTAGACATCACGTAATTTTACCTGTTAATATTAAATATGTATCACTAAGAAATAAGGACTCTTTAAAAAAAAAGCATATGTGTAATAGTGTTATCATACAAACGCAAACCCTTAATAGCTAATCAGTGATCAAAGCTCCCCAATTGCCTCATCAGTGTCCTTTCGATCATTGGATTGTTCAAATCAGCTTCCAGACCGGGTCCACACATTGCATTTGGTTGATATATTTCTTGAGCCTCTTAATCTGTAACAGCCTCTCCTTTTCTTATTTATCGAATTGGTCATCTAGAATTTTCCACATTCTGGATTTGGCAAGCTGTATCTTCTTGGTGTTATTTAACATGTTTCTCTGTTCTATTTCTGGTAGATAGATCTAGGCCCGATTGGATTCATGTTAGAATTTTTCCCCCGAGAGTATGTCACAGGTTGTGCGGTATACCTCCTGTCACATTACACGAGAAGGCACATAGCAATGTCTTGGCATTTTGTGTGTGTGTGTGTTAAAATTGATCATGGGGCTCCATCATCTTGTTCTATTATATTCTTTCAATGAAACTATTATATTTTAGTTATTCCTAATTTTATTCTTGATGGGTACCTAGCTGTCAAACATTATTGCCTTTCTTCCAGTTTGTTCTTCACATGCAGTCAGAATCAGCTTTTAAATATAAATTGGATCGCAAACTCCCCTGCTTAGCATGCTTCAGTAGTATCCATTACTCATGAATGATACCCGAACCTCCTACCATGGTCTCAAAAGTCACACATCATTTTTGCCTCATTACTTTGATCTGGCAATCACAAAGTTTCATTCAAGTTTAAGGAGAATGGACACAGACTTCATCTCCTGATAAGGGGATAGTAACGTTCTAAAAAAGGGACAGGAGAGACTATTACACCCATCTTTGTAAAACACAGCTGCTGTTGTCTGAGCCTGAAACACTATTATCTTTCTGATTCCAACTCGTTAGCTAACTATCCAGTCTAAATTAGGATCCTCGTCCCCCATTCCCATTGTGTACTCTCTTTCTCTAGCTCTTCATTTTCCTTGGCAACACTGATCATAGTTTCTAATTACCTCTTTAAGGTCCCTGAAGGTTATCACATTTCATATACCTAGGACCTTGCATGGAACCTGTTGAAAAGTTAAAATGTATTATTTGTAACTTACATATAAACACCATATATCACATTTTCACTAGGGAAAGCATATTCCAAACTTTGTGGGAAGAAGGGAACAGAGACAAACACCTGGAGTCAGTCCTTTAACTCCTGATATTTCATGTCCTATTGCTTAGCTGGGGTAAGAATGGGATGGAATATATATGTATAAATTTTGTGGGCGAGAAGAGGTGGGAGTAATAAGCATTTCCGATAGCTGAATTCTTACTTATTTTTTCTGTATTTTTAAAACCCAAGAACACAAATCCATTTTCTCTTCCCCTATTTTTCTAGTATTCGGTTAAGGGCAAGAGGCTTCTAGCTGGTCTGACAAAGACGCATGATACCCCAAGAAATGTTCAGTACTCAAGGAGCAGCCAAATAGATGTACTTCACTCAAGTAATGCTAACCAAACCCTCACTTAGAACCAGTGTTATTTTACTTTTGGCACAGTTCGAATAAGATTGGTGATCAGGTTTCTCAGCCTTCAGGAGACTGGTAGGAAAAAAAGAATAGTCTTTTGGAAGTGGGATACAGATAACAGCAAGAACAGCTGTTGATGCCTCAGTTATTGGGAATACAAATGTGAGGTAGAAGTTTCCACAAATCTAAAGGCATTTATTACTTAATAAACACTGCATGCCACCTTGCTGGTCTTGGAGACACAGGGTAAACAAAATGCACATAACTTTGTATCTTTTCCATTTTCTTTCATTTAACCCACACATATCTTTATATTTTAAATGATTTTTAAAATGACTTTCTTGCAAGCATCATATTGTTGGGTGTTACTTTATATCCATTCTGACAATCTTTGCCTTTCAATTGGATGTTTGGACCATGTACATTTAATGTGATTATTGATATGATTGGGTTTAAGTCTACCATATTACTTGTTTTTTGTTTGTTCCATCTACTCTTTGTTCCTCTTCCTCCTCTCTATCCTTATTTTGACATACTTCTTTGAGTTTCTTTTTTATTTTTAGACTTATTGGGGTGACATTGGTTAACAAGAATTGCATAGGTTCCAGGTGTACAATTCTACAGTGCATCACCTACTTGTTACATTATATGTTCACCACCCAGTGTCATTTCTCTTTCTATCACCATATATTTGACTTCCCCTCCCTCCTCTCCCACCCCTTTGAGTATTTTTTATAATTCCTTTTATCTACTTTGTTAGTTTGCTAACTACACCTCTAATTCTTTTTTAATGATTCTTTAGGGTTTATAGTATATATCTTTAACTTATCATAGGCAACATTGAGGTGATATTAAATCACTTCACACATAATAAGAACCTTACTATAGTATAGTGTTATCCCTTACCTTTGTGCTACTGTTAAACATTTTACTTCTCCTAATATTATGGGGGGATCACAGTACATTGTTATTTATTCTTTTTACTTAGTCATTTATTTTAAAAGAGACTTTGAAAATAAAACTATGTTATATTTACCCACTTATTTACCATTTTTGGTGCTCTTCATTTTTTTGAGTAGATCCACATATCCACATAGTATCATTTTCTTCTACCTAAAACTTCCCTTTGACAGTGTCTTCCCTCTAACAAGTTGCTTAAAATTGCAGATCCACCGATGATGAATTCTTTCTGCTTTTATGGGTCTCAGAAAATTATTTTTTAAAGTATTTTTTGAGGTAAAATTCATCTATAACATTAAACTATTAACCAGTTTAAAGTGTATGGCATTAAGTATAGTCACAATATTTTGTAACCGTCACCTCTGATTCCAAGACATTTCCTCTACCTTTTCTCCTACCCTTCAGCTGTATCATTTGCTGTTTCTCGATCACATGTTGGTGTGATCTTTAATGAAATGGGGAGGAAAACAGAGTCACTACTCTTGAACAATTGCTGTAACTCTTCCCATGGCAATAATTTGTTATTCTTGAGATTTAATTTTTATCAAATTGCATTGCAGTTGAGGATACTCAGTTGGCAAACAAATCACCTAAAATTGCTTTCTATTAAGATGTTATGCTGGTTTTCCATAATTCTGCCCCTATTACGTAAATATATTATTTGAGATATATAATTAAAAATTTACTTTTAATAAATTTTAATTGAATGAAAATTTGTATAATCAATCATTGTTTTTGTTTCTGATGTCTTCTGTAACAAATTGCCACAAAGTTGGTGGCTTAAAACAACACATTTATTCTTGTAATTCTAGATGTCATAAGTCCAAAGTAAGTTTCACTAGGGTGAAATCAAGGTGTCAGCAGGGCCACAGTCGCTCAGGGGCTCCCCGGGACAATGATTTCCTTGCTTTTTCCAGCTTGAGCTGCATTCCTTGTATTCGTGGCCCATAGCCTCTTCCTCCACCTTTGAAGCCAGCATTGTAGCATCTTCTAATTTCTCTCTCTTCTCCCTATGTCATATAACCTTTGTAGTTAAATCTACCTGTGTCACCTTCTTATAAGGACACTTGTGATTACATTAGGGTCTACCTGGGTAATCAGAAGAATCTCTCCATCTCTAGAGTCTTAACTTAATCACAGCTGCATAATTTCTTTTGCCAAATAAGGTATTATTCACAGATGCTGGCTATTAGAACCTGAATATCTTTGGGGGCCATTATTCAATCTTCCACAGTCATTTAAAGGGGATATCAACATCCTTTATTTTTAAAAAGAATATTTTTTAATGCAACCCTACCTTAAAAAGTCTGTCAGTTTATTGAATTCTTCTGTTGATCTCCTCTTTTCTATCAACTATGATTTCACCTAGTAAAGTATGTTTTTCCTCCTAACTACATCCATGCCAGAAATATTTAGTTGTGATGATTCACAGGAAAAAGACTGTCTTAAAAGTTACGTTATTTGTAAAGAATTATTAAGTACTTTCTACAGTAGTTTATACAACCCATTTTTAAAACTTGTTTTAATAGAATCTAGTCTCTCTCTCTCTCTCTCTCTCTCTCTCTGTGTGTGTGTGTGTGTGTGTGTGTGTGTGTGTGTGTGTGTGTGTGTCTATATGTGTAGGAATCCTATAATGTTTCTGACAACTTTTACAAAAGTATATACAACTTCTTCACAAGTACAACTAGTTAGGGAATTACACTTTTAAAACTGAAGGGAAACACTTTCCTGGAAAAAACTCCTTTATAGAGGTGCAGTGTTCAGTAAAATGCTAGAAGAATTAAAATCTTAGATGTTTTTGCTAGGAAGAAACCAAATTAAGGTAAGGAAAAACAGTGGGGAAACAGTAGAAAGTGTTTTCACACATATACAGCTCCTATTTTATCAAAATATGTATATTCTTCTTATTATGTAATTCTTTTCTAGAAATGCTATGTGTGATGAAATCTAGTGTATGAAGCAGATAAGAGATACTTTAGAATTAATAGCTTAGTCTCAAAGACCAGTACTTTCGCCTCACACAGGCTAACCCTATTATTATTTATGTTGTTGTATTCTGTTACAGAGGTGGAATCATTCTATCCGAAATACAAATCAGAGTTATCTTCCTTACAGAAGGAAGTTCCTCAAGAACTATGTAATTGGCATGACTAAAAATAAGTTTTTGGATTCTTCTAAGCCATGCTATCATTTCAAAGAAATGTTATAGTACAAATTGTTTTCAGAATACAGGTTAAAGGTGAATGGTACCAGTGCACATATGTACAAGGGCTGTCTGGAAAAAATCCAACCATAAATGCCTCTGTTTTTCATATTACATGGCTGGATACTTTCCGGACAGCTCTTGTACATTCCATAAAACACTTAAGTATTCTTAAGTGCTTAACATGCATGGTAATCATAGTTGTGTAGCTGTACTATCCCATGTCTATCAACAAAATTCCAGGCAGAAGCCAGATGAGAGTGGTTATAGCAGTGAACTCAGATTTACCTAACAAAAGCATTTTTTTCCCTTATGAGGAGTCAGTATAGCATAAAGGTGTGGGCTCTAGAGCCAAGTCTGTCTGTATGCCAGCTCTATCATGTGTCCTCTTAAACAGATTATATACCCTCTCTATGCCTCAGGTTCCTCATATTCAAAAAAGGGATAATAGTAACTAGCTCAGAAAGGTTGAGAGGATTAAATCATACAGGCAGTTAAGTGCTTATAAGTAGTGTTGACCACGTGGTAAGCTCTCAAAAATGTTAATTATAACTAAAGAATTTATCGCATACCCATTTTATAAGTTTAGGCTTTTGTTTTCAGGCTTAAGAGTGAATCGCTTGAATTTCTCAGTTTGAATTATCCAACCTATTGCTTTCATCCTTTGCCACGAATAATGTTGTTGATTTGTGTGCTCTTTAATTTATAAAAGGGAAACAATTGAGATACATCATTCCAACTTCAAAAGGTTAAAAACTGTCAACTTTTTTTCTGTCATTATTACTTTTAAAATTCAATAACTAGTATATAAGCTCTTTAGTTTTTATTATTTTAGATCTATAATCTTTCAGTTTCTACAGAGAATTTCCAGTAACTTGTAAAATCAGGAACAAGGTTAAAAACATAGTGTTGAAAAGAAACAGATGAATAAAAGTAGCAAGACACCTGAGATGAGATCATTGCTAGAGTGAAAAACAGAACATGGTTGAGTTTCTTAGCAAATGAGTGAGAAGTGTGTCTTGTTTGGGTATAATAGTAAGCAGACAAGTTTTTTCCTAGCACTGTCATATGAGATTCTGAGTAATACAGGCATCCAATGGGAATTTCTTTTATCAAACTTTTAAAAGATTCAAGGGAGAACTTTAAATCTTAATGCAGTGAAGGCTTTCTTCTAGGGAATTAGAAAGAGCAGAAACTTGCCTTCTGAATATATTACTAATATGGGGGGTGATGAGTCTTAGTGAGCTTAGCACAGTTAATATGTTCCTTAAACTAATATTTTTGATATTCTAACCAAGTGAATATATTTAGGATACTGGAGATAAGAAGGTGTCAATTTTTTAAAAAGTATATGGCTTAGCTTATAAATTTAAATAAAATTTGCATTCTTCTCCATAATCTAGCCATATTTATTTTTTGATATGATTTTTTTATTACCATGATATAAAATTACCATGCTCATGCTGCTGTTTGAAGTACCCTTTTGGTAATGCTACTGCTCTCGCTTTTCTTGAGAAATAAGGCTAAATTGTTTGTCTCAAATGTCTCAAAAGATCATTCAGTTGAGCTCTTTTTCACATGATGACAGGCTTTTTTGAACTACAAAAGATTTTAAGAGTTGGTATTACCACCTTGTCAGACTCCAGGTTATGGCTTTTATAGGAGAACTAAAGAGAAATTGTCACCAAATAATTGGATGAGGCAACCTTAATTGGAGTTCTGTTATTATCCACTTAAATATTGTGGAATGTCTGCTAAACACAAAGGCTTTAGTAGAATTGAAGCTTTTTCTATTTATCAATTGGTACAGCTAATGTTTATACTTGATTAGTTAATTAAATTATCACCTTCTATGCCGTGTTATCTGGAGAGCCAGTTATAGAACCTTTGCCAGCTTTAGAGGATGGGCTTCCCTAGAGTTGATTATTTTATGGGATTTCTTATGACAAGCTTGCTGGTTCACAATTAAAGTCATACAACAGGTTTACTTGTTGTGTATAATAACCCTAGATCAGGGGTGTCCAACTTTTAGCTTCCCTGGACCACACTGGAAGAAGAAGAATTGTCTTGGGCCACACATAAAATACACTAACAGTATAAGTAATGACAGCTGAAGAGCTAAAAAAAAAAGGTCCAAGCATAATTTTTGTAGTATTTTAAGAAAGTTTATGAATTTGTGCTGGGCCCCATTCAAAGCTGTCCTGGCCTCATGTGGCTTGTGGGCTGCAGGTTGGACAAACTAACTCTAGGTATTGTTATACACCATGAAGAGAATTCTGAGCAAACCTAAATGATGGGAAAACTTGCATTAGTGGAGATTTGTGGTTGATTTGTAGGAAGTACTTTACAGGCAAGAGTGTCCCCAAATCTGTATTTTCTAGATGAATCCATTATTATCACTAAGACTGTAATATTTTAAACTGTCATTCAGTTTTTTTTTTTAAATTAAGGCATATATATTCAGTAAAGTGCACAAATCTATAGTTTAGTGAATGTTTGCATATATATGTATTTGTGCAATGAACAAGATAACATTCCACTAGCTGTGTTTTCTAAAGCAAACATTGCATTAAAATTGTTTGCTTTAAAATGTTTTTCTTATAAATATAATACATGTTCACATGTTGAAAAATTGAGATAAGAAAAAATAAGTCACTTATAATCTCACCACCAAGGGCTCTAAATGTCTTAGTATATAATTATTCATTCATTTATTATAATATTAAGTATCTTCTGAGTGCCTAATAGGTACCAGGTATTTGAGTTGCTGGGACACAGAAATGATTAAAAAGACAAGATCCTTGCCCTTGAGAAGATAATACTTTAGCCAGGAGAAAGGGACAGTAAATAAGGAAATGCATTGGGAGTTCCCTGGTGGTGTAGTGGCTAAGGCTTCGGCGCTGTCAACGATGCACCTGGTTTGATTCCCAGCCAGGGAACTACCCACATATTAAAAAAACCAAACAAACAAAATAAGGAAATGCATTGTATGTCAGTCAGATGGTGCTAAATGTCATTGGGAAGAGGGAAAAAATGGAAATTTTGAGTCCTGGGAGAGGAGAGACAGGGGCTGCGATTTTTATATATTAACAGGGCAACCAGGAACAGCCTCACTGGGAAGGTAACATTTGAGCCAACACCTGGAGGACGCAAATGAAGAGCTAAACAGAACTGAGGGGAAAGAATACTTCCTGCAGAACCCTCAGGTGGAGGGTACTTGGCACGCTTGAGAAACAGCAGGGGGGCCAGTGTGGCTACAAGCACAAGACTGAGGGGCAGATGAAATTGGAGGGAGCAGTGACCAAATACTGTAGTGGTTCTTTCTCCTGGCTGCACTTGAACATCACCTTGGCAGCTGGGCTGCCCACCCAGATTGCTGATTGTGGGGTGGATGCTGGGAGTTTCTAATGCAGCCAGCCAGGGTTGAGAAAGAAACAGTGGTGCAAGGCCTTCAGACCTACTTTTAAGGACTGTGGCTTTTACTATGAAATGGGAAGAAGCCATTGGAGAGTTTGGAGGAAATGACCCACCTAATTTAGCTCTTATTATTTTAAAACTATATTATGAAAATTTCCTGACATAGAAAGAAGGAGAAATTACATCTCTCCTGTACCACCATCATCTCACCCACGGCAGTAGCCATCTAGATTTTGCCTTACTTACTTTATCCTGACCCCTTGGAATACTTTAATACTAGCTTGGGTTTTTAGAAGGATCACTCTGGTTTCTGTGTTGAGACAAGGGCTGGATATAAGTATATCCTCCAAGTATGTATTTTTGTAAGCATATAGATACATTTTTAAAACAAAAATCAAATTATACAGTATTTACTGTTTTATAAACTATTTCCATTTACTATGTGGGACATCTTATGTCACTGAATATTCTACATAGGATTCCATTATATGGGTGTACCATTATTTATTTGATCTTACATTATTGGACATTTTAATTTACAGTTTTTGGTTATCATAATGTGGTGCTACATTCCTGTTGCTAAATCTCTGCATGTATCCACGATAACTTCCTTAGGGTAAGATCCTAAATGAAATTTTTATGTCAAAGGTTATGCACAAAAATTTAAAGTCTTTGATATGCTTTTTCAAAATGTTTTCCAGAAAGACTTGACTAGTTTATACTCCCACCAGCTGCCCCTTTAAATGTCAGGTTTCCTTAAATTCTCACTAACATTGAAATTTTTTTTCCTTTTTAAAAAAAGATTTCTTATTTTGACAGGTGAAAAAATGAAAATCTGTGGTTTTAATTTGCAGTTCTTTGATTTCTAGTGAGGTTGAATGTTATTTTAAAATCTGCATCTAAAAATATGCTTACTCATATCATTTGCTAGCTGTGTGACTGGATAAATCACTTAGGACCTATGTATTTGTCCTGTGAAATGGGTGTTGTATACCCACTTCACAGAGTTTTCTTGAACATTAAATAAAAGCTTTTTGTATGCCCAAGCTTTTAAACTTTTGACCATGATCCACAGTAAAAAATGCACCTTACATTGTGACAAACATACATAAATATGTGGGCAAAAGTTTCATGAAACAATACATATACCTTACCAATTTTGATGCACTCTGATATTTTACTTCTCATTCATCTTTTTAAATTCCTATTGTTAGCTATTAAATTGATTATGACCCTCAGGATTGTGGTCCAGGGTTTTAAAAACACTGCTCTAAGCTATGGAGTACTGTATCTTGTTAGGTGCTCCTTATCTATAGTGATTACTACTTCCAGAAATCAATATTCCTTTACCTGTAAAATTTACTTTCAGATAAGCTAAATATGAAAAAGACCCCAAACTTAGCCCATTGTATTCCTGTATAAAATTTTTGTGAAAAATGTTAAATACCTTCACTGTCAGAAACAGTATTTCTTTGGGCTTCCATGATACCATGATTGAATGATCAACCCACTATTGTGAAATAGATTTAATGCATTTGAGCAAAAACATATTATTACAGAGATTATATTCCCCAAACCCCAAATTGGGATACATCATCTGGCAGAGTTCTGTCTATAATTTTTGTTACCTGAAAAGTTGACAAAAATGGAAAATACAAATCACATTTAGTTATATTTAATAGAGCTCTGTTTCAATAGAAAAGATAAAATAATATGAAAGCTAGATAATCCTGAAAAACTAAGAATGCAGCTACTGTACATAAAAATACTGGATGCTATTCATTGGTAGACTTACAGCTAAACTACCTGATGAGCACTCAGAAAGGAGTTAGCCAGATATAATTATTAGCTGTGACTAAAGAAAACTTGATCAGATGAAGGTGAAAATCACTTCAAAATCTGAGGCATGTTGGAATGAAAATTGCATTGGGAAATAGAATGGGAATAGAATGGTGGCGTTTACTATTTGAAAAATACCCAGAAGTTTAAGCTTTTTGACAATAGAACTGTTACTTTTCACTGCTGGTTTAACATTCAGTATGTTATGTTTAAATTATTTTTTTAGTGCTAAGCCAGGAAACTTTTAAATGACTAAGTTAAATGACAAGCATTTACCACTCCTTTAGACACCCCTCCACAAAGGAAAAATTTGGGGAAACGTTAGAAACAATTTGTTATATAAAAATCAAACTATAAATAACTATAATTTAATTTTGAAAAAGCAGAATATATATGCTGTATCTATACTGTATTTTTTAAACATTAAGTATTATTAGATTTAGATAAATAACCAACTCTGCCTTTCTCTACTTTAGTGATTGTTAACTTTAAGTTATATACATATGGTTAGAATTGAAATATGAGATGTTCCTAGACGTATGGTTTGATTGCTGAATTTTGGATTCTGGTGTTTTCACTCTCTGGAGCTAAAATTGGGTTTTAAATAAGTTTAGGAATAAGTATAGAAATCCACTGGGCTCAAGTGGCCCAGAAATACATAAAGAGCTCTTCAGCCTCACTAGTAATCAGGGATATGAGTATGTAAATTAAAGCAACAACAAAATACCATTTCATGCCCATCAACTTGGTGCAAATTAAAGATGTTACTTGGACATTACTAACTGTTGGGAGGAAATATTAAGAGTATAAATTGGTACATGTGTTGTGAAGAGCAATTTGGAAATATGCTATGGTGCATACCCTGTGACCAGGAATTCTGCTTCTAGTACTAATATATCTCTTGCATTTGTGCACAAGTAATACAGAGGCATTGTATGTAATGTTGCAAACATTGGAACATGTCTATCAGTAAGGAAATGGCTACATAAAATAGTCTTCTTATATTTTCTACTTGAAATATAACATGAACAACATGTAATTTTAACTTTACTTTTAAAACTTTAAAATGGTAAAAGTCATTATTAATATAGTTTGACTCAGTATATCCAAAATCTTATCTTTTTAACATATGATTCATATCAATTCCATTGAGATCATTTTACATTGTTTTTTCAAACTAAGTCTTTGAAATCTAATATGTATTTTGCACTTAGAGCACATTTCAGTTTGAATGCTAAAATTTTATTTGAAAATATTGTATCTGAATTTGAATTTCATAAAATTTACAGTTGCAAGTCTAGTAGCTGTCATATTGGATAATGCAGTTCTAATCATAGCATGGACTTTTTGCACAGCAGTTAAAGTAAATGATCTAAATTCGTATAAAATAAAATGTGGCTGATTATTTCAAATTTTGAAGCATCAGTAAGAATTCTGGAAAAATGGTATGAGGTTTTATATTTGTTTTGAGCAATTTAAAATAGAGTAATACAGGGGATAATACAATATCCATGCAACCACCGTTCAGATACCAGAAATGTTAATATTTTGCCAGCATACCTGCAGAGCTTTCTCTTCAATCATGGGTTTGTTTTTTAGAATATGTACTTGTGCAGATACTATATGGGTTGAATATCCACTTGGATAGTTTGTAGAAAGCATAAAGAAAAATAGTACCTAACAATATTATTGTTCCTTGAAGTATTGGTATTCAAACTTAAATAATCTTTTAACATTGAATTCATGTAAAAAGTTTTTAGGAATTGGATGTCTACTAGACAGTTACTTATTTTAAATTTAAGAATGTACCGCTTATATTAATAAGAATTAAATTCTCATTAACAAGAGGCTGTTTTCCTTAGATTTCCTTAGTGTTGCCAGTTCTTGAAATTTAGGTTTACTTAGTGGAAATCATCTGGGAAGAGAAGAAAGAATATTTGAAGTCTAATATAATTGAAAGTCAGTACTACTTTTAAATGTAATTGAGTTATCAGGCATGCCTCTTGACACATTTTAAAACACTCAGTATTTTATCTTAAATGGATAGGGTTTTAAATGGGAGGAGGAATAGATAATGTCATTTGTCAGTTATTTAATAAATATAAAAAGCCACATTTTTCGAGCTTTGAAGATGTTGCTTAAATACATACACTGAATGGGTTTGCTTGCTTTTTACTATAAATTTCGGCATATCCCTTGATCTTTTAAATGTAGCTACTGAATAATGGGCCCAAGGAAAATAAGTACTATAATCTTTCTTAATAATCAGTGCTGGGCTAGTGAAAGGACTGGGATCGATAAAAACTACTCCTAAAATGAAATATGTGTATATAAGCAATATAAACAGTATTGTTCCTGTTTAAGTATGGTTTTATAATTTAATAATCTTAAATCCAAATGGAAAATTTGAATTTATTTGATGATATTTTCTTTAGATATGCCAATTAAATACTTGATGTCATGAAAGTATTTCTGATGCTTAGTTGTTGTGATGCAAATAATCATTTTCTAAAAAAAATCTTCCATTTGAATATGCAGTTAACCATTAAAAGCCAAGGAATGCAGGTCATACAGTTTTTAAAAATGCTTTCAGAAAAGTCATTTTGTAGTTGTTGGTGTCACATTTTAAGTCTGTATGAGTATGTCTCTGTTATAGCAATGTCACTTTACAATTTTGTATTTGCTATATGCATAGTAACTTGGAAATTTTAAAAAACATATGCCTGCTATGTTTTTGGTTCATCACTAGATGGAGTTCTTGCAGTACAGCTATATGTTGGGTAGCCATTAGTAGAATAATCTTTCCTTTCCTCAAAGTAAGCATGTGTTTAGAAAAAAAGAACATTCTAAATGTATAAGCATCAGCTGTTAAACACATAATATAGGGAACATAGTTGGTAATATGCAGTCACAATCTTTGAACAGCATCAAAACAGCTGTGTTAGTACCATTTTTCTTAATGTGTGAGTTGGAAGGCAGAGTGGGGGAGGGGGAAGGGGACTTAAACCAGTTCCCTGACAATCCATTGGAATTACAATTTGTATTATTAATTTGTACAGCACAGTTCTTTTGAGGAAACTCTAGTGCTTGAGCTCCAGCTTGTCTGAAGACATGCTGTGCATCTCACCGTGGCACTGAAACTAAACTCTTCAGGTATTCCAGAAGGTCACTAGTGTCTGTCCGCTCCTTGTCTTATCCTTGCTCATGTCCTTTTAGCTTTAACCAGTATTGTCCAGCTTATCTTGTCACTTCAAACTCCAAAAACCAAGTTCAAGATAGAATGTTTTTTGTCTTATTGCCTATATATTTACTTCTAATGAAGGAGGGTATTTTCCCCAGAAAGTGGGCATACCTCAGCTCTTCCAGTCTTGCAGTTAGGCACGTTTGGATTTGTGCGCCTTTCCTGCTTGCCCTTTATTTCTCTGTATGAGTGATAGGAACACTCATAATCTGTACTCTTTAGTAGCTGAGTTCCAAGCTATTTAAAATTGTCACTTATTCTGTGGTTCTTTGGCAGTCTCCCAAGGTGGCTCCTAACACATTCTTTTCTCAGTGTTAATTGTGATGTAAGTGCAGTTTCCTCCACAGTGCCATTTAAGAAAATCTTTTAGTGCCTATACAAGGTTAAACAATTAAATAGTACTTAAAGGTTTGTAAAGACAAGTATTTGTTCCCTATTTCATCCCTTCTTTCATCTAGCCCCTTAGCCAGAGGCAACTGCTTTCAAAAATTCCAAATCTTATTTCTCTTGGTAGTTGCTTTCTTATCTCAAATATGCTCTTACACTGCTATTTGTTGATTAAAAGCTTTGGATATTAAATCATTATAAGCAGAAAGTTAATTGATAGTAAAGTTTCATCATTTCCACATTTCTTCCTCTCACTTGTCTCAATGCAGTTAGTGTTATAATTTTTTAATTGCAATTCTAAATGGATTCCCCAGAAATCTAATTGTATGTACTGTGGGGATGTGTTATGACATTAATGAAGGACCAGTGTGTAGCTAGCCAGCCAGGAGTTGTGAAAGGCCACCAATCCCATTTTATTGGGGGGCACAATATTTCAGAGTTTATTATATATAAACCTCTTTCTTCAGATATTAGTTTGATAATTTTTAAAATGGCAACTGCTTGGAACAATTTTGAAACTTTTTTTATCAGAGAAGAAGCCGGAGACTGATTCCTTGATTCAGTGACATATCAAGGAGCCAGACTCTTCTTCATCTCTTCATCTCTATTCTTAACAATGATGGCTTTTTTCTCATGTTAGCGGCCCTCACAATACTGAGGTAATTTCTCCAGGTCCAGCTGTCATTCCAAACACAACATTATTTAAGAGAACATCCCTTCTTTATGTTTATATATCTTTGGGTGTGTACCTAGAAGCTTCCAGCAAACTATCCTTAAGTTATCTTATTGACCAGAATTGCTTCCTAAACCGTCTTTTGGCAAGGAGAAAGGGATTGGCTCATAGTTGTGTGGAGGAGGATGTAGCACCAGAACAATATCCGAGGTGTATTAGGAGGGAGTGAGGAGAAATAGTTGGTGGGTAGTCAGAGAACAATGTCTGCAACAGTGTCAGACTCTTAGTGGAAACTATTATGCACCTTGTTTCTTACACTTTTGCCACGCAATTTTCTTTTGAAAAATTAAGTAAAAAGCCAGGGAATTACTTGAACTATAACCTTCTTTACAGTCCCTTTGCTATAATATTTCATTGTTCTTACATACCTGAAAAGGATATTTGTAAGTTGGGTTCTAAAGGGTGACTAGGAGATGTGTAATTTCTCTTTCTTCCCTTGAGCTTTGAAACACAGCTTCGCACTTCCTTGGAACAGTAAGATTATGTGAACTACTCATTTTCCTGATTATTGGTGTAAGAATTATAAAGTAGATTATTCTCTAGCATTAAAATGTGTTTAGTTTTGTTTCTCTAAGCTACCATATTTTGCTGTGTATAATGTGCACCTTTCTGGTGGGGGGCGGTGAATTTGTGAGGGGAAAATAAGGGTGCGTATTATACATGGTTAGTACTAATTCTATATAAATATTTTTAATTCTTTTATTTATGCTTATGGGTTAAAAGTGTAACTCTGGATATCTGTAAGCAAAATAATACCCAGGAATACCATAATCAATTTTCTTTTATATAAAAGATTTTATACATAAAACTTATACCTTGTATCTGTTCTTACATTTTATAATTATTTGTTACTTAAAATTTTTTGTAACGTAATATGTTAAAAAGTAAATGCTAAAATTCCTTTATAATATGAAAGACAAGTACCTCAATATAAACAAATAAAAATTTGAATTAATAAATTAAAATATTTTTTCCCCTGAAAGTTTGGGCCTAAAACGTGGGTGTGCATTGTACACAGGAGTGCATTCTACACAGCAAAATACGGTAGTATAAAGCATTTAATGCCAAAATCTGCTTGCTTTTAAAATTGACTTTTGGAATAATGTTTAATTTCTTAGAATAGATACTTTGAGTGTTAACAATTATTTAAGAAATTATACTGTAATCCTTGCTTAATTTTGTATTACATCTTTTGTATGTATTTTCTCGTGACAGTTATGTCAACAAGGACGGTAAAGTATGCAGACTAGCTTTCAGTGAGATGTATTTAACTCAAAATTTATCTTTTGATTTTCATTCTGTGGTTATAGGTCCTATGAGATGTTAATGTGTTATGTGAAAAAGAATCCTGGGATCACATAATTTTGCCACAAGCTGGGTTATTCAGGGTTAAATGGGTTTCTTTACTGGAGGACTTCTCAGAACCTTTAATATACTAATGTGCGTTTTAAATATTTCAGAATGGGACATAATGCAGTATTTGCCAAACTCCTTTAAACATGGAACACTCATTTCTAGAACCCTTAGTTCATAGAACATACTTTAGGAACTATGCAGTTAGTAGTTATGCAAATTGTTGTGAAGAACGTAGTGTGTCTAACCTTTTATTTATGAGTACCATGCAGTTTTTATAAAAAGTATTAACTGTAACACTTAGACACTTGGGACAATTAGTTTCAAATGCTTCACAGATCCTTTTAAAAGATAAGAGCTTTAAGATCTCAGGTATAGCTTCTTTACTGCTTTAGCTTTTCTCTAAAATGAAATTTATTCACATACTTAGTGTGGAAAAGTTTCTTCTTTATTTTTCAATAACAGTTGACATTCAGTATTATTTTATATTAGTTTCAGGTGTACAGCATAGTGGTTAGACATTTATATAATTTATGAAGTGATTTCCCCCCATAAGCCTAGTACCCACCTGGCACCACATACTTGTGATGAAATGTATCTTAAACAGACTAGTGTTAAGATCTCTTAATGATTCCCAGACTTTTCACTCCAGCCTGGTTTTCTATACGGAGCTCCAAACTAATATTTTTAGGTTCCTGTCCTGACACTTTTATGTGCAAACTCTTGTAAGGCATCTGAACTTTTATAAAAACTAAGCTCATCCTCTCCCTCTCCATCCTTCCAATCCCATACTTTTACCTTCTGTTTCCCATCCTGGCTAGTGGTACTGTCGTCTTTTCAGTCACCCAAACCAGAAACCCAGGAGACACAGGTTCGTCCTTCATCTCCACATTAAAATTTCTCAACCTTGGCACTATTGACATTTTTGGGGGTGGTTCTCTGGCTGGGAATCGAACCCAGGCCGCAGCATTGAGAGCCCGAAGCCTAGCCACTACACCACCAGGGAACCCCTTTATTGACATTTTTAACTGAATAATTTGTGGGGCTGTCCTGTGCATTGTAGGTGTTTCGTAACATCCCTGGCTTCTTCTTGCTAGATGCCAGTAGCGATCTCCTTCAGTTGTGACAAGCAAAAATGTCTCCAGATAATGTGAAATGTCTCTTGGGGACAAATCACACCCATTTGAGAACCATTGGCCTATATCCAGTCATTATTTAATCTTATTGATTCTGCTTTCTAAATTGACCTTTAATCCTTCCTCAGTCTTCATCCTACCCCCTACCACCTAGCCTCTTTATTTTTTTTAAAACTTGGGATTAAAGTTCTGGCTAGCTTTTGTAAGGTTCTGACTAACTTCCCTACTATGTTCAGTGTTATTTCCCTTCACTATTCCTCCTTCTCAGTGAGGCCAAATTTATCTATTTAAAATGTAAAACTGTTCTGTATTTATATTTTTCAGTGGCTTCCAACCGGGACTGTCATGAACTGGCTTCTCTCTTTCTATGTAGCCTCATTCTTCAAAGGTCCTCATACTCACTAAGGTTCTTGCTGCACATGCCAATGTACTATGCCATTTTCCCACTGCATCATACTTTGTTTCAGACTCTACTTAGGCATCAATTTTCCATGGTCACTTTAAGAGAATCTAGCATGGTGAAGAGCATTTTATTTTTTAACATATCTGTCCTCCCACACCAAATAGAATTTTTCATTGGTGGGGACCATCTCTACCAGTTTTTGGCATGTAGTAGATGTTCAACAAAAGTTTGAATCATTTATTACTATACATTGAGAGATGTAGTAACATCCTCATTACTTCTAGGAATTCTATTCCCTGTATCAGCAATGAATTTTTTTTTTCTCAGCTTTTATCATCAGACTTTGATAGATAGGCTTTTGACCATAGAAATCTTAAACTATAACTTTCTTTCAGAAATCAGCTATGCAGAAGAGAATTGGAGAAAGCAGTGTATTTTTAGTTGATATCAAATGTAATTTGCTTATAAAATAGCTAGTTTACTCTAAAGATTTATATTTAGAAGGGAATTAAATGGCATAGACTGGGCTGATTAATTAAATTGAGCAAATTCATGTGATATGGGAATTATTTACTGGACTCAAAACATTGCATTTCCATTGAATAAGAATTTGATGATTGTAAAGGCAATATCATTGTGTTATCAACTATTTTAGTGTTTCAGAAAATACATTTTTAGTACATATTTCTATAATTACCAGCCTGCACTATTTAAAAATTTACCCCTGTCAAGTGAAAAAGAAAATTTTATTAAGTCAGTAAAGACTTGATGTCGCATGTCCCTTCCTTATATGCCTTAATATAGTTTTGTGTGATTGAATTTCTCTGTGAATTGGAACTAGTCACAGTTGGTCTGACCAACTACACTTATACCTTGAACTTTAATTAAAAGGTGAAAAAAGAAAACTAGAGGTTTCAGCATTTTTGGAAGATGGCTCATGTATAGCACCAACCTCACTGAATGTCAAGCACTGAGGATGGAGAAAGAAGGAGTAGATAATATCTTCCAATTCAGAAGAATTCTTTATTCTGTCACAATACCTTGTCAGATTGTTAATAAGTATTTGTTGAAGGAATCCATATATATGATACCAGTTAGGTCAGAAATGATGACTTTCTGTCACTTTTTAGGGAGTGGCATGAAATGTATCACTTTTTTTAAAAGAGATTTTTTTGTAAGAAAAGTTGTTATGGAAGTTTCCAGAAATAAAACTGGGAAAAGCCAGTTACCTACAGGGATGGTACCTCCCTTTCACACCACCTCTCCAAAGATTGAAGTAGATCATAGAAAACCTATGTGACACCCTGTGCATTATTATTTACTGGAAAGGACATTTTGTCAGGAACTCAGATCTACCTTACCTATTTTCTATTTTCTCTTTTTTCCATACTCTCCTTTTCTTTAAAATTATTTAATTTTACATATTAAATAATACCACTTAAAATTCTCTTTAGGACCCTAAGCTGCTTTAAGAAAGCAAAGTGTTGTGTAATTTAGGCTAAAAAAAAAGCCTAGTAATTGCTTTTTAAAAAAATTTTACTCAGAGCTTGGAAAATTTTGCATTATAATGCTTCTATTACATACAGGTAATCTCATGCTTGTTTTTCAGACCATAAAATAATCTATAATGGTCATATTTTTAATGTATATTTTTGAATATTTTTGTTCTTGATGTAGTTTTAAAACTCTCTATTGTATGTCTAAGGCCCTACTTGATCTGAGTAAAAGATAACTGCCGTGGTGAGCTACTTTGTTTACCACATACTTTTCAATATAGTAGAAATGATAGTGAATGTAAACTTTTTAGGTAAGTTATTTACCTATTATCAAAATAATGTAGTCTTTTTATTCTTTTATTTCAGATAGAAGGAAACTGAGGTACCAGTTGGCTAGAAATTTCTCCAAATTACAAACTGTGTGTTGTAGACTACACTTTCAATTTATAGCATGTCGATCTAGTCTAGGCAGGTTACCATTTCTGTTAACTGTTTAAGACATTGAGTTCTCAGTGATCCTCTCTCATCTGTGGCTTCATAAAAAAGTTTGTCTTTCTTCGTTCTACTTTCATCTTTTTATTTTCTTGAACTTCTCTGTGCTAACATCCAGGGATTTTGTTGATCTTGTTAACATAGGAAATGGCCTGTAGAGAATTTTTATGAGTTTATTTGAGCCAAACTGATGTCATATGAGCAAGATCTCAATTGCTCCCCAGAATAATGAAGTTTTAAATGGGTAAAAACTTTTAACCTAGTGAGGGTCAAATATAAGATTTGTATTTTAACAGGGTATATATAGTTAATTCTCATTATTAGCAGTAGTTATGTTCTGTAAAGACATCATGAACACTAAAGTAGCAAAATTTAAAGCTTTTCTCCTAGGAGGAATACAGAGTTAGATTCCTACGAACCTCTTATCATAACATTTTCATCAACCAGTCAGTACATAGCCTTGTTTTATGTGTGTTTCTGTGTAAAGACATCTTATTTAATGTATACTGTTGATTCATTACCATTGAACTCATGGCAACAGCACTGTAATTCATGACTGAACACACTTATATATTTACTCCCTAAGACACACCACAGCCTTCTTGCCCCTAGGAACAGACAGCACTTCAGCAGGATCCTTGAAGCCAGTTTTAAACGGGGAAAGCACCAAGAAAAAGCACAAAAATGCAAAACACCTGGCACTAAATAGATAGAAAGAAAGGGCACTTGTTTATAGTGTGAGAGCTGAAACAAGAAGGCAGGGTGTTACCTTGATCCACCTCAGAAAGAAACGCACATGTCAGATGACTCACATCTTCCACTACTAAAGACCAAGCAAGTACCTCAATTTTGGGATTCCAACTACATTTTATTAAATAGGAAAATTCACAAATACAGAATCTTCAGATAATGCGAATTGACTATAATTGTTTTAAAGTTGCTTATGATTGAATACTTAACGATATTCAAATTTGAAGTATAGTTTCCGTTATTTTCAGGGATGTGCGAGTTTTCAGTTAAATGGAGTCATCCTCACAGATTCCATGTTCTGTTGTCCAGTGGAATAAAATTGGTGCTTTCTGTCATTTTATTTTCTCCCCTACAGGGAACAACCCATCTTCAGCACTCGTGCTCATGTCTTCCAGATTGACCCAAACACAAAGAAGAACTGGGTACCCACCAGCAAGCATGCAGTTACTGTGTCTTATTTCTATGACAGCACAAGAAATGTGTATAGGATAATTAGTTTAGATGGCTCAAAGGTAAGTTATATTTCTTTGCTATTTTGCTTTATACAGTATAGCATTTCTGTTTTATTTAGAGGATTTTTATCTTCATTAAAACAAAATATTTCCTTTTGAAGTTTTAAAACTTAACATTAAAAAAGAAATTGATCATTTTTAGATAGCACCAGCTTTTGTCCACTAAATTACTTGGATTAACCACTTCATTTATATTGAGTTACATGCCAAAATATTCTACAAATTTGAGGTCAGTTCATTTGATATTCATTGCATATCTGTTACATGCCAGACACTATGGTAGGTACAAGGAATGTAGTGGTAAACAGAGTGGACACAGTTTCTACTCTTGGCACATACAATCTTGTGCAGAACTAGAATTCTTCACTTATAAAATTCTATAGACTTGTAGGCAGTTCACATTTCCTAAATCATATGAAATTTGTCAATATCAACATAAAAGCTGACATCTCTTATTCTGAACAGAAGCATATGAACAAGACCTAACTTTATTTTTAGGACAGGCAGATGGTATAATGAATTGCCTGGGTTCACATCTCAGCTCTGCTGTGTACTAAGTTTTTGACTTGGAGCAAGTTACTTCTCCGAGCTTCATTGTTCTCATCTCAGTACTGGTTCTCATCTCATTGTAAGGTTTAAATGAGTTAATATCTGCAGAAAACTTAGATCAATGCCTGATGGGTAGTATCCCCTTCAAAAAGGGAGAATATTCCATTTTTTTCATTAGTGAATTTTGAACAACACAAAGATAAAGAAATACCAAACATTAGAAGGACAAGGACTCCATTCTTCCCCTTCAAGCTTTTAGGAAGCCACAGGGCCTAGCCTTTCTTAGAAATTTTAGCAGTTTGGTGTAGGGATTAAGAGCAATGACTGCAGAGCTGGATTGTGTGGTTTGAATTTTTGCTCTACTAATTACTAGCCATGTAACCTAGAGCAAAATACTTAATATGCCTCATCTGTGAAAATAAAAATAAAATAATAGAACTAACAAAAATACCTATGTCATTACACCATGAGATTGTTGGGAAGACTAAATAAGTTAATTTAGGCAAAAGCACTTATAGAGTAGATAGTAATCACTATATAAACACTGCTATTGTTGTTATTATTAATATTGTAAGGCTATTCATTCTGCATTACCTAATGAATTTTGGGAGTAGAAGATAATTTAATGCTCAACTTTCAGTCTTTTTTTCTGAGTGCTCATTTCTGATCTCCTTAACTAGATTATATAGGACCCCACTTGGTCTTGTATGTAAGTGACTAGCGTATTTATTTGAATAATTGATCCTCTTTTCATTTTCATTTGGGGGATTTAAATGACTTGGAAAATAGGAAGAGATAATTTCTAATTAATAGCATTTTTAATGAATAATTTTGTCATATTTTATAACTGCTTAGTGAAATTAACATATTAATTATTATAACTCAGATTCTAGAATAGTATTTCTTTTCTTTCATTTGAACCTTCAGTTCCCTATAACCTATATTTCTCCCTTGGCCCAAATCACAGATAAGATGTAGTTTTATTAGAAAGAGAGTTAAAAGGTATATAAAATTAAAGTTCAAGTAAGATAGGCCCATTTCCCATGTAATTAAATAATCCTCATGTCTTCTTCCTTCTGAAGCACTATGAAGTAGTGCTTCTGGCATTTCCATTTTTTATACACTTCACAGCATGTAATTGTTGGGCTCTTAAATAAGTTTTGTGAAAAAGTTTTTGTTTTGTGTCTTTTAACAAGATCTACCCTCTGTAGCAATTATATTTTCTATCACATTTTCCATTTTCTAATTACTTTTCTAAACTGATGTTGTTAACTACTGCAGTTCCCTGCAGGACTCATGGTTTTGTTGTGTTGTGGTTTTCTGTTGTTTTTTTTTTTTTTTGTAAACAGTGGTGGTTTATTTGATGTGGCTAAATGACTGTTTTTCTCTTTTCCACCCCCACTTCTCTTTCTGCACTGCATGATGAATTGAAAAGTCCTTAGGTGCTCCGGACTAAAAAATGTCCATTTGTTCTCAGTGCTTTTACTGTGAATGTAAACTTTGCTTGAAGTTGTTCTAATCATACTGCAGAGACATCAGCATGGCCGAGGGCCAGGATCAGGCCACTACATGATTGTAATGACACAGCATTTTTACCTCTATTCCTTGCAAGGAGAAGGACTTTAGGATTGAGAGGCATATTTATTTTAAAGAACTAAAATTTTTCTTTTAAATGGATTCTTTGTAGCATTCTACTCAAGGAATGCTAATAAATTTTTAAAGGGGAGGTTTAGAATGGGGATTAAAATGAAACTCTTAAAAACAGAAAGAAGTCCATTTGAAATAGCTAAAACTATAGGTCACTGACCAACAGCACCGGTCAGTTTTCTTAGATGCCTGTAAAACCTATTGCTTTCTCACTTATTTTTGTGTTATTAAGATCATGTGTTAAGTGCCCTTCTCTCATTGAAAACGTTTAGATCCCAGCCCACAAGAGCTCTCCTCAAGGAGAACTCAAGGACCACCAGATCTAAAGTATTAAATGGAAAATTCCAAAAAGACAATCCTTTCCTTCTGGTCTTTTCAGTCTCTATCTATCACATCCTGGTCTTAAGGACTTTATAGCACTTAACCATTCTCTGAAATTACATTAGTCAGCTATTCACTTATTCATTGACTGACTCTTTTTGTTCCAGAATCTAATCTACAATTGCACTGCCTATTATTGTAACTCAAATTTATAGAATTGTACTTCGCATTAAATAGGTACTCAATAAAAAAAGCTGAATGACTAAATAATTCTTTACCATTTGTTAAAGCAGTAGTGCCCCTGTATCCCCCTGTATCCACAGGGGGTACTGCCAGTAGGTGCTTGAAATCACGGATAGTACCAAGTCCTATATGCACTATGTTTCTTCTATACATACATAGACTTTATAGGTTCTCTTTGGCGTATTCAAATTGCGGGCATCACCACTCATGCACTTTGGGGACTGTTGGGCAGGTGGCATATACATCATGGGCAGGATGACAGGATGACAGGAGATTCATCATGCTAGAATGGTGTGCAATTGAACACTTAATTGTTTGTTTCTTGAATTTCCCACTTCCTATTCTCACTGTGGAAAGCAAAACTGCAGATAAAAGGGAACTACCAGATAGGCTTTTCCATTTAGTCTTTCGTTCGGTGACACCCCCCAAGTGACAGCAGTCATTCATTAGCCACATTTTACAGGATCTAAAAGGACATGCTGGGAAAAGCAGCTTTTGAACTGAAGAATAAGGAGTATATGAGTATGAGTATATAAATTTTGTCAGAATATTTAAAAAAAAAGCTTAATTGAGGGTAAGGGTTCTCATATAACAACAGATTATATCCTGTCTGTGAGAGAAAGCAAGGGACCACTCTTATTGTCTTCTTTGGCAGGACAGGTGCCATATATTCATTATGATAACTTCATCAGTCCCTGCATAGCTCATAAATATATACATTGTGTGGTTGTTCACATGGTAAACAGATTTAGCTTTGATCTAAAAATGCTTGATTTTCATTCCACATTTGATAGTTCACCAAAAAAACTGCTTATGATTTGATAACATGTATTTTTATTATTGGAATCACTTTATAGTCTCAATTGGGGGGGTATTAGTCTACTTAAATAAGCTTCTGTGCTTTCACAGTAGTGGCGGAGGGAATGAAGTTAATATGTCATAATAATAGTTGAAATCTATTATAGTGATCACCAAAGTTAATATTTAATAATATACTAAAATATTAGTTTTCTGAGAAACTATGTATTAAACAGAAATGATACTGATTCTCAATATCATGAATTTACACTGTGTTATGAGAACAGAAGTGACGTATGTATTTGGGATTTGTTTTTCCCTTGAGTAAAATAAAAAGTACTAAATGATCGAAAGTCTTTTCTGTATCATAATATATTTCAAGTGTTTCAGCTTTAAGAAAATTCTTGATTATGGATTTTAGAAAATTAGTATACAAATAGAAATTTTGTTCTATTGATATATTCATATTTGAAAGGTTCTTTGGAGGGTGAGACCTTACTTTTAAATAAATAACTATTAAAGCTTACTCACTTCTGGAGACTATCATCCAAAATTAATAGATATTGATCCTAAATGTTCAAAGGGAAGAAATTGACCATACTAAAAGCTCTTTAAAATTTTTGCATCAAGTAAAACTTATGAAATTTTTGATAGCCATTATATTTATAGTTCTAGTAGTTATTATATTTCCATACTGTCACTTATAATAATACAGCAAACTCTCCATTACCTGGAACTCAAGCAATGGGCAAAATAATTGAAGAAATAATACTACATTTATCTGGCATGGGTGCCAGTTAACTGAGAGTCACTATATAAACCATTTCTATAACTATTTTATATATTTAATGTGGCTCATTAGGAATCCTAAGTTTTTATATAACTAAATAGTCCTGTGTTTAAATGTCTGCTTGCTAATTTTGGGCTGGTTACTCACACTTGTTTTATTTTTTCAGGCAATAATTAATAGCACCATCACCCCAAACATGACATTTACTAAAACATCTCAGAAGTTTGGCCAGTGGGCCGATAGCCGGGCAAACACTGTTTATGGACTGGGATTCTCCTCTGAGCATCATCTTTCAAAAGTAAGTTAAATCGTAAGATCTAAGTGTAAATCTCTTTAAGTCAGATGTCTTAAATATATAGTTGCAAATGGAGGTTATAACATACAGGAGATGTGTTTAATATTCTCAGAACAACTATAGTGACTTCAGAGCAACAAGTGAGAGATCATTGGATTCTACTGTCTATTGGAAGACACACATTGAAAATTGTCACCATTGATAAAGAAGGATTTGTGTGGTGAACTGTGTATATGATAGGAAGTAAAAGATGGGGATTATCACTTCAGAATGGACTTTTCTCAAGACTTCTCACCCTTAGTTAGAAGTCGGCTGCAAGATAGGTAGACATAGACAGATACCAAACTCTTTTCGAATCATGAAAACTCAAGCTGCTAGAGATACAGATTTCAGCTTTTTGACATAACAGGAGACACATATAAATTACTGTGTTTAGGGAAAATTGTGTATTATCTGCGTGAAAATTACTCTGAACGTCCTGATGCAGTACAGAGTGAAATCCAGTAGACACCATGAGTTCTTGGAAGATACTAACCAAGTGAATTACTGTGGCCAGAAAAGCCAATAGAATATACAGCATCACCAGGTTAAATATTAGAAATAAAAGTTGTTCTGCCTACAAGCAAAAGCCATGCAGTGTTCATACCAGCAGCACCTTGAGTTCTGTATGGAAAGAGTATTAAGGAAAAAAGAAACAATCTCACATTACTAAGATGATCAAGTAGATGAGCATTATTCACTTTTGCTCTTCAAACTTTATGCTCATCAGACCCAAAGATTTAGGCTTAAAACTTCTCTGTATGAAGTTAAAAGAATAACCTACATTTGAAACACTTTATATATAATTTGGTATAACACAGAATCTGATGGCTTGGAAGTTTAAATTGTTCAAGTGCAAGGTAATCAGGCTCTTGTAAATACACGCTGTTCATTTTTACATTAAACCTTAAGCTATTTTTTATAGAAGTCATTTGGATTCTTAAAAACGATTTGTTTTTTAAAAAAATCTTACAATTCTGTGAATATTTTTTGACTTGAGGTTATTATTAGATATTCAGTAGTTGAAATAAACTACTTGGTTTCCTTGTGTTTTAGTTGTAATCATTTCTTCACACTATTGTTTTCAAGTGTTTTTTTGTCTTTTTAATGTAAACTGTGGTTTGAAGCTCAGTTTTAGGACTATTTTAACTTTACCTTGGTAATTTTAAGTCAAGGATAATTACGATGTAGGATAATTAAAACAAACAAGTGTTATCTGATTTGGTTTCTCTTACACCCATCTAATCTCTAAATACATTTCTTGAACTGTGATAAAGGCTTAAGTTTTAGATTCAAAGTATTTCAACATAACAAGGATACAGGCATCTGGTGGAGTATTACCCTCCCCTTAGAAATGCCCTTAGAAAATTATACATTTATTCTAATACTTTTGCCATTGCTCAGAACCTTTTTGGGACTTTTCTTTTGGAATCATCTATTAAAGACTATAGCAAAAAAAAAAAAAAAAATTAAAACCATAATTTATTCCACTTGCTTAATTTCTTGACAGCACAGGAATTAAATTGTGGATTAATTTCTCAATTAAATTTGCATGAAATGATTTTGGAGCCTAGGTAATTTTGACAATAAATTAAGTTTTTCATTGCATCTTTCAGGTTACTGGGATGACAGCTAATGTAATAAAGGAATAGTTTATTAAATTCTGTCAATTATACTATCTCCTCTCATTTGATCTTTTTTCTAGAAATGGTTTCTATAATGAATTTTATTTTTCTTCCTTAAAATTAGCTTTTTTTTTCTCCTTAAAAATATGCTTTTGACCAACATTCCTGGTACTGAATCCTAGTATTTTGAGTGTAGGTTGACCATTAGGAAGCAAGAGCTGAGTCTAGTTGATTTATTTACTACACTTGGCTCTAAGAGCTTACAGTTAGTCTTTTCAAAATGTTTTGGTCCAAAGATGACAAAATCATGATTTATTTTCCAAGCTACCTTGAAGACTAATGTTGATGCTTTGTAGACTATAGAGGACCAAAAGGAGTTTATAATTTTTTACTTAAATGAAGCAAACACATACGTATTCTGGCTTGTTTTATCACTAAAATGCATAAGTAATCAAAGCATTATAAGGGTTTAGAGAAGATTCTGAAGGTAATTCTAGATAAAGGCCTCTCAAAATAGGGGTGAGTAGCAATATTGGAAGGAATGTGTGATCTCCTAAAGTTGATGTATGAGGAAAATTCCAGCTATGCTTGGATTGTTACAGTACTTACTAAGTTGTATTTTGTTATCATGGAAACCTAAGTCTTTAAAAAACTAGCAGAAGTGCAGGTCTTTATGAAGGTGAGAAGGGTTGTAAACATTGACAACTTGGGAATGCTAAATAAGTGCAAGAGAAAACTGTGTGTTAAAGATTACATAAAGATAAATTAATTATGGTTTTGTTTTTATTTCATTTCCATCAATGTGAATAAGACCTTTTTAGCTTTGTATTCAGTGTTTTGTTTTTTGTTTTTTGTTTGTTTGTTTTTTCTATAAGGAGGTATTCTGTTCAGTTAGAGAAGTATAGTAAAGTAGATTCACTTCCTTAATCTACACATTGTAGTTTGGGATAACAAGGTTTAAGACCAGAAAGAAAAGTTGTTAATGACAACTTTAATTTTGACCCTCCTCCATCTCCCCAAAGTAGGTCATACTATTATGAGCCTTTCCTACTAAAGCTTTTCTTCCCAAGATGGAAATGAAATCAGTGTTGGCTTATGGGTTTGAGGAGGGAATTATAATTTCATAAATTTTTATTAAATTTATTGGAGTGACATTGATTAGTAAAATTATATAGGTTTCAAGTGTATAATTCTATAAATATAATTTCATATATTTATTGCCAACTCAGGTGTTTTAACTTGAGTAGAGATTTTCAATGTTTGGGTTTCATTATTTTGTAGCTCTCACTTACTCTTTCTGAGAATAGTGGTAAACTAGCTTTCACTTCCAAAACAAATAGATAGCATTTGTGGCCATGATGTGTATAGATTCCTATGAGTTCCTAAGAATTAGCATTTCGTGTACAGTAATTTTTAAAAATTGTTAGCAGTATTAAAGAACTTTGTGGAGTCATGTTATTCCTTTCTGCTGCTATACAATAGCTGTATAGGACTCTATAGAAATGAAGTTTTAAAGTTTTAATGTCAGTGATAATAATAAATACTGCTATTTGTATTGTTGAAAATAAAATGTCTTACATAATGCAAGAGTTTATATTGTAGTAAAAATTAAAAACATGCTCCAAATACTGAAGTGTTTAGGAGTAGATACTTTAGCGATTCAATTTTTTTTCATGATAAACAAGCATAATATGCCCATCTTTACTGATTCCACTCCCAACTGCACCCCCTATCTTGGTCTTAGTAAAGTGTATCTGCACAACCAAGGAGGGACGTAGGAAAGCTAGCTGACTCCAAATTCTAACTTAGTTCTTTTGTGAGTTTTTCTAATGAGATTTGTCACAAATGCAGTGTACAAGTGTTTTGGTATTAGGTTTCTTTTTCTGTCATTTTCATATTACATCTGTAATTGATTTGAGAGCCAGGGTGCTTGTGTAAGAGTCAGTTATTGAGAAAATGAAAGAAAAACAAGGTAAAAGGGCATTGTGACTTATTTTTATTTGGTTAATGTATATAGTCTTTATACATTCAGTTTGCAGAAAAGTTTCAGGAATTTAAAGAAGCTGCTCGACTAGCAAAGGAGAAATCACAAGAAAAGATGGAACTTACCAGTACACCTTCACAGGTGGGTATTTAATTTATATTTTTATTTATGAGCCTTGTTCATTTTAGATGGTATCCTTTATGCCAGAGTTAAATTTAAGAAGACAATGGCAAAATTAAGGTAATTTCCAAAGTGGACATAGAAATGTACCCTTCAGTTAATCTGTACTAGTGGAGAAAAGTTTTTTTTTTTCCTGTATGCCAATGTCTACAAGAATCTGGGGGAAGATAACTTAGTAATTAAAACTCAGATTTTTTAATGTGCATGCAACTTAAAAACAATTGTACTTGCAGAGAGCATAGATTGGCCTGTTATGTGTCCTGTGTTCTGGTATGGTCACTAAGGTGCAGCCACTAGAGGAGACACAGGAGAGGCACAAAAAAACAAAAGCTTACTATACACACAGGTCCTAGAAACAGGAGGCGCAGTATACTTTTAGGGGGCACACAGGGAAAGCTCAGGGTAGTCGGGAGGCAGAAAGCAGGAGCACAGGGACTGCTGAGGGTGGAGTCTGTATTGGGGTTTCCATAGGAATGGTAGGGCAGAACAGGGTAAGTAATTTAGAACATTCTAGTTTGAATAATTTCTGGGGGCTCTAAACTATAGGGATGGCACCTACTTTCCTGGTACCTCCCCCAGGGATGATTTAGGCAGAAGTATATGGCCTCCTGGTGCGCATGTGTAGATAGAGGAGGAGGGCTCTGGATTGATTAGTTTCAGTTTAAAGGCATGCTCCCACTTTATTCATTGCTATCTCTAAGAAGTGGCTAGCCAGAAAGGGTTTTCTAGGTGTCAGAACATCGTAATGGTCTGGCAGAAGTAAAGCCTGGACTTGAGTTCTGATTTAATTACAAAATCATAACCATACATGCCTATAGTTACACAAACAATGCCCCATTTTTTATGAGCTGGTAATCTATACCAGATCTTTTATTACAAAATCATAAGCATGTATGGTTATGATTTTGCAATAAAATCACTTGAGTCTGGATGTTACTTCGGCTGGGCCCTGTATACAGAAAATATAAAAATCTAACAGCATAGTTTGTCCTAGTTGATTTTATTTTATTTTATTTATTTATATTTTTTTTGTATGTGGGTAGCTTCCCGACTGGGAATCGAACCCAGGCCCCAGCGCTGACAGTGCCAACACCGAAGCCTTAAGCCACTACACCATCAGGGAACTCCCTGTCCTACTTGATTTTAAAGTGTACTTTAAATCTGACAATTGGAACATCCTACTTTATTTTCAGCACTGAAACCCAAAGGTTAAAGGTTTTATGCAAGTATCACTTTTTCCTTTGACAAATGAGTTAATAATACCTGTTACTTGTGCATCTTAATCTTTCTTCAGTTGGAAATTAATTATATCTCCAAGTGAAGTTATTAAATAGTTACACATTTATACAGGTTTAATGTACATAGTATGATTCATACAGAATGCCAATAATTTCAACTTTTTTTTTTTTTTTTTTTTTTGGCTTTTTGGTATGTGGGTAGCTCCCTGACCGGGAATCGAACCCAGGCCGCAGCGCTGGCAGCGCCGCAGCCTTAAGCCACTACACCATCAGGGAAGTCCCAATTTCAACTTTTTAATAACAAGTTTTCTAAAATTAATTTTTATTTCAGTTAAGAGTAGAGTTCAGTTTTGCACTGAGTTCTTGTTTATAGTAAGTGTTTTTGGAGTGTACTCAGGAGTTTTATGAAAAAGAAGGGTTAGATGTTGCAAGTGTTTCTCTGGAATAGTGTTAACAGTAGCAGGTTTACATACAAATTTCTTGGGAAATGGGATAGGAACTGCCTTGGACTTCAGTGACTAGCGAAATGATTGGAACATTTTAGAAAACTTAGCTCTCCACCTCCCAACCCACCTGGCATTAAACTCTATTTGACAAACCCTACCGATATAAAGAGGTTTGGGGAGTTCCCTGATGGTGTAGTGGCTTAAGGCTTTGGCACTGGTGCTGTCAGCGCTGCAGCCTGGGTTTGATTCCCAGTTGGGGAGCTACCAACATACCAAAAAAACAAAAAAAAAAAAAGAGAGTTTTGAATTGTTTTATTTATGTATTTATTTTAGGATAGGAGAGCTCTGTTAAGTATGTTCAAATAAATATGTTCAAAGTACATATTTCCACATAGGATGGAGCCAAAGCTTCATTATACCTGCTTTGTGCTAACAGTGACCTGGAATGACAGGAATGATCATTTTGAAAGTTCCCTTGAACCTATGTCTCCTAAGTTTTATGATGGTGTAGTGATAATTTTAAGTATAAAAGCCTATTTAAAGTTTAGTACCAATATGCGTTGAGAACTTCAATTCCTCAAGTGAATGATTCTAGTATTACATAAGGATACTACAGCACCTTCAGTAAGAGAATATTCAATGGGCTCCTATAAAATTGTAATGGATTACACTTTGCTACTGTGGTTTTGTTTCTCCAATCATAATGTGGTTTTATTTCATTTCCCACGAACTGTTCCAACTTGCTAAGATACCAGCTCCTCCTTGGTGGAAGGAATGTCTTTAAGCCTTTACTTTTATGAGAGGAATATATCTAAGATGTTTATATTTGGATAATGCTATGAAATATAAGGAATAAATAAATATCTTCATTTCATCAGTATTTGAAAGCCAAACAGTACTGACTTTAGTTTACCTTTTCAAAACATTTGAAGTCTGATTGTTCATTTAATGTACAGAAGCCAGAGAAATAGTGAAAAAAGAAAAACTATTTCTTTTCATTACTCTTTTGTCCCCTTCCCCTTTTGATGACAGTTCATTACAGATGTTAATATTTCTATTTTAGTTTGAAATGTATGACCACTGCCCACTTGGATCCTATTCAGCTAGAGAGCAGAGCTTGATTCTCACTGGTAACACAATCTGCTCAATTAGCACTCTGCCTGAAGAGTAGGATATTACTCAGGAATTCAGGTTAAATGGGATAAATGATAATAGTAAACATTCACTTGGTCATAGTTTTTGTTTTTATTTAAGGAGAGATAAGAAACTTGTTAAGAGTGTGTGTTTTCAAGTCAGACAAATTTAGATATATGAGGGCTGTCTGGAAAATATCCAGCCAAGTAATATTAAACACAGAGGCATTATGACTGGATTTTTTCTAGACAGTCCTCAAAAATTCTTTTTCTGTCACTATATGATCTTGGGAAAATTGCCACTTCTCCATTCTTGAACTTGAACTTAAAGTTGTATACTTGATACAAATGTGTGATCATGTCAGATAATCTTAATGTTGTCTTCGTTAAGGTTACATCTTTAGGAATAAGTTGAATCACATAAATTAGTAGTTTCTTTCACGTCCCTCTTTAAATAATAGTAATTTAGAACTTTCTATGTTGGAGATCTTACATTCTTATGTTCCCATGGGAATCTTTTAAACACTCAATTTGATATAAAATCAAAAGTGATGGTTGGCTTCCAACCTGAAATTTTTTTTATGGTTCACAGTAAAAACTACTACAGTTAACATGTTAGAAACTTTTCTCAGAATATGCAATGAAGAAAAAAGGGCTCTATATTAATAATGAAATAGTATCCAAATTTTTCTTCATTGGAGTTTAGATAATAAATTCCAATAATTTTTAATTCTCAGTTGACTAAGACTTGTAAATTGAGTATTTACTCCATCAATTGTCTGTAGCCAAACAAAAGTTGTGGGGTTTTTTTTGTTTGTTTGGTTGGGGGGGGGGTTTGCCATATAAATCATAAGGTTGTATGGCACTGAGTATATTGCATGTTTCATTTTATAGAGAAAGTGGAATATATGAGGGCTGTCTGGAAAGCATCCAGCCATGTACTATGAAAAATAGAGGCATTTCTGGCTGAATTTTTTCTGGATAGCCCTCATATATGAGTATATAAAGAAAGAACAAAATTTCTTTAGCTTTTTTATAAATACCACAATTTTTTAAATGTTTATTTTAGAGACAAATTGAATTTACTCAAATGAGGCATTAGTTTATTGTAACTGATTATTAGGATCTTTATGACTAGCTGTATGGTCCTGTGAAAGTTAGTTGACTTATCTTGATAGTAGTACTTCCTCAACCTTACATCTGTGCTCAAGCTCCTTTTTTGTTTGTTTGTTTTTCTCATTTATTTTTATTTTTCAGTTACATTTGACATACAATATTATTTTGGTTTCCAATGTACAGCGTAGTGATGAGACATTTATAACTTAAAAAATTCTTATTCCAATACATCTGGTCCCCCTCTGACACCATATATAGCGATGACAGTGTTATTGACCCTATGCTGCACTTTACATCCCTGTGACATTTTGCGCCTATAAATTTGTACTTCTTGATTCCTTTCCCTTTTTCACCCACCCCTCCTACCCTCTTCCCATCACCCCAACAAATCTAGTACCCTTCTGATGCCACCCATAGTTATTGCAACATTATTGACTATCTTCTCGTGTTATACCCTATAGCCCTATAACTATTACTTCGTAACCACCAGCCTCTTCCCCTTATTTCACCCCCTCCCCCAACCCTCCTCCCACCTGGCAACAAACCAAATGTTTTTGTTATCTGTGTATCTGTTCCTGTTCACTTGTTTATTTCCTTTGAAATCCAAGCCCTTTTTTATAATGGTTACATCTGTTAGTTTTGGCTTCCTAGATACTCTCTTAGATTTTAATATACAAAAATATTTTTCTTTCATTTTACTGTAATTTTTCTTTTTCAGATTATTTGTTTTGATATGGGGTATGGGGGGAGTTACCCAAAAACAAAGTGTGATGTGAGCAGTTTTATATCTCAAGGTTGCAAAAATGATAGAAAGTCATTAAATCTCAGTTTTTAGTTATATTTTATATTTTACTTTTTCTTATCAACCTTATTGTACATGTATACATACACATACATATATCAAAGAAGCTATTATTTGATAATTTTTTCCTTAAATATTTACTATAGAAATGGCTAGCCATATTAGCTAAGGAATCTCTTTCTAAAAAGACATTATCCTTCTTTTGCTAAAGTTTATAGTCTAATAAATATACCCTCAAGGTTTTTATTTGCAATGTTTGATTTAGAGATATAAAATACTGGTTTTATATAAGATGTAGGTCTTTTTAAGGAATAACTAAAATTGAATGTTTAGGAAATTACACAAAATTTGTATTATAAAAGAACTAGATGTTTGGAATAAACAAGTTTTACAGTATCATTTTTAGCACATATTAAATTTCTAGAAGGTTTCACAGAATACTTTTGGCTCCCTATGAGATAGTTGGGAGGCCAAAACATTTCATTTTCCTTTTATGTTCTTAGATACTGTTAAAACTTTTTTCTTGTTCTCATGAGCAATTACTCATTTTATTTTTTTTAAAACCTACTTTAAAAATCATGCTTTGGGCTTTTTCTTTTCATTTTAAATATAATGATCTAGATGATTAAATATGCCTTTTGTTAAATACAGCTAATATTCAAGTTTTCTGAAGAAAAGCTTGCTGTGTCGAATACCAGAATTGTTGAAACTCTATCCCTTTTTTCTTTGCCTTCCTTTCCTTGATTTGCCCCTGAGAACAGTCTTTGTACTTCAGTAGGTTCAACATTTCAAGCCACCCCAATATCCACCCCGCAAAACCCTCCCTATTGTTCCCCTAGAAATCAAACTACTATTCCTCTTACTCCTTCTCTGTTAATCCCAGTCTGTTTTTGTCCCTCATACTCTTGTCAACCATTTCTAGCAAATCCCTAAGTGAATACTTACTTGCAAATGCTGGTTATGTCCTTTGAGGTTAACAAGGTAATTTGTTATTATTTCCGCTGCATCAGGTCTTGGCCAACTAAATGTTTAGGTGATTGGATAGTCAACCTTGATTATTTTAGCTTGGTTTGGCCTTTCTTAGAGAAAACTATTTCTGATTTATTGAAACCAAAGATGATAACGTGGTTTCTAACGGACTGCTTAAACTTTCTCTGGCTAATTAATATGGTTCATAATTGACCTCGAAGTAGTCACCTTGGATTCTGTTCTCATGATTCATTTAGTAGGATTTGACTTTGTTGTAAAACAATTTTATATTGTCACATTGTAGTATAAACTTTATTCATGCAGTGACTATTAGTTAATGGAAAGAGTGAATAAGAGTAAAATTAAAGATCAAAATAAAGGTTCCATTAATAATTTAAAAACATGTAAATCATGATGTGGAATCAAGAGAGTTGCTTTTTGATCTTTGATAGCTTATATAATTCATAGCATTATGCTACTATTAGTAAATATAGTTATATGTGAAATAAAATAGGCCGCCCAAAAGAAAGTTAGTCTCAACACATTAATAATTTCCATATTTCTTCCCAGCACTTCTTCATATTTGGTATTTTTATGCAAAGTATGTAAATTATAACCTAGATATATCCTTGTATCCTCATGTATTTTTCTAATTGTAATTATTTCTCTGTATCACACATACTCTTCTTGTTTGTATTTGAGGAAATCTTATTTATAGCCATACCTAACCACTTCTCTGTTGAGTACTGTTTTTATTTTGTTCCTTAACTTAGCCTAATATATCAGTTGTGAAATTTTATTGCCCAGAGACAACAAGTCCACCAAGCTGCTCTTTAACTATCTGGTGCTAAGATCTCCCCTGGTTAACAGGTTTATCAAATGATAGCTCATTCTGAATTCTAATATCAAATTTGGATAATCTGATAATGGCAGTTGCAAGAATCAGTGTCAGCTTGAGCTTCATTTTGAATTTCATTTATTTTCCAGAGGGATAAATTAAATTTACCTTGATAGGCAAATCTTAATTAAAAGTAGAAACAAGAGAAAATTTTGTGAAGAAAAATAATTCCATTATGAGTAGCAGGCAAGAAAAGCTGAAATACCCTAAGATTATTAGGTATAATATGTTATAGAGGTATTTCTGGGGCTTTTTAAAATAACTCTAGGAATTGAAAAGTAGGACAAATAAAAAAATTAAACATCGTTGAAGATTTCCTTCTTTCCTTTGCCTTCCTACCCTCCCAAATAAAATCACATCTTCTTGCATTTTTGTGCCATTTTCTTCTTCTCAAGTAATTCTTTGGTTATCTTTTCTTTTAATGAACTAGTTGTTTATATAAATACAAAAGTTTTTCAGTTCTTTGAAACTGCATTTCTAAATTGTGTTATGTTTCAGATAGTTCTCTTATGAGTTGGTTTGCTTTAAAAAATTATCTCTCCCTCAGATTCCATTTTTTAAATCTTTGACTCAAATTTCAATTGAAATATGGTTCATATGTAAGCGTACCTCAGAGTCAATCTTTAAAATGATCTTGTGTGTTTTAACAGAAATATAATAATTTTTTATTCCTTACCCCTTTACCTCTTTGTTTTTAAGGAATCAGCAGGTGGGGATCTTCAGTCTCCTTTAACACCAGAAAGCATCAATGGGACAGATGATGAAAGAACACCTGATGTGACACAGAACTCAGAGCCAAGGGTTGAACCGACTCAGAATGCATTGCCATTTTCACATAGGTACAGATTCAATTCAAGCATCATGATTAAGTAAAATGTGTAAAAAAGTCATTTGAGTTTCAGATAAATCTTGCAAAGTTACAACCCTGAGTGAAAACTCCAAGTCAGATTTATGTTGTTTTTTTTTTTTTTTTAGATTTATGTTTTTAATTGTGTCTGTTAACCTCAGAATGTTTTTAATCATTTATAGTTGCCTAAATGGGCTAGGATGAACATTTCCTTTATCTATTAGGAAAAGGTCACTGAGCTAATTACAATACAAATCGTTTTTCAGTGAAACAATATATGTGTTATTGTAAATCTCCTTGGTTTTTTAACAAAACCCTGAAAGCCCCCCTTTGTTAACTGGTTTTCATTTTTATGTACGTTCTTGAGGGTTATAATTTTTTTTAAAAAAGACCTCTTACTACTTTTATTAAGCTTTACCATAGTCTTAGAGATGATCTCATTGTATGATTTCACAGAAGGAAGCAAGCATTCGGGTAACATCTAGAATAGCGGTTCTCAACCTTCCTAATGCTGCAACCCTTTAATACAGTTCCTCATGTTGTGGTGACCCCCATAAAATTATTTTCGTTGCTACTTCAGAACTGTAATTTTGCTACTGTTATGAATGGTAATGTAAATATCTGATACGTGTTTTCTGATGGTCTTAGGCGACCCCTATGAAAGGGTCGTTCGACCCCCAAAGAGTTAGCAACCCACAGGTTGAGAACCACTGAATGAACCTGTTAATGATAATGTCAAAATTGTTTTTGTACACCAACTAACAGAAGATAAATCTTCACATGCTTCTGAATTTTAAAAGAATGTGATACTTTAAAAAGATATAATTTATCCTAAATGTATTTCCAAAGCAGTTAATTAATTATTGGCTATAATGTGCTATTTTTAGGATGTAAGGAGGTCTTTTAAACTGCAGTGTTGCAAAAGTACACAAATACCTATCATTGTCTTAAAGTTGATTTTTATCTTTGGAAACTTTTGACTAGATACTTTCAGTTGAAATTAAGAAAATAATTTTCCTTTGTTGTGCCTCTTTTTAATCAAAATTCTTTAGCATATTCAGAAGATATATTGAGTGTGATATTCCAAACTCTTTTTCATTAGAATTTTAATTTTAATTGAATTTATTGAGTATTAGGGGCATAGGATTAAACATATTAGAGACTAACATTGAGGAACCTCATGGTCATACTGAGAAAGAAGAAGAAACTCATTAAGGTGTTTTTTTTCTTTAGGAATGAGTAAGTAAAAGCTGTTGGACTGTGAGGCTATTGCTTCTAAAAATGCTAATATTTTGCATAAACAGTAATCATATCTTGGAATTATGGAGCTCATGCTTTAACTATTGCAGTATAAGCATATTCTCTTCTGTAGCTGTAAAAATGACTGAACACATGAAAATTTTTATTTCCTCTGATTTGAAGACTGTATGATTTTTAAAACATACAGGTTTTTATAATATGCAATTACCATTGAAGAACAATGTGATTAGTATGCAATTTTTTAAAATATTTATATTGAGGGTAAAAAAATTCTTTCTATTAAGTTATATTTAATTTATCTATTTAATAAATAGACCTAACTTCCCTGAACATAATTATAAACTTGATTTCTTTGGCTAACACTTGAATCACATTGAATAGTGTAGCGTTTAGAAATAAGAATTTTTGTATTTAACACTTTTAAAAACTATTTCTAGTTTACTTTATGGGCCAAAGGTTTTCTGAATGTTTATTGGTTTGCTAATCTTTAGTATTTGGAGTTACTAACTGGGATTGGTCGTCACCTGTTGATTTTCTCTGTTCCTGGGAGTCTAATAGGAGTTACTTACTTTGATTTGAAGATAGAGCTTCTGTGACTACTAGAATCTATAGATTAGCCATGGAGCTATTTGAGTTCTTAAAGTAAGACTTAAGAGGTCAATTTAAACTTATAATTATGTTAAAGGCATTGCATAATCTTATAGTTTCCTTATTATTGCAAAATATCTTAGCTAGAGGATTTTAGCAAACTTACTCTCTGACCTTGTTTTGGTTTCTTCCTGCAATAGAAGATGGTGTATTTTGCAGCTGTTAGAATCCCAAAATATCAGAGTTAGAAGAGACCTCAGAGATGGTGTAATCCAGGATTTTCCAAACTGTGGTGATTTGAAATTAATTTAGGTTATTCATGGGATTCTGAAAAATGAAATGTAATAAAACCAAATGGGAGACATTAGCGTAAAATTTACAATAACAGTAGAAAACTTTATTTCAGTAATGTACATATTTTTGTGTGTGTGCTGGATTATAATGCTGAATGTCCAAGTTTGAAATCATGTGCCTTTGGCATATGAGACTAAAACCCAGAGCTTAGGTGAGTTGACCTACCTCACATAGGTCATTACTAAAATCTTTAGGACTACGGCTCGGCTCTTTTGACTCTCACATGTCCTACTGCCAGTTAGTTAACAGTGAATTTTAGTCAAAACCCCAACATGATGACATTGTTGTGTTTAGAAGTTAATAACTGTTCCTGTCCTAGGATATCTGTGTAGAGATAAAGTGAGTGAATTAAGGAATATTAAAATAATTTTTATTTAAATCTAAAACTCACAAGTGTTTACACTGGATATGCTCTTCTGTTTCTCATGGCAAAAGAAGACAATGAAAATCTATGTTTTAAGGCGCCTTAGACCATTTGTCTTTCTTCCTTAGTACCTTTTTAAAAAACATTTTTTTAATTTTTCAGTTACAATTGACACAATACTGAATTAGTTTCAGGTGTATAGCATAGTGGTTAGACATTTATATAATTTACAAAGTGATCACACTGATAAGTCTAGTACCCACCTGACACTATACATAGTTATTACAATGTTATTGACTATATTCCCTACTTAGTACTTATAACAGAAAAGAATGAATAGGAAAAAAAATTTTGCCAATATTTCTCTGTTCTGATTGATACTATTTTGCTAAATAAGGAACATAATCACTGAAATATTTTTTGTGTATTTTTTTTAAAGAAAATATATAGGGAATAGTGATCTAGTCAGTAAAGTTAAGAGTTGATTGTAATGTAATAGCTACTTAGCAAGCCAATTCATGCTGTTCTTAAATTCACATTTATGCCCAAATCTCATGAATTCATAATTAACATACTGAAAGCAGGCCCTGATTTTTATTTGGTCCTGAAAATGTTAGTAATGTGGTTATAGTTTGTTCTTTACTCTATGTGCTCTGTGTATTTTTTTTAAAAGCATTACTTAGCTATAAAGAGATAAGGAAAATTTTTTATTTTTTAAACTTGCACAAATTTTCAAATATATATGAAAGAAACAATACTGTTATGAATCCACATGAACATATCATCCATCCGTAACAGTTAAGAATACATGATCACTCTTGTTTCATTCCTGTATCTACCAAATCATCCACTTTTGCATTATTTTTAAAGCAGATCCCAGACATATAATTCATCCACAAATACTTCTTTAAAATTACTTTGAGCTTTTTTCTTTTTAAGGAACAAAAGAAGTTTATTGTGAGGTGATCCACTCCATAGGCGGGATACAGGCTGTCCTTAGGCAAGAGAGTGTAAAAATTACTTTTGAACTTTTAAAAAACTTATTTACTAGGCTAATTCTGTCTAACTCAGTGGCATTATAGGGTTACTTGAATTTTGTACTCTGTTCTTTGATTTTTCAGTATACTATAGAACTAAATTAAAAAATGTATGGATTGCTCAGTACTCCTTAGTCGAGTGCTATAGTGTGTTTTATGTCCTTGTTATTAAACTATGCAAAACATTCCCATTGAATATGTTTCAATAAGTTAACACTTTTTAAATGTGTTTATCAAAATACTTTTTAAAATTTAGGGATGTGTAAAGGAGGGAGAAAGAACATGAGGATGAAATTGTTTACTGATTTCTTTGGGGAAATGCTATTAAATTTTATCTAAATGGCATTTTTTCTTAAAAAAAATATTTTTTAGCCTAAATATCTTCTTGGGACTGAGCGGATATATTCTCTGACTCACAGAAGTGTTCAGAGCATCCTTTGAGGCTGTAGTCTTAGATTAGCTATATACTAAATAAAGTAGATATACTCTAGCCTATACATATGGGGGAAGGTTTTGTTCCCTCATTCCAGGGTATATTATTTGCTTCATAACATCAGCTGTATGAAATTCTGAAATTTATTTGTTATTTCTTAATAATAATAGAGTCTAAGATTTTTTTTTTATTTTTAAGATTTAAAGCTATCTGAAATACTCTTGGAAATTGTTAATTTTATAATATCCAAGTGCTGTTAGAATATAATACTGAAAACTAAAACTTTTAATTTTATTATAAATTTATTATCCTTAGATACAGAGTAATATATTGATAAATAACTGCTGCTACATATTTGAGAGTTCAAAACAGATATATAGACATTAGTAACTCATGAAGCTGTTTTTGTACTGATAAATTTTAATAACAGTTTATGTTAATGGAAAAGAGGATCTTTTAAGTACTGATTATATTTAAATGCTTCTAATGTTTAGATAATACATTCTCAAGGTGCTGCTAGAATTTATGCATTTCGGGGGGTACTGCATGTGTCTTCTGTTCTGTTAAAGAGATTTTTCTGTCTTCATGTGTTACCAACAGTTACTCATTAAAGCATGTATGCAGAAACATTACTCCTTAGTACATTGATTTTGCTTTAAGCCAGTTTATCTACAATTTTATTAAAATTTATGAAATCGGGGTGGGTTCATTACATTTGTATTTAATACATTAATTTCTTCATTATCAGAGTTTCAGAAAGCTACTACTTTAAAATGTAATTAGGGATTTTTGTACAAAAACTAAATTTCATTGGAAACTTTGCACATCATTTTAATTACTTGTTAAAATACAAAAATAAAGTTTTTTCTTGAATCAGATACAGTTTGTACTTCAAAGGTGATACACAGGAAAAAAGTGAGTGACTGTTCAGGGTAGTATATTCTCCACAGTTATGCCATCTGTCTTTTTTTATGAATAATAGAGAAAACTTGTAAGATTACAGTTACAAACTAAAATAGAAATAATTTCTGCAGATAACTTTTGTTTTGATAAAACTTTGTAAAACTGGGACTTGATTTCGCAAGAAATGCTTTGTCATTGATATAATTGCAGATGAAAAATATAAGTTGTAGGATTCCCCCTTGTTGCAGTTACAATTGACTTAAGTATAGTTATTATTCCACATTGAACCCCAAAAGTTAGATTAGGTTTTTAAAAATTAAATTTAAAGGCAAGACAGTTTGTGAGAAATTGCAACATAACAATTTAGAGATCTCAGAATTTCCTTTACCCAAATTGTGAACAGATAGCATTTTATAAGAAGTGTTTTGTTAATTTGGTAATATATCCAGTTTTGCAATCTCTAGGGAGTGAAAAACAGTTTATATATTTTTATATAAGATGCAATAAAAATATAATTTAGTGATCAACAGTGTTTATTAGCTTTCTAAATAAGTATACTTATATTTCCTATCTTGAATTTTTTAAGAATTAATTTTTATTCTCATCTAATATCTTTTAAAAGATTTTGAAGAAAATGTAAAAATGTGCTGAAACATTTTTTCAGGCATTATAATTTTAATATAGATTATTTGCAAGAAAAAAAATCCTATTCATGTGATACAAAGACATTATTTACCCACCTTCAGTCGGAATTTGTCCCTTCCCCTTCTTTCCCTCCGCCTTATCATTGTAATTAATAGCAAAGAATGTTCACCAGTTCATCCCTAGTGATAGTCAGCCTCTGTTTGCAAAATGACCAGCTGGAGTTAGAGGTGTGATCATTCAGAATGGAACAGAATGACCCTAGGTTAATTATGATCTCTTCCTTATAGAAGGCTTTAAAAAATTCCTATTTTCCTTCCATATCTTTTTTTTTCTTTTTTATTGTTAGGTTTATTGGTGCAACATTGATTAGTAAAAATTATGTAGGTTCCAGGTGTCCAATTCTACAATACATCATCTGTGTGTTGTATTATGCGTTCATCACCCAAAGTCAGTTCTCTTTCCATCACCACATATTTGAGACCCTGTCCCTTCTCTCCCAACCCCCTCCCTGCATACCCTCAGATCACCACTAACCACTAAACTATTGATTGTGTCTATGAGTTTTTGTTTCTTTGTTACTTTCGGCTTTGTGTTCCACTAATAAGTGAAATCACAGGGTTTTTGGTTTTTTTCTGTCTGGCTTAATTTTGCTTTGCATGATGGTCTCATTTCCTTCCATTTCAGTTCTTAAAAGACGATAGTGGGGATTCCATTGGAAGGGAAGTTTGTGATGGACAGTTTTGTTTTAGGACTTAGGGAAAATTTGTTCGTTTTTTGGGTTTGGCTTTCCATTTTTCCTCTTACTGGAGTAGTAAGGAACAAATGAACATAGGCAGGAGCCAAGGCCAAGCAAGTCACATAAATGTGTGAAATTTGTGGTATATATATATATATGACAGTAAGGTGTGTATAATTAAGAATTCTTTTTATAAAACTGTCACTACTTTTTCGAAGTTCATCACTAGGCCTTAGTTGTCCTATGTTAAAATATGAAACCTTCTAGTTTTCTAGTTTTTTATCTCTACAAAATATGTGAAGCAGCTTTTATAGATGGTAGAAATGGAGGTACATTTACTTCTTTGTCTGATTTTATAAGTGATCTAGTTGGTTTTTTTTCTTCAGTACTTTTTTTTTTTAAAAGAAAATAAAAATATGTCCTTTTTAAAAAGAGAAGCAATGTAAATATACTTTAGAAGATGATAGTGAATAAGTTATAGCATTATTTCAATGAATGTAAAGCATGTTCTTATTAAACAGAAATAGACATTGTTATTCATTTCAAATAACTCTGATTTCTAGTGCAATTACTGCTTTAGAAAAGACTCAACATGGGTTTTGCACTATAGAAGTGTTAGCTGATGGTTATTTTAAATGATCAATTATGTGACCAATACTTGTTTTACATCAACACTGTTCTACCAAGTTTATCATAGAGAGGTTGTATTTCTGGATGCATGTACATTAACATTTAAGTAATATAAGGATATTGTAGTCATGTCGTAGGACATTTTAAAGGCTGCCTGTGCTTACAAAGTGGAATATCAAGTGACTAGCTAAATTAGGCCACAGTTTATTATTCTCATTTACCTGGGGCAACAAGGATTTTTTTGTTTTTTGTTTTTTGTTTTTTAATTTTTAAAATTTTCAACAATAAAAGTCTCCATATTAAATGAAACCTTAGATAAGGGATAGCCAAACTTTTGGCTTCCCTGAGCCACATTGGAAGAATAAGTATTGTCTTGGGCCACACATAAAATACACTAACACTAGCAATAGCTGATGAGCTTAAAAAAAAAAAAGTCACAAAACAATTCATAATATTTTAAGAAAGTTTACAAATTTGTGTTAGGCCGCATTCAAAGATGGGCCATGGGTTGGACAAGCTTGCCTTAGACACTGAGGGAGATTTCCTTCATAGTTGCTTTGGAGTCTGTAATGGAAGTTAATGGAAAAGCATGTTGACAAAAGTATCTTTAGAAAATATATTCAATCCCTTGGCTTACTAGTTTTTTTTTTAATTGGATCATTCTAGGGTATGCTTTACTCACAAGCTAAGTTACTATTAAAAAGAAAGCCTAAGGTCTTTCTAGCTCTATGAAATAATAATTTTTTTTCCTCTAGAGGTATAGAGGATGGATATTAGTAATTTGTTAAATTTTGTGGAGAACCATATCATTGGGTGTTATCTGAGTCCAAGAACACTGCTGTGGTATAGTGGTCATACCTTTTCACCTTCTTTTAAAAGGTGTAACTTATCCATTCAGTCATTATTACATATGGTTAGAAAGTCTTAATTTTCATAGCAAAGAAGGGAGATGTACTTTATCTTAGAGGTCTCGGAACCCACAGGATCTACTAGATGTCAAGCCGTACTAGACATATTACCACATTTTGGGGATTTGGGGAAGAGAGATACCTTGTGCACAAATAATAAAGAAGAAAAATCACATACCTAAATAGACTCCCTTTCCTTTCCCCAAGTTCTCACTTAAAGTTCTTCTTGAATGTTTTTCTTTTTAATGGAAAAGTTGGACTCCTTACTTGCTTACATTCTGATACCTATTGGATAGCTTGGGGATTTTTTGGAAAGTCAGAAAAGATCACTTCTCCAAGTTGGATTTTTTTCCTACTGCGAAGACAACCACTTTTCCTTGGTAGATGACTTCTGTGATGTCTTTTAGTTTTGGAACTTAGTGGAGTCACCAGTTCCCATGGAAGAAGAGGATCTACAGTTTATTCTAATTGAAAAGATGCAAATAGTCTCTGACAGAGAGTAACTAACATGGAAGAAACATGACAATTTAAAAAGACCCAGTTATCACAGTTTTAACTTTGAAGAGTCTAAAGAAGTAGTAGTACCTTTAAAGAAGATACTTTGTGAATTCCCGTGTATGCCTACATGGCACTTAAGATCTCTCTACATGTAAGCAGAAGAAAAAAACGACTTGGCATGGCATCTCGTGTTTTATTCCCTTGGCAAAATACTGTCACACTTGTTCCAGTTAATTTTCAAAAGACTTAGAAGCCCTTGATGGAGAAAAGTTTCTGTTTCTTGAAAATCAGAATAGCTATTATTCCTGGTAAAGATAGTGAAAAACTGAGCAGCCTAATTTTTCCTGGACATCAAAGTAGAACTGGTCCATAGATGCCTTTTTTTTTTTTTTTTTGAGACTTAATGTAGCCATTCTTCTGCATGTAATCTGACCCTCATATCTTGGCCCATTTCTCTTGTTGTCATATGAGAACACTTAACTCCCTACCTCACAGGGATGTTGTGAGGCAAATTTTAAATGTTCCTAAGAAAAGTGTAGAGTTAATAACTCTTGACTTTCTTTTTGTTGATAATTTCTATACTCTAAAGATTTTGTTTATTTTGAAAATTGCAAGTGCTTTCCTATAGTAATGGATATTAGGTATATTAAAATGGAAGATAATAAAGTTATATTTGATTTATCCCGGAACATCTTTGTAACTAATTTAACTGCATGAAATGTTACATTGATTTTTTTTCAACTAAGAGTTTTTATACAATTATAATTAAAGAAAAGCAAAAGTAAACGTGTCTGGTTTCCCCTTTCATTTAGTTGAGATTTAATTATTCATTTCTCTAATATAAAAGTTAAGTCATCAAATTCTAATGAGTAAATAATGAAAAAAATACAATGAAACAGTTATAATTTAAAGGAAAAAATGAAAACCTTGAAACAAGATTCAAGAATGTAAAGATGCCCAGAATTCAGACTTTGGTAAAAACCAAATGAAACTCTTCATTATTAGGCAGAAGTGAAATGTTAGTCATATTTTCATTAAAAATAATGTTACTGTAGGAAGAGAGATTTGATAAGAGTCGAAGAAAATCTGCATATACTAAATAAAGGAAAAATGTTTGAGTTAAAATTCATGCATGGAAAATTCTTGATAGCCTACAGAAATTTGTTTTATTTCTACAATTTCATTTTCATAACCTGTTTTGGGAAGTAATTGTGTAACATTTTCTGTTCCACATAAATCAACCAACCTGATTTTTGCAAATCAAAGCTTAGATGTAGTGTGTGAATGATCAGATAATGGCTCCTTGGGTGAGATTTTAAAATTGTTATCAGATGTCTGCTTTCTAATGATCTGTTCCCGCTGTGTTATAGTATCAAAAGCAAATCAATTCAAGGGGAATTCTGGGATTTAGGCTTATAATCTGATATTTGTAAATAAATAATTTAGGAAACCATTTTTAAATGATCATTATTTAAATGTTTTGTAACTTCCTCTATATGCTATAAAAATGAGAATGGACATAGTCGTAGGTTGAGTGTATTGGGATCAAGAAAGTACTTGAAATCAGAATGTTTTATTTTTTTATATTCCTCACTTTAAAAAACTTGATACCGTTAGATGAACCTTGCATACTTTACTTTACCAGAGATCCTACTATTCTCTACTGTCATATATACCACAAAACGCAATTCACTCATTTATATTCGTTAACCTGTTATGTAACTTGCGTAGGGGTGGGAACTATAGAGGGGGCCTTTCTTCGGCTAACTCAGTTTATCCCTGTAATTGCTCCTTCTTCAGTAGTTTCATAATTTACCCTCATTTCAGCATTTTATACATACATCCATATCTGCTGCTGATATGAATGATATAAATTGGTCCCTAGTGTATTATTTTTTATCCAGTTCAATGAACATATGTTTGAATACTGCAACAAGAATAGCATTTTGGAAATTCTAACCTCATAATAATGCAAAAAACACTACGTAAACATTGAGCTAGTTTGAAGATAATTATGAAATTATTGAGAAAACTTATGTTTGTAAGCATTAATAAAAATGAAACTCCTTTTGAAAATGAATTCTAAACCTGGTTTCTATTGCCCCTACTAATTTTTTTAACTCCAAGAATGGAATCTAATACTGAGGAGTTTTCTTGATTAAAAAAAACTAAAGAATGCTTTCTTTTCTCCCCAAATATAGTAGCATCTAATTTAATGTGTGATTTTCTAATCAAGCTATCATAGAAAGTAAATATTAAAGTTAGGGAACATATGCTTCAGAAATGATGAAGAAATACAAGGGCTGTCCAGAAATTATCCAGCCATGTAACATGAAAAACAGAGGCATTTATGGCTGGATTTTTTTTAGACAGCTCTCATGTAATAGTATTAGTCATTAACTTAACAGTATTACTTTTCTGATCTTTGAAACTTAGGGTATCTGCTATCAGTGCCTGTTTAATTATGGGAACAGTTTATAGAATGTATCCTGAGCCTGATTTACCTAAAGAGAATAATTTCCTGGAGAAAATATGTATAATCTAATACTTTTGTGATCATTTTGTTTCTCTCTAAAAATAAAACACATTCTTACCATCTCATCCCTCTCAAAATAAAAGGGTGAATTTAGGTTCTTCTGGTTATGCTACCAGTTCCGTTCATTTAGGCAAATTACTTCATCTCTTTTAGCTGGTTTCCTCATCTGTTAAGTTAAACAAGGATGTGAGTAATGATTTCTAAAGCCCTTTTTCTTGATTATCTTAAAGTGATTTTACCTTTAGTCCAGGAAATGAATAAGATGGTCTTCTATGGCTGGGCATGTAGTACTGAGTTTACAGTTGTTAAAAACATTGATATATTATACAGTGTTACATAAAAGAATCTATTACCTAAGTCAAATTGGCTATGTCTGTCTTTATCTAGAACATTAGGAAAAAGAAGTATTGTATCCTGTGCTTTTGCATTATGTGCACGCATATAAGTAGTTTAAATTAAAAAAAAAAACATTCCTTCCAGATGGCACTATGGATTCAAATAGGTGATCTATCAGTTATTACTTTTCAATGATAGACTCATTTAAAATTATAGCACTTGTATAGGAGACAGCATATCATAATGTCCCTCCTTAAATGGAGTATTATAATGGAATAAATTTCTAAACATACTACTATCTAATAAAGATACTTATATATTGAAACCCATAATGATAATTAAATTTTCTATACTTGGGGATGGAGTTTAGTGATAATAAAATCAAAAACAGCAAACTGGAAGAAACTTGCTCTATGTGGTAGCTCTCTTTGAAACATGGTATCATCCAATGGAAAAATGGTGAAGTCTGATCAGCTGTTTTTTGGAAAAGATGCAAGAACTTAATAAGTAATACATTGCTATACCTGGAAAATAAAGTGTAGGCATTTAGCACTTCAAATAGTATTATTGCTATCTCAACTGTGAGTCACACCTCAAAGTCTAGTATAAATTCTAGGCTAATTTATGGGAAGAAAGCATTATATCCAGAAAGGCCAGCTCTCTCCCTGGCTCCTTCAACACTCTGATCTTACACTTCCCTTTATACTCTTTTTGACATAATTAAGTGCCAGGCACTGTGACTACTACATCAGTGAACAAGAAAAACATCGCTGTTCTTACGGTGTTTGAAATTAAGTGGAAGAGAAAGAAAATAAATAAATACATAACTATTAATTACTGTTATGAAAAGTATCATGAAAGGAGATCAAAGTGAGAGGGAGAGGGCAGGTGGTGGTATGGGTGGATCCCAAGAGGAGACCTTGAGGAGTCCTGCATCACTCCTCCTGGAGAATAGAAGCAGGCATAGGAGAGTGGGGAAGGAGCACTCCAGACAGAGGGAGGGGCATCTTTGTCCTTGAAACAATTAGATGTTTAGTGCCTTCATCTGTCATGATAGTGATGATGGAAAGGAACTTAGAGAAAGACAGAGAGAGAAGAAATGAGAGATTGTTTCACTATGTCACTGTGAAGAGCAAGAGAATAGGAAAAGTTAAAGCTTTTTAACTTTTGTAAGCCTTTTGAGCAATAGCCATGTTTATTCATCCTGAATTTTTATTATTGGGAAGAGAACTTGACACATAGTAGGTGTGTAATAAATATTTATTGAATCAGGTGACTGGTTAATTATTCCTTATTTATTAGATTTTGTTTTCTACAGTTAGGGTAGAAATTTCTTTGAGGATGAGAAAAATGTCATATACATCTATTAATATATGCCCCAAAGTACTAGATACATAAAAGGCAATACTGTTGATTTATCACTGATTGCTTGAGTTAAGTTTGGAAATTACACAAATTGATAGCCTGTTTAGTTATTTAATAACCATCAAAAAGCTAATGTCACATGACTAATAAATTAGAAACGCAAATCTTAATGCATTCATAGAAAATGATCTTACTTTATTTTTTCTTCTCCAAATAGAACCCAAGAGACAAAATATATAAATGCCTAAGTTTTATAGAATTTGTCATACGATTCTCAATTGCTAACAATTTTAAGGAAGATGTACTTCTGATTGTGTTATAATCCAAAATATCACTTAGCACTGTTGGTTAAGATAATTTATGAATACAATGTTAAGTGGTATTAATAAATGGAATCTGTTTTTTCTTCCTGAATTTCTCTATTCACTTTTACAAAAATGAATCTGAAAGATTAATTTAACTATATTCTCAAAAGAGTAATGTTTTTAAGTTGACTATGAAATTAGTTGCCATGGAAACTAGCTTTCCAGATCTATATTTACAGAGTTTCTCTTCAGTTTTTATTTTTTTTCCATCTTTATTGAGATATAATTGGCATAAAACATTGTATAAGTTTAAGGTGTACAATGTGCTGATTTGAAACACTTACATATTGCAGAGTGATTACTATCATGGTGATCACATAATTACCATTTCTTTTTATGGTGAGAACATTTAAGATCTACTCTCATCAACTTTCAACTATATAACACAGTATTATTAACTATAATCACTGTACTATATATTAGATCCCCAAAATTTATTTATCTAATAGCTAGAAGTTTGTACTATTTGAGCAATATCTCAGTCCCTTCTCTCCAACCCCCTAGACTCCGGTAACCATCATTGTAGCCTCGGTTTCTGTGTGTTTGGCTTTTTTAGATTTCGTATATAAGTGGTATCATAGAGTGTTTGTCTTACTCCATCTTATTTACTTAGCCTAATGCCCTCATTGTCCATCTGTGTTGTCACAAATGGCAGGATATTCTTTCTCATGACTGAATAATATTCCATTGTGCATATATACCACATCTTTATCCATTCATCTTTTGACAGACACTTAGGTTGTTTCCATATATTGACTATTGTGAATAATACTGCAATGAACATGGGATCGTAAATCTTTAATTTCTTTTCTATAAATCAGTAATAATCATAGAGATATAATTTAACTAGTTGAGAGGTGAGAAAAAAGCTATCAGTCATTACAAGATCATAAAATATTTACATAAGGAATTTAGTAAACACAATGTGTATGATAAAATTTCTCTCATGCCTGGGATATGTGGTTATTTGAGGTGGTTTTCCGAAAGCTGTTAATAAACCAAGTAAACCTCTAGAAGCATACTTTAATACTAAGAGCCTAGTTTTAGTAGAATCTGCATTCATTTGTAGAAAATAGCCTAGTAACTATTAATAGAAGGGCCTAAAATAGTTCCACAGGTATTTGCATTATATGTTATAAGATTATTTACTTTTCATGTAAATATAAGTAAAATATGAAGTCATTCATCTCCATAATATAAACTCTTTTGATTTTGAGTATTTAGTGACATGGTCATCTATTATTTTCATATCCTCAATAAGAAATACAGAGATCCTACTTGATTAGTCCATCCATATTTGTAACCTTTTTTTTAAAAAAACACTTTTACATATGTTTTGCAGGTTTTGCTATGATGTCAGAGTCCTTTGGAACAATTATTTACCACACTACCCAAGGATTTGATCTTATCTTTCACATTTTCATTTCTGGTTAGTGTGATCTGATTATCACTAAATTTTATTAATCCACATTCTAAGCTAGTTGAAAAGTAGTCACTTAATTTTCAGTGATTTCTGCATGGCATTTTCAACACTCTTATATATGACTGCGTATAGCCAATTATAGATTATCTGTAAGGTAATAGAGCAGAGGAATAGCACACATGAAAAAAGACATTACAGTTTAGTTGGAAAAACCTTAAGACAGGAGTCTTAATTCAAGTCTTCGGTCTGTTGCTGTTATATAAAAAACAGAAAGTCCCCATCCATTACAATATCTGGATTTAATAGTCTGAGTTAGTTAATTCAGTTTCTTAAGTGGGTATAAATGAGGCCTGCGTCACCGATCTTGATATCATAAGTATTGGCTTCACACAGAGAAAAACTCTTTCAAAGTTACAGATTACAAAAGAAAGTATTAGATCAAGGGAAACTAAGTTTATGGATATACTCAAATCTGTCAGCATTACTAGAAAACAACACAAAGCAAATAGTCTGCTGACAGAGATTTCGGTTATATCATCTAGAGCCAAAGTGGTGACTTGGTGAACTAATCTGGACTTTGGCGTCCAGCAGTCTTCATCACCTTGGCCAGTAAAGTTGGTCCTCAGAGTTAGAGCAGACTTTGGCTCCCATCCTGGCTGATGAGGGAGGCCTTAGAGAGAAAACCAAAGAAGCTTCTCTTGATGATAGCCAATCAATCATTGGTGGACTAAGCTATTATTAATTCCAAGCTGTATTTACCTATCATCATCTCCCCCCTCCTTAAAGTTTATTTGCAGAATACTTTTGATCAGGGCAATTATTTACATGTTATTTACAAAGCTCAAATATGCATTAAGTAAATGATGTTGGTAATGATCTGCCACAATCAACAGACAGTAGTAGTTGCAAGTAAAATATTGTTCATACTGTAATTCAAACATTTAAGTAATTTGAAGTTATGTCTTTGACTCTGGCCTTCTCTTTAAAAACAAATGTAAACTGAAATGAGAAAGTTCTCTGATTATGAGTATCAAATAATGGTATTTTAAATTATTGATTATAGCTTTGCGCAGTGGCAGTATCGTAGCCAATGAGGTTTATCCGAGGCGCGATTATTGCTAATTGAAAACTTAAATTATTGATTACAACTAGTTTCTAAAAGAATGAGAAGTTTTCATGACAGGAAATTGAGAACAGATTTTACTATAAAATTATCCATATATTTCCACCCTATTTAACTTCGGCAATATCTCTGTTAATAGCATCTTTTTCATTCTGTCCTTACTAAAAATTATTTCCATTATTTATAATGTTTTTTTCCCCAATAATACTGAATAGTGTGCTAAACAATTTTTAGGATGGATTTTCCTTAAGTGACCTACTTTGCAAGGAAATGAGGCACCTAGCCACCAAAATTAAATCATATTATAAATGAACAGATAAAAATATTTATTTCTGTCTTGAATAAAGTATAATTATAGTGCTGTTCCCTATAAATAGAAGGACAGACTTAAGATTAATTGATCTCACTCTTTGCAAAAGATAGATGTATATTCATAAGAGATAAGAGAAACATAATTCTTCACTTAGTATGTAAGGCTGTTTCCCTAATGACTTCTCCCCAATAGGATAATCTAACATCATCCTCTGAATAAATTGCCAAAGAAAGTTTTTAGTCACTGATCAGTTTTTATAAAAGGGAAACCAACACAAATATTATATGAAGGCAGTAGATACATAATTCACCTTGAGTAAATTATTTTCTCACTTAAAAACTAGCACTTAATAACTTTTAATGCGCTTCCCTTAGATCCCACACCCAACCTTCCAAATTTGCTGTTTAGGGAAAGTATAGTTAACATTAAAATATTTCAGTGCCTGTAAAGTAGTTTGAACCTTTCATAACTAAATATCTTTGAGCAAGAAGTTGGTATCCCACCTCCTACCTTAGAAAGTACAGGCTACTTCAAAACTTGTAAGGGAATGTCATTAGACATTTTAGATAATCGTGGATAGGGACCTGTAGTAAGAGTAATAAGTAGAAGTGAAATTGGGACCTTCTGTGTTCCCTTCGTCTTGTATCTCCATTCCTTGGTGACAGCCACCTTAAGGCAAACACCACAGAAGGCACTGTGCCAGGCAGGCTGTACTCAGATGGTAGGGGATGTTACAGTACAGAGCCACCTCCGGAGAGAGCTCCTCTCGCATGGTGAAACACTTTGGTTACTGCTGGGTGCACAGTTATGGGAACCAGGGTATTTCAGAAGAGCCTCTTTTTAGTAGGTTTATGGGTATCTCCATTTTAGTGAATAAAACGTTGGGGTTAAGCTAGACTTCTTGTGCTCTCTAAAATCAAACGGGAAACTGCCTGAAGTCAGCAGGATGTTTTTCTGAGGTAAACATAATGTGGTTTAGATTCAGATTTCACCTTCCTTTTTCTCCTCTCACAATAAGAAATCAGCCTTACCACTTAGGGGAATCATTTCTGTTTACTTATTTTCTCACTCCTCCATTAACTTGCTAAATTTATTCTGAGGTCTGCACCAGGTTTAAACATATTATCAATAATACATCTATAGTACCTAAGGATGATGACAGAATTCACTGAGTGTACACCTCATGTGGATTTGATTTCAATTACATCACTAATCAAAAGTATATTCCTTAAAATATTTAATGCTAAATCTTTTTAGCTTTTTTATAGCTCACTGAAGATTCTTTCAATATTCTTTATTGCTTATACATTTGGAAAGTACTAACATTTGAGTGTTTATTATGTGCTTTCTTCAAGGGTACTTTTATATGAGCTATTTATTCCTCAACGTCACCCAGTGATGATAGTATTTATCCTAATTTTACAGATGAGGAAACAGACATAATGAGGTTAGATAACATGCCTAGTGGCCCATAGCTAGCAAATGGCTGAAGCCACAATTTGAACCAAGTCAGCAGACTTGTGAGCCTGTGCTTTTTTTTTTTAATTGAGATAGTGACATATAACATTGTATTCGTTTTAGGTGTATCTGACCTGATGCTTAACCATTGTTTCACATTTGGTTCTTATTTAGTGTATACATTTAACAATATTTCTCACAACTCAAGTTTCTGTTTATAGAGTGATAAAGACATGCATTATACATTTTAAAGTAATTTGTTTCAGATTAATTTTATAACTTCCTCAGAAAGAGTCCGTAGTGTTCCATTTTCTTTTCCAGAGCAAAGTAAAATTCTGTTTTATCTAATTTCAGATGCCTTTGATAAGACACCATTACTTTTTTTTTAATTGTTAAATTCATCAGGGTGATATTGATTAGTACAAGTTACGTAAGTCCCAGGTGCACAATTCTACATTACATCTTGTATGTGTTGTATTATGTATTTATCACCCAGAGTCAGTTCTCTTTCCATCACCATATATTTGTGTCCTGGTCTCACCCATCCTCCTGCCTCTTACCCTCAGATAACTACTAATTTATTGACTGCCCATGAGTTTTGTTTCTTTGTTCTTTTCAATTTTATGTTCCATATATGAGTGGAATCATGTAGTTCTTGGTTTTTTTCTTTCTGGCTTATTTCACTTAACATAATGATCTGCCAGTTTTTAAATTGAAGTTTTTGTTTCTTGTTTTTTTGTTTTCTATTTTGATTGTTCATTTATTCTGTTCTTTAGATTCCACATATAAGTGAGATCGTATGGTATTTGTCTTTCTCAGTGTAACTAATTTCACTTAACATGATATCTTCTAGTTCCATCCATGTTGCTGCAAAAGATAAAATTTTATTCTTTATGGCCGAGTAATACTCCATTGTGTAAGCATACCACAGCTTCTTTATCCAATCATTTATTGATGGGCCTTTAGATTGTTTTCATATCTTGGCTGTTGTGAATAATGCTGCAGTAAACATAGGGGTGCCTATATGTTTTCTAATTAGTGTTTTGGATTTCTTTGGATAAATACCCAGGAGTGGAATTGCTGGATCATAGGGTAGTTCCATTTTTAATTTTTTGAGGAATCTTCATGCTGCTTTCCATAATGGTTGGACAAATTTGCAGTCCTACCAGCAGTGTAAAAGGGCTCTCTTTTCTCTACATCCTAGCCAGCATTTGTTGTTGGTTGATTTATTGATGATACCCATTCTGATAGGAGTGAGGTGGTATCTCACTGTGGTTTTGATTTGCATTTCTCGGATGATTAGTGATGTTGAACATCTTTTCATGTGTCTATTGGTCATCAGTATGTCCTCTTTGGAGAAATGTCTATTCAGGTCTTCTACCCAAGGACACCATTACTTTATATACTAGTAATATTAAGAAAAAATGTTGCCTATAAAACCAAATTAACCTCTTTCAGATTTACTTAGACATAGATATCAATATATCTGTGTGACACTTTTGTATATATGTAATATAAGTAAAATAAATGGTTTAAGATGTTCCTATAATTTCATAATATTTAGTATCCAACTCTTCAGATTCACTATTTGACTCTATAATCTATGTTCACATTTTTCAACCCAATATCACCTTTTTTGGGCTATCAATAACATTGGTGATACAATGTTTCTTTAAAAATGACCTCACTCTTGTCTCTGAGATTTTCTTCCGAGCCACTGTTTACAAAAGCTTTAATACTTAAATTAACATTTCAGTTCTAAACACTGTTTCCCAGACTATGACCAAGTTATTTCCAGTTCATTATAGAAATTGTCTTTAAACTATCAGTAAACATATCTTTTTTTAAAATTAAATTTATTGGGGTGACATTGGTTAATACAAGTATATAGGTTTCAAGTGTATAGTTCTATAATACATTATCTATATATTGCATTATGTGTTCACTACCCAAAAGTCAGCTCTTCAGTCACCATATATTTAACCTCCTTTACCCTCTCCTACCTCCCCACTCCCCCCACCCATACCCTCTGGTAACCACTAAATGGTTGTTTCTATCTGTGAGTTCTTTTGCTTGTTTGTTTTGTTCATTTATTGCTTTCAGTTTTATATCCCACATATTAGTAAAATCATATGGTTTGCAGCTTTTCTGTCTCATCATGATAATCTCAATATCTATTCATGTTGTTACAAATGGCAGTATTTCATCTTTTCTTATGAACGAGTAATATTCTATTGTATATATGAACTACAACTTCTTTATCAGATCATCTATTGAAGGACACTTCAATTGTTTCCATGTCTTGACCACCATGAATAATGCTGCAGTGAACATAGGAATAAATGTTTTTAGGTAAATGTTTTCAGATTTTTGGGGGTAGATACCCAGAAGAAGGATTGCTGAGTTGTATGGTAATTCTATTCTTAATTTTTTGAGGCACCTCCATACCATTGTGGCTGTACCAATTTACATTCTCACCAGCAATGTGAGGGTTCCTTTATCTTCACAGCCTCTCTGGCACTTGTTATTACTTGTCTGGTTAATAACAGCCATTCTAAGAAGTATGAAGTGGTATCATTCTGGTTTTGATTTGCATTTCCCTAATAGCTAGTGAAGTTGAACATTTTTTCATGTATCTGTTGGCTGTTTGTATGTCTTCTTGAGAGAGTTTCTGTTAAGGTCCTCTGCCCATTTTTAAATTGTTTTTTTGTTTGTTGTTGGATTGTATGAGTTCTTTATATATTTTTTATATTAGCCCCTTATCAGAGGTATTGTTTACCACTATCTTCTCTCATTTAGTTGGTTGCCTCTTTGTTTTGTTGATGGTTTCTTCTGCTGTGCAGAAACTTTTTAGTTTGATATTGTTCATTTATTTTTGCTTTTACTTCCCTTGCCTTTGACGTCTAATTCATAAAATCTTCTCTTAAGTCAAGGTTCATAACATTGGTTCCTGTGTTTTCTTCTATGCAATTTGTTTCAGGTCTTATATTTAGATGTTTGATCCATTTTGAGTTCATTTTAGGGTATGGTGACAAATAGCAATCTAGTTTTATTCTCTTATATGTGGCTTTCTAATTTCCCCAGCACCATTTATTGAAGAAGCTTTCTTTTCTTCCTTGAATGTTTTTGGCTTCTTTGATGAAAATTATTTTCCTATATTATGAGTATGTGGGTTTATTTCTGGGTTCTCAATTCTGTTCCATTGATCTGTATGTCTGTCTTTCTGCCAATACCAGGCTATTTTGATTATCATTGCTTTGTAGTATAATTTGAAGTCAGGGAGTATGATGCCTCCAACCTTGTTCTTTTTTCTCAGGATTGCTTTGATTAGTTAGGGTCTTTTGTGATTACATACAAATCTGATGATTTTTTTGTTCTATTTCTTTAAAAAATGCCATTGGGCTTTTGACTGGGATTGCATTAAATCTGTATATTGCTTTGGGTAATATGGCCATTTTAACTGCTTTGATTCTTCCAGATCATGAACACAGAATCTTCCCATTTCTTTGTGTCTTATTTGAATAATTTCTTTTAATAATGTCTTATACTTTTCAGTATGTAGGTCCTTTACATCCTTTGTTAAATTTATTCTTAGGTATTTTATTCTTTTTGTTGCAGTTGTAGAAGGACTTATTTATTTTTCCATTTCTTTTTCTAAAATTTTATTGTTAGTATATAGGAATGCAATGGATTTTTGCACATTGATTTTGTATGCTGCAACTTTATTTGTTTATTGTTTCTAATAGATTTTTTGGTAGAGTCTTGAGGTATAAAGAATCATGTCATCTGAAAAATGTGACCATTTCACTTCTTCATTCCCAATTTGGATGCCTTTTATTTTTTTCTCTTACTTGATTGCTCTGGCTAAGATTTCCAATACTATGTTGAATCACAGTGGTGAGAGGGGGCATCCTTGTCTTATTCCTGATCTTAGAAGAAAAGCTTTGAGTTTTTCACCATTAAGTATGGTATTAGCTGAGAGTTTGTCATATATGACATTTATTTTATTGACACATTTATTTTATATACACATTTTATGAAATGTTTAATCATAATGAATGTTGTATCTTGTCAATGCTTTTTCTGCATTTATTGATATGATCATATCATTTTTATCCTTTATTTCATTTGTGGTGTATCACATTGATCAATGTGCGTATGTTGAACCATCCTTGCACCACTGGAATGAACCCCACTTGATCGTGGTATATAATCTTTTTAATATATCATTGTATACGATTTCAGGAAACTTATCTTAATCTGTTTACCCATAGCCATCAGTTTCTATATTGTATGTTAATTCAGACACACCAGGCTATGTGCAAAGATGGTGGACTGTGAGTCAGGAAAGGAACCTGGGCTAGAAATTAAGACTTGGAGTGTTTAGAAACAGGTGCCAACAGGAGTATAAGGAACAGAACAATGGGAACATCTGATAAGAGGACTCTGAAGATAAGGAAGTTAACCAAAGGAGTTGCCAAAATTACAGTAAACGTTGAGAAACACCTTATTAACCATTTACAAAAAGTCCTGTGGTATACTAGGATATTTGCCTGGCAGGACCTAGAATTCCTGCTCATTGAAGTTTTTTGACAATAAATACTATTTATAAACAATGCAAAGTTACTCTGTTTTCATTAAAGAGGTGTTTCTTTCCTTTACAAGGGTAACTGAAATTGTATTAAAAAACACAAATGTAGACCCTAAACTACTGAAGAAAACATTACTTTCTAAGTAGAACTAGTTTGGGGTCAACAGACCTACATGACAGCACCTGGTCCAGAAAGTGTGCACCAGTAGGTTGAAGTCCATGTTGGTTTCTTCTGTGTTCACAGCTATGGTGGGAGAGTGAGGAGAAACCAACAGGTAGATCCTGAGACAAGGCAATAAGTATTGTGAGTTACTTGAGACAACTCTCTTACTTTCATAATTAGGAAGTGACCTCACCACCAATACTGAGAATGTTGTTTGCAGCTTATTTTTAAATCCTCTTTTAGAATCTTATCTGGATATTTTTTACAGTTCTACATAACTAACATGCTTAGGAAACAGTATATGCAAGGGACTGCCATTCTAGAGAGACTATTGGTGGGTCCTGGTACCTGGAGGTATGGAAGAGAGGCAGCTTTCTTGAATTCTGTAGCTGACCATCAGCATAGAGGGTTTACTCCACAGGTTAAATAAGTGAATGAATGGCTCATGCATTAGACTCTTATTTTGTTAGGTAGTCTAACTATTTGTTAGACGGTACTTGAGAAGTATTTTTTCTTCTAGATTTTACACAACTAATTTAATGAAGTTTGCTACTTTCTTGCAGAATTTTGACTTCAGATAAAGGAATACTAAAATTCCAGCTTAAGGAACCTTTCCAATGATGTTTTTAGAGTGTTTTTAAGTCCCTCATCTGACTTCTAGATCTGAAGCCAGCAGGAAACCAGCTGGTCCTTTTGGAAGGGAAACTTTACCAAACAGTCAGAAGAATACAGAATTATTTTGCCCTTATTCCAGCATTCACACATGAGATCATAGTTGTATTTCAACATCTCTTCTGATTCAACTGGTATCTCTAGCTAAGTAATTTAGTGGTTTGTTCATGAACAGTTTAGTTAATGTAAAACTATCAAAACTGTTTCTGTTAAAAAGGACCAAATTAGCAGACAGAAAACCCCAATATTTTTAACAAGTATTTCTGAATCATAAGATGCTAAATTAAAATTTTAGTATCAGAATTAATCCCAAGGTGTTAATTACTGCTAAAAATCAGTCCAATTGGGAAGGAATGTGGCATCTTAAATTATATATGAGGGCTTCCCAGAAAGTGTCCAGTGATGTAATATGAAAAATAAAGGCCTTTATGGCTGGGCTTTTTCCAGATAGCCTCTGTATAAGGGCTGAACACATCTGAGATAAATGAGGTAGCTCACAAGTAGAACTTTCTTCAGAATCCTCTTTGGCATTCACTATTAAGTTGAAATTGTGTAGGCTATTCTAATGTACTGGATGGTGAAAGGAATATGTGAGGAAGCTATAAAGAGAAGACAGGGAAGATTGACAAAATTCAAAAACATTTTATTTCCTGTTAACTTTCACACTATGCTTTAGAAAAAAACAGATTATAAAGAAGCTGCTCCTAAAGTAGAACAAGCAAGAATGTTCTGAAAGATTCAACTTTACCAATAGACACAATTTTGGTTGATACTATAAAATAACCTTAAAGACACAATATTATTTACCTTGCAACCAAGTATAAGAAAATGTAGAAACACAAAAACTTAGCATTTGAACTGTTCTCTTGTAGTATCTATTTCAGGACTATTAAGTCTCAAATTATTATGGTTGATTGTACTCATATAATATGCATAAAATTATTTGATATATTTTCCTTCAACGTTTATTTCCTTTTTTAAGTACAATAAACAGTACTTTGGGAGTCTGCAGTCAAGGAAGGAAAGGGTTAATGGAAATTCATTGAACTGCTTATCTGTGGCCAGATCTCACTATTCAATGTATTAGAGGCCTAAGACATGTTTATGGATATGAAGTAAAGAACTTACAGTATATCAAGACTTTGTGCATTTCATCTTTTTCTATCCTGTTACAGAGACATCATTTCAATTTTTTCCTGCTCCAAATCAATTTTAATTACACCTTGTGTATGCCCCATTCCTTTTCTTTACATATCCCTGAATCCTACTTCTCCTGCCTAATTTTTATCGCAATCTCCAGATGCTCTCACCTCCTTCCTTTTTATTTCTGACTTTTATATCACAGCTGTTCTGTTTCCTGCCCACCCAGTCTCTTCCCACGCCAACAAATACAGACACGAATGGAGTAGATTAGAAATCATTCTACCCAGTCTAAGAAGACCTGACTTTACAACTCTTATTATTTATAATCCTACAGTCACAGAAAGAGTATCTAGGAGTGTTTAGAAAGCCATTTGTTTCTTTTGGTAGTGTAATAATATGTTTTAATTAAAATATAATATGTGTTAATTAAAATATATATGTATATACATACATATATGTGTGTGTGTAACACATGTATATATAGTAAAATTCATCCTTTCTTCTGTACAGTTTCATGAGTTTTAACAAATCTTCACAGTTATGTAGCCACCCACATAATCTTGGGGGGAAAAGTTCTGTTATCCCCCTGTCCCCAAATTCTCTCCTGCTATGTTTGTTTTTGTTGTAGGAGGTCTTATCAGATATATGATTTGCAATATAATCCCATTCTGTCGGTTGCCTTTTCACTCTATTGATCATGTTCTTTGATGAACAGTTTTTTTTTATTTTACTGTAGTTCAAATAAATCTATTTTTTTCTTTTATTGCCTGTGCTTTTCCACTTAAGTATGTCCAGATCACTGCATGTCCAATATCATGAGGCTTTTCCTATGTTTTTGTCTTAAGAGTTTTACAGTTTTAGCTCTTATGCTTAAGTCTTTAATCCATTTTTAGTTAATTTTCATATATGGTGTGAGAGACAGGCTTAATTAACTTCATTCTCTTACATGTGGATATCCAGTTTTCCCAGCCCCATTTGGTGAAAATACTGTCCTTTCCCCATTATGGTCATTGTGATCAAATATGTAAAAATCATTGGGCTATATCTGTGAGGGTTTATTGGCCTTTATGTCTGTCTTTATGCCAGTACCACACTGTTTTGATTACTGTAGCTTTGAAGCGCCTTAGATGCCATATGAATTTTAGGATGGACTTTTCTGTTTCTCCAAAAATACTCTGGGAATTTTGATAAGGATTACATTGAATCTGTCAATTTCCGTGGTTGTATTAACATCTGCACAGTATTAAGTCTTTCAATCCATGTACATGGTATATCTTTCTATTTTATTTGTATCTTCTTTTATTTCATTCAGCAACATTTCATAGTTTTTAATGTATAAGTCTTTCACCTGCTTGGTTAAGTTTATTCCTCTGTAGTTTATTCTGTTTGATGGTATTGTAAATATAATTGTTTTCTTAATTTTCTTTTCAGATTGTTCAATGTGTATAGAACGCACCTGATTTTCATGTGCTGATTTTTATATCCTGTAACATTGCTGTACACATTTATTCTAACACTTTTGTGTGTGTGAAATTTTAGTTTTCTACATATAGATCATATTATTTGCAAACAGAGATGTTACTTCTTTCCAATTTAGATGCCTTTTATTCCTTTTAACTGGCTGATCACTCTAGCTAGGTCTTCCAGTACTGTTAAATTTGAAGTGGCATAAGCAGGCATCTTTGTCTTATTTCTTAGAAGGAAAGGCTTTAGCCTTTCATCTTTGAGTCTGACATTAGCTGTGTGCTTTACACATATAGTATTTATTGTGTTGAGGTAGTTTCTTTGTATTCCTAGTTTACTGAGTGTTTTTATCATGAAAGGGTATTGAATTTTGTCAAATGCTTTTTCTATAGCAATTGAGATAATCATGTGTTTTTCTCTTTTATTCTGTTAATATGGTAGATTACATGGATTGATTTTGATGTTGATCCATCCTTGCATTCCAGAATCTTTTCATTTTTTTAATAGTGTCTTTCAAAGTTTTCAACTTTCATGAAATCCCCTTTATCAGTTTTTTATAATAGATGATGCTTGTGGTGGTATATATTTAAGAAATCTGTGCCTAACCAAGGGTCACAAAGATTTTCTCCTGTGGTTTCTTCTAGAAGTTTTAGAGTTTTGTATTTTGAGTTAATTTTTGTATAGGATATGCGATATGAGTCAGGATTCTTTTTGTGGGGGTTGTATGTGGTTATCCACTTGCTTCAGCTCCATTTGTTTAAAGAGTTTTCTCCTTTGAATTGCCTTGGACTTTTTATAATGATCTTTATTTTAATAATTTCTAGATATTTTCACATATTTGTGGAGATCCAACTTTCTATCTGGTATCATATTCTTACACCTTAATAACTAGTATATGTCTGCTGCTAATGAATTCTCTCAGCTTTTGTTTGTCTGAAAAACTGTTTCACCTTTATTTAAAGAGGTAGTTTCATTGCATGCAGAATTCTGGGTTAAGAATTGTTTTCTTTCAGTACTGTCATCACTCCATTGTCTTCTGGATAGCTTAGTTTGTGATGGGAAACCTATAATGGTTGCCCTTATTCCTCTATATGTAGTATGTTTTTGCGCTCTTTGGATCTGCAATTTAATGTTTTTTATTAGTTATTGAAAATTCTCAGCCATTAGATCTTCAAGTATTTCTTCTACCCTCTTTTCTCTTCTCCTGGGAATCCAGGTACACATTTGTTAGACGGTTTGATATTGCCACCCCATGTCTTGGATACCCTGTTTCTTTTTTCATTATTTTTTCTCTTGTGTTTCAATTTGGCTAATTTCTGTTGGTCTGGTTTCAAATTCACTGACTTTTACGCAGCTTTGTCAAGTCCACTGATAAACTTGTCAAATGCATTTTTCATCTCTATAATCGTGTTCTCTATTTCTAGCATTTTCATTTGACTTAAACAGTTTCAATCTCTCCTGAAATTTACTATTGGATGATGTATCCTTCTTTTTTACTTAAACCTTTAACATAGCTAATTTTACATTCCTTGTTTGAGATATCTGACATCAAGGTTATCTCTAAATGTGACTCTTATTGATTGTTTTCTCTCTTGACAGTAGGTTTTCTTTCTCTTGCTTTTTGGTATGTCTTAAAGGTTTTTATTGAATATGAAATGTAAGGTGTAAAATAAAGGTAAACCGTATTTGCTATTTACGGTAAAGGTAAATAGTACTTATTCCTGGAAATGGGCCTGACTCTTCTGCTAGACTGTTAGTATGGGCATTAAGCCAGTCTACTCAGGGTGGACCTGGATTTGAAATTTGTTGTTGCTATGGTTATCATGAGTACAGTAGAGGCTTTAAACACCTTTAGCATTACCTTTTGCTTGAAGTTGGGGCCAAGTTGCTAGAAGGTTTATTAATTCTTTCTGCTCCATCCTCAGATTTTGGTCTTTTCTATGTACTTTTGCCTTAGAGGGGGTCTATCTCTACACTCTTGAGGTTCCCCCAGTAGAAGGCTGCTGTCATCTTGGTGGTAGGGGATAGGGTATGATTTTCTGTTGTCCTTGTCCACCGTCAATCTTGAGCAGGCCTTGTGTGCCAGCTGTCAGAGATGGGGCTCTCTCAACGATCCTGTTCCTCTCCCAGTAGCAGGTGAATTCAGTCAGCCTTGTATAGTTGAGGGTCTTGTGCGGGAGTTTCCTGCCTTACCCTCCCCGGTTAGAGACTCTAATAGTCTGAGACTAGGACTGTTTTTTATGCCTTCCATGAGGATGTAGAGTTTTATTCTTCTACTTGTTCCCCAGTCAAAACAGGTCTTCATCTGAAAGGATGCAAGGCAGGGGTGACAAGATTTGCTACCCCTCTCCCAGGGGCATAAGGCTTTTTTTGTGTGTAGAGAAGGATCCTGGCCATGACTTGTGGCTTTTCCATAGTGGTGGACTCTCCTCTCGTCCAGGGATCCCTGGAGCTTCTAGCCCAGTGGAGTTTGAGGCCCCAAGGCATGTGGATGTATTGTGGTTCACCAACCTGTAAGCTGTCCACACCTGATCCTTTTGAGTTTTTATGGAGACTTCACTGCATAGATACGATTGATTAAATCATTGGCTATTGGTGACTGATTCAACCTCCAGACCTTCCCCAGAAACCAGGGTATGATATTGAAAGTTCCTACTCTCTATTCATAGTTGGGTTTCCTGACAATCAACCCTCCATCTTTGGGGGATTTCCAAAAGTCACCTCATTAACATAAACTCAGTTGTGGTTGACAGGGGCTTGTTATGAATGACAAGACACACATTTCACCTTTATAGCTCTGAATTGGTTTCTGGAACTAAGGAAAACAAACCAAATACTACCACAAAAGATGCTCCCATTGCTTTTGTTGCTTAGGAAATTCTCAGGTTTGGGGAGTATGAGCCAGGAACCATGGGCACAGATAAAATATATATATATATATATTTATTATAAATCACAACATCACAGATACCATATTTTGCCATGTATAATGTGCACTTTTTTGCCTAAATTTGTGAGAGAAAAATAAGGATGTGCATTATACATGGGTGGTACTCATTCTGTATCGAATGTTTTTAATTCTTTTATTTATGCTTATGAGTTAAAAGTGTAACTCTGTAAATCAATAATGATATTCATATGCAGAATAATACCCTGGAATATGATAATCAGGTTTTTTATATAAAAAATGTTTATACATAATATTTTTTATGCCTTATATCTGTTCTTGTGTTTTATAATTGTTACATAAAATTTCTTATACCATAATATGTTAAAAAATAAATGCTAAAGTTCCATTATAATAAAAAAACACATACCTAAATATAAAGAAATAAAAATTTGAATTAAAAATTAAAATGAAAGATTATTTCTCTGAAAATTTAGGCCAAAAACATGGATGCGCATTATACACAGGAGCACATTATACACGGCAAAATATGGTACAAATACGGTACATACGTGTCTGTGTGTGTGTGTCTGTGTGTGTGTGTGTGTGTGTGTGTGTGTGTGTGTGTATTTTAAGTTGCATATATTAGTTTGCTTGCTAGGACTGCCCTAACAAATACCATAGAGTGAGTGACTTGAACAGCAGAAATTTATTTTCTTACAGTTCGGGATGCTAGGAGTCTGAGATCACGATGTTGACAGCGTTTTTTCCTCTGAGACCTCTCCTAGGCTTGTAGATGCCGTCTTCTTCTGGTGTCTTTTCGTAATCTTCTCTGCGTATCTATGTCCTAATCTCCTCTTATACGGACACCAGTCATTGGATTAGAGCCTACCCTAATGACCCCATTTAACCTTAATTACCTCTTTTAAGACCTTATCTCTAAATATAGTCATGTTCTAAGGTACTAGGGCTTAGGAATTCAATATACTGAATTTGGGGGCAGAGGTTGGGGGTGTCATAATTCAGCATATAACACATGGAATTGAAAAATCCGTCTGAAATGTGGAGATCATCCAGGACAGCACTATCCAGGAGAACTTTCTGATATGATGAAAACTTCTGTATCTTTGCTGTTTGTGTGGGTATTGACTACCTGAAATGTGCCTAATGGGACTGAAAAGGTGAATTTTTAACCTTATTTAATTTTGAGCAATTTAAACTTAAATGGTCACGTGCAGCTAGTGGCTAACATTTGGACAGTGTAGATATTGACTAATCTTTGTATTGGACATACGAAGAACTAAGCTCAAAGTGGTTGATATACTAATCTAAGATCACACAAATAATTACTGAAGTAATTGTGAAGTAGGCTGAGTTCTTAAATTCTTAATGGATTTTGTCCCTCTGTCCTATAAAATAAAACCATACACATACACACACACACACACGCACACACACACATATATATATATAACACCCACCCCTTTGTTCTTTTTCTTGCTGTGAAGATATGTGGTGATCTTACTTTATAATTGTGAAATGTTTGACAAATGAATTTTAGAAATATTCAAAATAATTTTTTCTTTAATTATTAAAGGCTTTGATATTTGCATATATCAAGTGTTTAAAATAGTTCAGTAAGACTTTTGTTGTCAGATTGAAGGGTCTATTTAAATAAAACTCATCTCTGTAGCAGAAAAATTAGTAGGTGGTTTTTTAAAAACCTGTAATTCAGTTAGAGCAGTTGAATTGGTACATGCTTTGCTCAGAAAATCTGAATCTGGAAAATCATTCCCCCCAAAAAATAATAAAAAGCTTTATTTTTAAGGATAGAAATGGGTTATTAAATTAATAGCTTATTGTTTGATGGTTTCTTTTGTGTTTTGATGAAATTTTTGTAAACTTTAGAAATTTTTTTAACTTTTCATTTTAAACTAGTTTTAGGCAATATAAAAGTTACAAAACCAGTGCAGAGAATTCCAGTACATCTCTCACCCCGTTTTCCTTAATATTAACATCTCTATACCCATAATATAATTGTCAAAACCAGAAAATTATCATTGATACAATACTGCTAACTACTTTACAGGTATCAGTTTTCACCAATGTCCCTATTTTGTTCTAGGAACCTATCCAGGATCCCACATTGCATTTATTTATTTCTTCTTAGTTTCCTCCATTCTGTTTCTGAGTCTTAAGTCTTTTTTTTTTTTTTTTTAACATTACATCCTACATTTATTTATTTGAAAAGCAGGGCCAAAGAAGTAGTATAATTCTGCAGCAACTCGTATCTTTTTTTTTCACTATTTTTTATTGGTAAATGTATTGGAGTGACATTGGTTAGCAAAAATTACATAGGTTCCAGGTATACAATTCTATAGTGCATCGTCTATGTGTTGCATTATATGTTCACCATCCAGAGTCAGTTTGCTTTCTATCATCATATATTTGACTCCCCCTCCCTACTCTCCCATCCCCTCCCCACCTTGCCCTCAGGTAACTGCTAAACTATTGACTGTGTCCATGAGTTTTTGTTTCTTTGTTGCTTTCTTTTTAGTTTTATATTCCACATATGAGTGAAGTCATATGGCTCTAGTGTTTTTCTGTCTGGCTTATTTCGCTTAGCATGATGATCTCAAGGTCCATCCATTTTGTTGCAAATGGCAGTATTTCATCTTTTCTTACAGCTGAGTAATATTCCATTGTGTATATGTAGCACAGCTTCTTTATCCAGTCATCTGTCGCAGGGCACTTTGTTTCCATGACCTGCCTACCATAAATGCACTGCGATGAACATTGGGATGCATAAGTCTTTGCAGCCTAAGGTTTTCAATTTTGTGGGGTAGATATCCAGAAGGGGGATTGCTGGGTCAAATGGTAACTCCATTCCCAATTTTCTGAGGAACCTCCACACTGTCCTCCATAGAGGTTGTACCAGTTTGCACTCCCACCAGCAATGTGCGAGAGTTCCTTTTTCTCCACATCCTCTCCAGCACTTGTTATTCCTTGTCTTGTTGAGAGTAGCTATTCTAACAGGTGTGAGGTGGTATCTCATTGTGGTTTTGATTTTCATTTCCCTGATACTAATGAGGATGAGCATTTTTTCATGTCTTAGCCATTTGTATGTCTTCATGGGTGAAGTGTTTGTTCAGGTCCTCTGCCCACTTTTTAATTGGGTTTTTTGTTGTTGTTGTTGAGTTGTATGAGTTCTTTATATATTTTACATATTAGCCCCTTATCAGAGACATTGTTTGCAAATATTTTCTCTCATTCAGTTGGCTCTCTCCTTGCTTTGTTGATGGTTTCTTTTATTGTGCAGGAGCTTTTTAATTTGATATAGCCTCATTCATTTATGTTTGCTTTTACTTCACTTGCCTTTGAGGTCAGATTAATGAAGCCGTAAGCCCGAGGTCTTTAAGTTTAGTACCAGTGTTTCCTTTGGATCTTATGTGGAGGTTTTTTATCTGTTTTGAATTAATTTTAATATATGTTGACAGTTCACAGTTCAGATTCATTCTTTTACGTATGGTTTTCCAATTTTCCCAGCACCACCTACTGAAGAGACTTTCTTTTCCCCATTGTATATTTTTCACTCTTTTATCAAAAATTATTTGTCCATATATTTGTGGATTGATTTCTGGGTTTTCAGTGCTGTTCCTGTGGTCTGTGTGTCTCTTTTTTTGCTGATAGCAAGCTGTTTTAATTATTGATGTTTTGTAGTATAAATTGAAATTGGAGAATGTGATACTTCCAGCCTTTTTCTTTTTATGTAGGATTGCTTTGGCTCTTTGAGGTCTTTGTGGTTCCATACAAATCTGATCATTTTTAAAATCTATTTTGTGAAAGAATGTTTGTGGGATTTTGATGGGAATTGCACTAAATCTACATTGTTTTGGATCATATCTTAAGTCTTCTGATCCATGAACATGGAATATCTTTCCATTTCTTTGTGTTCTCTTCAATTTCTTTTAATAGTGTCTTATAGTTTCAGTGTATAAGTCTGTCATATTCTTTGTTAGGTTAGTTCCCAGGTATTTTATTCATTTTGTTGTGATTGCAAAAGGTATTGATTCTTTTTTTTTTTCCAGCAGTTTCATTGTATATAGAAATGCAATTGACTTTTGTACATTGATTTTGTATCCTACAACTTTATTATATTTGTTTATTGTTTCTAATAGTTTTCTGGTGGAGTCTTTGAAATTTTTTATATAAAGGATCATGTCATCTGCAAATAGTGACAGTTTGACTTCTTCTCTCCCAATTTGTATACCTTTTATTCCTTTCTTTTGCCTGATTGCTCTGCTAGAACTTCTAGTACTGTATTGAATAGCAGTGGTGACAGGGGCATTCCTGTCTTGTTCCTGATTTTAGGGGAATGGGCTTCAGCTTTTCCCCATTCAGTATGATATTAGCTGAGGGTTTGTCATGTATGGCCTTTATTATGTTGAGATGCTTTCCTTCTATACCCATTTTATTCAGTTTTGATCATATCTTAACAGTTTTTTGATCCTATCTTATCAAATGCTTTTTCTACATCAATTGATATGATAATATGGCTTATATCTTTTATTTTTGTTTATGTGTGTATCACATTGATTGATTTTCATATGTTGAACCATCCTTATGCTCTCGGGATGAATCCTACTTGATCATGATGTATAATCTTTTTGATGCATTGCTGTATTCTATTTGATAGAATTTTGTTTAGGATTTTTGCATCTGTGTTCATTAGAGATATTGGTCTATAGTTTTCTTTTTAGTGTTATTTTTACCAGATTTTGGTATTAGGGTAATGTTGGCCTTGTAGAATGAGTTGGGAAGTATTGCCTCATCTTCAGTGTTTTGAAAGAGTCTGAGGAGGAGAGGTGTTAATTCTTCTTTGAATACTTGGTAAAACTTATTGGTGAGACTGTCTGGTCTGGGGCCTTTGCCTCTGGGGAGGTTTTGGATGATTGTTTCAATTTCTTTACTATTGATTGGTTTATTTAGATTATCCAGTTCTTTTTGGTTCAGTCTAAGTAGACTGTATGTTTCTAGAAACTTGTCCATTTCTTCTAGGTTGTTAAATTTGGTGGCATAAAGCCCTTCATAATATTTTCTTATGATCCTTTGTATTTCTGTTTTATTAGTTGTAATTTCTCCCCTTTCATTTCAAATTTTGGTTATTTGTGTTACTTCTTTTCATTCTTTGGTTAGTCTAGCCAGTGGTTTATCAATTTTTTGATTTTTTTCAAAGAACCATCTTTTTTGCATTAATTTTTTTGTTTTCTTTCTGTTCTCAATTTCATTTAGCTCCATTCTAAGTTTTATTATTTCTTTCCTTCCACTGACTTTAGGTTTTTTTCTGTTCTTCTTTTTCTAGTTCTTCAAGATGAGCTGTTAGGATGTTTACTTGTGATTTTTTTTTGTTTCTTAAGATAGCCCTGTAATGATATAAATTTCCCTCTTGTTACTGCTTTCACTGCTTCCCAATAATTTTGATACATTGTATTTTTATTGTCATTAGTTTCTATATTTGTTTGTTTGCTTGTTTGTTTGTTTGTTTTGGGGGTAGTTCCCTTGTTGGGAATTGAACCCAGGCTGCGGTGTTGTGAGCACTGAAGCCTAGCTGTTACACCACCAGGGAACCCCCTGTATGTAATTTTTAATTTCTTCTTTTATTTCGTCTTTGATTTAGTTATTTTTAATAAGACGTTGTTTAATCTCCATGTATATGTTTTTTTTTCTGCTTTCTTTTTGCAGTTGGTCTCCAATTTCAAAGCTTTGTGGTCTGAGAATACACTTGGTATGATTTTAGTCTTCTTGAATTTGCTGAGGCTAGTTTTGTGTCCCAGCATATATGGTCTATTCTTGAGAATGTTCCATGTGCATTAGAAAAGAATGTATAATTTTTCTTGTCAGATGAAGTGTCCTGTAAATGTCAATTATCAGCTGTAAATGACACATTACAGCTATTAATTGACGTGAATTGGTAATTCCTTATTTATTTTCTGTTTGGATGAACTGTCCATGGCAGTTAAGGGGGTATTTAGGTCCCCTACAATAATTGTGTTTTTGTCAGTTTTTCCTTTTAGATCCTGTTAGTAGTTGCTTTATAAATTTTGGTGCTTTCTGTAAGGAGCATATGTGTTAATGGGTGTCATGTCTTCTTGTTGTATTGTCCTTTTTATCACTATGAAATGTCCATCTTTGTCTCTTGTTACCCTTTTTATCCTGAAGTCTGTTTCTTCATATATCAGTATGGCAACTCTTGCTTTTCTCTGGATGCCATTTGCTTGGAGTATTGTTTTCTACTCTTTCACTGTGAGTCTGTGTTTGTCCTTATGGCTGAGGTGTGTATCTTGGAGGCAGCATATGGATGGGTTTTTTAATCCAATCTGCTACTCTGTGCCTTTTTATTTGTGAGTTCAGTCCATTTATGTTTAGGGTGATAATTGAAATACAAGGATTTCCTTCATATAGGCCATTACTTCCTCCCTTTTTTATTTCTTTTTTGTTGTCCCAACTCTTCCCCATTTATTTTGATTTTTTGTTTCAGGTTGAATAGCCTCCTTCAGTATTTCATGAAATGCTGGCCCCGTGTTGGAGAATTCCCTCAGCTTCTGTATGTCTCAAAAGGTGTTTATTCCTCCTTCATATCTAAAGGATAATTTTGCTGGATAAATTATTCTTGGCTGGAAGTTTCTCCCTTTTAATATTTTGAACATTTGATTCCACTCTCATGGCTTGTAGCATTTTTGCTGAGAAGCCTGATGATAGCCTGATGGGCTTTCCTTTAAATATAGTTTGTTTGTTTTTTTCTCCCTGGCTGCATTGAGAGTTGTCTCTTTGTCTTTGATTTTTAACATCTTCAGTATAATGTGCCTTGGAGAAAATCTGCGGGGGGCCAGATAGCTAGGGGACCTATTTTCTTCTTGAATTGGGTTCCAGATCTTTCCATAGGTTTGGAAAGTTCTCTTCTATTATTTGTTTAAGTTCTCTGTAGAGTTCTGTTCTGCTATTCCTGTTATTGTAATGTTGTTTTTTTCTAATGGAATCAAATAGTTCTTGTAGAGTTCTTCCAGTTCTTTTGACTCTGAAATTCCTATCTTCTTCTTTCTATGTTGTTTCCATGTTCCAAACTTCGATATCACTAATCCTTTCCTCCATCTGATTGGCCCTTTTTTTATGGTAGTTAGTTTATTTCTCAGTTCTTTTATTGCATTGTTTAATCTCTCGAATTTCTATTTGCTTCTTTTTATATTTTCAATTTCTTTGTTAGAATATTCCTTTTATTCACAGATTTCCTTTCTGCGATCATTTATGTGTGTTTGGGTATTATGCCAACATTCCTTCAGCTCTCTGAGTGTCTTAAGAACTGCAGCCTTGAATTCTATGTCACTTAAATCATATATTTCCAGATCTATAATTTCCTTTTCTGGAGATTTTTCATTTTCTTTCTGAGCAGCTTTGAATCCTCAAGTACTGATTGTGTTTGATGTGTTTCTTTTTCTAGGCATGACAGCTTTTCTCTTGGCTGATATAGAGAGGTCTTTCTTTCTTTTTCTCTTTCTCTCTTTCCTTCTCTCTTCCCACCCCCCGCCCCTTTGTCTCCCTTTCTTTCTCCCTTTTTATTCTTTCTTTCTCTCTTCCTCTCTTTGTTTTTCTTTTCTTTTCTTTTCTTCCTTTCTTTTCTTTCTCTTTCCAGTTAATATCGCTGTAGTGTCTTCCAATATTTTTGTCTTCAAACTCCTATCTCTGGGAGCTTTCCTGTAAGGTGGGCTTCCCTTCTTTTGATCCAGTCACCTTGGTCTCCATGTGCGTCCTGTTTTGGAAAATGTGATGGGCGATGGTGTATAATGCCTCTGAGATCAGTACAGGGAAAAAGTGCTGTGCCTGTGTTTAGGAGTTTTCCTGAGCTCTACTGCTGGTTTCCACAGAGTTTGTTGGAAAGGGTGCAGTTTTGTTTGCCGTTTTTTGTTGTTGTTGTTGTTTTTCCAGTTGGTTGTAGAGCAGACACTAGGTATAGTTGAAGGGTGGGGACAAGTTTTGGGAGAAAGTTAGGGGAAGCAGCCAGGCTCATTGTCTCTGGTTTTTGCCTGGGTTTGGGGGTTGTGTGGTCTGTGACTGCTTTGTTTTCTGCAATAGCTCCCCTGGTTGCTGACTTTGCTATATTAGTCTGTTCAGGGATGTCTGGGCAGAGGGTGCTGGACGGCTGGGTGCAAGCTGTGATCACAGCAGTTGCAGGCCAAGTGTGCACCTCCGGCTCAGCCTTTCCCTTGAGCCTGTGTTTCACCCAGGACCATGTTTTATTCTGGTTAGCATTTCCACAACAACCAAATCTCAGTTTCAAACTCACCCAGAGCTGATTTGTTGTCCCAGCACCATGCTGCAACTGGGGGCTCTATTCTGGCTCAGTGTAGTTCAGATGTTTTGCTTAGTCTCTAACCTGTCCCAGAGCATGGTGCTCTGATTGGGGCCTTAGTGTGCTGCCACTCCTTGGGGTTTCAACTGGCCTACGGTCTCACAGGGTTTCAGCCACTCTCCCCTCCGCTCTTGTCACCACTTGGCCTCCAACCTGCCTGGCATCGTGTTTCTCCTGTGCCAGTGTCCCCTGGCTCCTTCCTTGTTCCTTCAGTCAGCCTTTCTCAGGTCGCATTCTGTGCTCTGCTCCCTCCCTCCTCTCCCATTCACCTCCCTTTTCTCTGACTTTCAGGTGTTTTCTTTAGATGTGTGGATCTCTCAACAGACTGTGCCACTCAGACGTTTCTCATGTTGAATCCCAGTTGTTCAATTTTATTTTCCAGGAGAGGTTTCAGGGATCCCCTTTCTCGTCGCCATCTTAGGTCTTAAAACTTTGATACTTTGAGTACTAATCAGTAAATTTGGGTTTATAGGATGTTTTCTCATAACTGTAATGATGGTTATGCATTTTTCACAAACATACCACAGAAATAATCTTGTAATGCCGATATGTCTTAGTACTGGTGACAGGCTTTAGAAATCTTGGTGATGAAAACTATCCTTTCTTTTATGTAATATATATTAAAATTACTATAAAATATTAATCTATCAAAACATTTGCTCTATGATGCAAATGGCTTATCAGAAACCAAATGTTGATTAAAGAAAGTTGTTCTCATGACTAATTAGTTAATGGAATGAGGTTAGTAAAATTTCACTAATAAAGTAGAATAATATTATTCAATAATAAGAATTAACTGGAATAAACTGTTCTATAATAAGAAACAGAAACCACCATTTTCTGTCAAATGAGGCAATTCTTTCTTCATTAGAAAGTTAAGAAAGGAATTTTCAAGGGGTGGTGGTGGTCTTCCCAACTAATAGAATTGTCTTTGTAGCAGAAAATTGACTTGGTTGAAATGCTTAACTTTGGGTAACTTATCAAGTAGAACACTAAATGAGGAAAAACAGGTGATTGCTTTAGTGTTATTTTGTAAGTGACAGTGGAATTGTATAAAAAAATTAAGTCATTAGAACAGTTTCAAGGACTAGCCTGCCATATGATCTGAAATTAGTTTATTACAGAAGTTTTTTTAATTCTGTGCTTTTTAAAATTCTGAATAAGATAAATCAACAATAATTTCAGAAGAAATATTATATTACATAGATATCCCAAACGTTGTTGCCATTGAAGCATCCTCATATGTTTTATATGAAGAAATGAAATTGTACTTCAGACTTTGATGCTCTTTGAAAATATCGTATATTGTTAAGTTTTGTTTATAAATATTTTTCAGGATATAATGTTTATTCTTCAAAAGAGAATGGGTAGCAATACCTTATCTTCTGTAGGTAGATACCACTTCTGTCCTACTGAATGGAATATTTCACATTCAGTCTACTACTTTGGTACTTTATAGGTTTTCACATGATATGTTTTCTTCACTGGGAACATTTCAGTGAAATATTTGTATTTTTACTCTTTGGGGGTTGTCTTTGAAACATTCATGGACTGTAAAACAAATAATAGAACTAAGTGCTACTGTCTTATCCAAGTTACAATATTCAGTATAATGGATAGAATTTTCTTTTATTTTAGTTCAGCGATTAGCAAACATTGGGAGGCTGAACTGGCTACCCTTAAAGGAAATAATGCCAAACTTACTGCAGCCCTGTTGGAGTCTACTGCCAACGTGAAACAATGGAAACAGCAACTTGCTGCATATCAAGAGGAAGCAGAACGCCTTCACAAGCGGGTAAGTTTGGGGCTGCTGTCCCTAGGGAGTTCTGGCTAACCGATTTCCTTGAGAGGGAATTTACATGTAGATTCAGCACAGGATCATCTTTTGGAGGTTTTTACTAGTTGTCAGAACATATATGTGGGTTATATTATATGTGGCTTGATTGGTTAAGAAAAATGTTTTCCACATTTTAATGATGAATATACAACTTTTGTAATCAAAAGATCTGATTTTAAGTTCCTATTCTGTCACTTTTAGCTCTATGATCATTAGTAAGTTATTCCCTTCTTTCTGCTCAATATTCTAATCTATAAAATGGGAATAATAATATAGACTCTGTACAATTCCAGTGAAAATTGAGACACTGAATTGACATGTATCACTGAGTTAATGATGATGCTTTTATTTTATTATTTGTTGTTTTTTTTTTTTTAAAGAAAGAAAATTTGAAAAATAGTGGTAGAATTTCTTTATAAAAGTTGGTATAATTAGAAATATGGGGCAGAAAAGGAAAAATCAGAAATCCCAATACCATTAATATTATCAGGTTGGTGCAAATGTAATTGTGATTTTTGCGTTGTTGAAATTTGCCATTTGATATTGGAATACGTTCTTAAATAAATGTGGTAATGTTATACATCATTTTAATGCTCATTTCTCTATGTTTTTTTGCTAATGACATTACTTGCTGTTTATTTTATATTTATTTTAGACTATGGAAATAATGTTAGACAAAAAGCAAATTCGAACTGTTTTCTTATTCGAGTTCAAAATGGGTCATAAAGCAGCAGAGACAACTTGCAACATCAACAATGCATTTGGCCCAGGAACCGCTAATGAACCTACAGTGCAGTGGTGGTTCAAGAAGTTTTGCAAAGGAGACAAGAGCCTTGAAGATAAGGAGCATAGTGGTCAGCCATCAGAAGTCATCAACACCCAATTGAGAGCAATCATCAAAGCTGATCCTCTTATAACTGCAGAAGTTGCTAATGAACTCAACATTGACCATTCTCTAGTCATTCAGCATTTGAAGCAAATTGGAAAGGGGGAAAAGCTCAATAAGTGGGTGCCTCATGAGTCCACTGGAAATCAAAAACATCATTGTTTTGAAGTGTCACCTTCTCTTATTTTACGCAACGAAAGTGAACCATTTCTCAATCAGAATGTGAATTGTGAATTTTATAGGACAACTGGTGATGACCAGCTCAGTGGCTGGACTGAAAAGAAGCTCCAAGTCAAACTTGCACCAAAAATGGTCATGGTCACTGTTCGGTGGTCTGCTGCCTGTCTACTCCACTACAGCTTTCTGAATTCTGGCAAAACCATTGCATCTGAGAAATATGCTGAGCATATTGATGTGATGCACTGAAAACTGCAACCCCACAGCCAGCATTGGTCAACAGAAAGGGCTCAATTCTTCTTCGCAACAACACCCAACTACATGTTGTACAACCAACACTCAGAAGTTGAATGACTTGGGCTATGAAGTTTTGTGACATCCACCACATTTACCTGACCTCTCAACTGACTACCACTTCTTCAAGCACCTTGACAACTTTGTGCAGGGCAAATGCTTTGACAATCAGCAGGATACAGAAAATGCTTTCCAAGAATTCATTGAATCCTGAAGTACAGATTTTTATGCGACAAGAATAAACAAAAACTTATTTCTTGTTGGCAAAAATGTGTTGATTGTAATGTTTCCTATTTTGATTAATAAAGATGGGTTTGAACCTAGTTATAATGATTTAAAATTCATGGTCTGAAAGCACAATTACTTTTGCACCAACCTAGTAGAAGCCCAAACAATTATAAAGAATTGTTTATATTCAGAGCATATAAGGTCTGACAATTAAGTTTGTCAGCTGATCCTAGAAAAAGTGCTACATACCTCATTGCTGAATATTACTACAATTACCTTTGAAATATTCCCCTTGGGAGGCTGTATACCAATGCCAGTTCCCAGTCCACCCTTCAAAGCAATTTTGGAACCCTTTTTCTGGAATGGCCATCAGAGCTGTCGTCGTATGACCCTTGATGTCCTGAATGTCAATAAAGTGTCTTCCATTCAATATTTCCTTTATCCTTAGGTAAAGTTCAGGGGGCCAGTCCAGGTGAGTAGGGAGGGTTTTCCAATACAGTTATTTGTGTACTGGCTAAAAACTCTCTCACAGACAGTGTCCTGTGAGCTGGTGCATTGTTGTGATGCAAAAGCCATGAGTTGGTGAATAGTTTTGGTTTCATCTAATTCTTTTACATAGCCTTTTCAGCACTTTCAAATAGCAAACTTGGTTGACTGTCTAGTTAGTACAAATTCATAATGAACAATCCCTCTGATATCAAAAAAGGTTTTCAACATCATTTTGACTCTTGATTTGGACTGATGGAAGTTTTTTGGTCATGGAGAATTGGCTGACTTCCATTGTGCACTTTGATGCTTTGTTTCAGGGTCATATTGGTATGCCCATGTTTCATCACCAGTGATAACATGACCCACAACATCATCTTGCTTCTCCAAAAGGTGTTGGCAAACTTCAACTCTCCTTTGCTTTAGTTTATCGGTTAGCTCCTTCAGGACCATTTTTGCACAGAGCCTTCTCATGCCAATATTTTCAGTTAAGATTTACCTAACTGTTTCTTTATTGATGTTTACTTGGTCTGCTATGCTTCTTATAGTCAACCAACAATTTTGATGCACAATTCAATGAATTTTTGCAATGTTTTTGGTAGTTGGGTAGTTGGTAGTTTTGGTAGTCAGGGTAGTTGGCTGCCCTGACCTCTCTTCATCAATGACACTTTCTCTCACCTCAAAAATATGTTTAATCCATTTGTACACTGCTGTTTTCTTCATGACATTATCTCCATGAACTTGGATAACATGTCCCTGATTTCACTTTCACTCTTCCCAAGTTTAACAAGAAATTGAGTGTTTGTTCATTGCTCTAATTCAAGCTCTTACATACTCATGGCAACATACAAAGACACACAACAACAGTTATGAACGCCACTCAGCAAGACACCACCACACGTTCACATGAACAAGCTGTGAGACACAGATATACCAAGGTTATGAAACCTTAAGAGCACTGGAAATGCTCTTTTTTGTACAGTGCTGCCAATGTAAGGGTTTGGTGGCACGTTCGAGAACTTAATTGTCAGATGTCATATGCAGTCACCCAATGATACACAGATGACACTAATTTCCCTTTTTAGAAAGGATACCAAAGAAGTAAATTCCACAGGCCCTGGGAAATGAGCTTAGTACCAGAGTGTCATTTGAAGAGTGGAATAGGACCAGGATGACAGGCAGTAAGATAGAAATGGAATAGATATGGAAGGAAGAGTAAGAAACCTGCATAAAAATCATCCTGTCCTAAGTATAGAAGTTAACTTATTAGGAGGAAAAGGACATTGTTGTTTAATGAATATAGAGTTTCCATTTTGCAAGATGAAAAACTTCTGGAGATCTGTTTCACAACAGTGAGAATTTACTTCACACTACTGTCCTGTACACTTGAAAGTGGTTAAGATGATAAATTTTATGTTACGTGGTTTTTTTACAATTAAAAAAATTAACTCATGACAATGAACTCGTAAGTTGATAATTATTAATTGAGGAGTTATCATATCTCCTTTTTGTGTAATCCCTTCCCTTAAGGAGTTTTTGCTTTTTAAAGATTTGATTGAATTTTAAAAGAATTTAATAAATTGACTCTTTTGATTTACTCACACATAATTTCCAGTGCTCTTCTTTCCTTCCTGTAGATCTGAATTTCCATCAGGTATCATTTCCCTTCAGCCTGAATAACTTATTTTTAGCACTTTTTGGTACTGCATGTACTGGCAACAATTCTTAGCTTTTATATATATCTATATGTAGAGGTTTTTGTCTTTACTGCAAGTTGTATTTTTCTGTTTCTTAACATCTAGTCATTTTCAGTTGTGTATTGGACATTGTGAATGAGATGCTACAGGACCCATAGATTCTCTTAGCTTCCTTTGAATGGTGTTGATTTTTGTCTCAGTTAGAAGCTAGATTACTTTGGATATGTGGATAGTGGACTTATGCTTCATAGGCAGTTTATTTCAATTCTGCCCTTAATCCTAGAGTGAATCTCTTAGTCCTGGGAAATCTTTTTCTTTAAGGGATAACCCTTCTGGGATTTCAGTGGAAAGCTTGAGTTGTTTACCAATATCCTCTAGTTTATGGGACTCAAACTTCTAAGTGTCTTGGGTGAGCACTACCACAACTTGGTTCTTTTAGTCTTCCAGCTTTTTTCCCACTCTCCCTGGTCTTCTTGGACTCTTGTCTGTGTATGTTCAGTCAGGAGTCAGCTGAAGATTTGAGGGATGTCAAAATGCTTATTTGGAGGCTTTCTTTCATAGTTTCCTCAATCTCGAGGTGTTCCGGCTATACTGAGGCTTCCTCAAATCTTTGGAATCTTCAGGGAAATAAGAGCACAAGTTTTTGCTTGAGTTCTAGTCAAGCAACAATGCCAGACCACAGAGTGCCTTCAGGCAAAAAGATGTGTAAATATGTATCTCACCCAATGTGATGCTTTTTCTTTCAGTCTTTTTCCCAATTTGGTCACTCACTAGGGCCTTCAAACAGTTTATTTTTACATTTTGCCCATGATTTGCCATTGTTATCTGTGGGAAAGTTAATCCAATGAAAACTACTACATAAATTTTCAGAACTAGAACTCCCCACAAGAAATTTGTTATCTAGTTGGACAAAGAAAACTAGAATATATGAAACAATAAGGATTTTTAAAACAGATTTCAGTTTTGTGGATCAGAGAACAAGAGAACCTTGAGTGCTTGAGTATATAGGAATGGCTTTCTGGGGAAAGTATGTTATGAGCTGAGCATTGGGGGTTTGGTAAGGTCTGAAAGGTTTTCAGATGTAAGAGAGGATATTCTAGTTAAGTCTACAAGATGGGTATGAACATGGTTTCTTCTTAGGACAAGGAGACTTGCCTGCTTTTAGATAGAATACATACTGAGCATCTTGGCCTCAAATGAGATGGTTAAGTAATTTGGGGCTAGTGTACAAAGAACCTGAAGGTTTAGGTTTGATATTGTAAAAAAGATGAGCCATTGAAAGGCTTTTAATGGGGGAGCCACACAATGAAAGATGAATGTTAGCAGTTTGCAGAAGACAGAAAAGGAAAGATTGTAATTAAGTCCACTGACAGGTCGTGACTTTTGTTTGGGCCTGGCTGATAAGGATTTGTACAGGCTATTGGAACATTAATACAAAGGAAGCAAGTGATATGAGAAGTTTAGTGACAAAATATGGACATTAATTCAATATTTGGTATATCCAAGGAATAGAGATTTACTCTGTTTCCTTAATAGTCTAGAATTTGCTGTATTCTAGTCAGTCAAAATGTATGAGATCCTGATCTGTGTAAAGAGCTGTAATAGGATGTTGTGTGTAGTTATGTAGACTTATGTGTATTTTGACTGTTTTTTTGGATGGTATAACTTTGTATTTGAAATGTATTTGAAAATTTTCTCACTTCTGCAAGGCCAGTGTTCAGAGCCCATGGGTTAATTTGAAAGCTGCAAATGGAGAGCAGTTGACTATATCTGATTTTAAATGTGTTTTCAGAAGAAATTTTTGAAGACTTTTTCAGTATAGGGGTTCTCTACTGTCATTAATCACTTAACTTTTCCTAACCTCTTTATGATCTAATCACGTAAAGTTATGTCCTTTCCTCTTTTTCTGTCCTAAATTCATATTTTTGAAGAATCTCTTCTATTCATTCTACCCTGTCTTAATATTTCTCAAAATTAATTTTTATGTATTGACTCAAAATGCATTATTCACCTATCAAGAGCCTATTTATCTCTTCAGCAAGGAATCCTTTGAAATTGCCTTATAATTTAACTTGTGTTCTCATTTAATTTTAGGTGACTGAGCTTGAATGTGTTAGTAGCCAAGCAAATGCAGTCCATACCCATAAAACAGAATTAAATCAGACAATACAAGAACTGGAAGAGACACTTAAAGTGAAAGAAGAGGTATTGGCCACTTTTCACTCATCTATAATCTAGCCAAGATATGTGTATAAATATTAGAGTATATGACAGATTTAAAGGTACTTTATGAAATAAGGTAAGGCTATAGGGGTTTTTTTAGATGAAATTTTTCTTGAGTGTTGTTAAGCATGTTCATATTTTCCCCATCCTTGTTTCTATTGTTGTAAACTGTGATGAGGCAATCAGACAGAGATACTGCCTACCGCCTTCTGTGTAAAAGGTTGCATTCATATGATCAACAGAAAACTATTAGAAGTTACATAAGCTGCTGCTTTCTCTGGTTTCCAGTCAGAAGATTTAATATCCCAGGGAAAAGTTATATCTACAAAACTTAAAGCAACCTTAAAATCTTCAAATTGTTGTTTCTAAGCAGTGCTATACCACAGTCACCAATTTGGTCTTATTGCTTGTTTAAGATTATTCTGTACTAGACAACATGCTTATGAAGATGAATTCACCTCTCTAAAAGTCAGTATAAAGCAATGTTCTTTAAATAATTTTTTTTAGGACTGGGACAGTAATTTCAGGGGAAAATGGGTCCTTCTTTTTCCTTGATACCATTTAAATGTTGTTAAAGACATTTCTGTACTGTTTCTAGGAAATAGAAAGATTAAAACAAGAAATTGATAATGCCAGGGAACTACAAGAACAGAGAGACTCTTTGACTCAGAAACTGCAGGTGAGCTATAAAAAAATTGTATTCATTTCTGCATAAAGCGGTAGCATTCTTTCACATAGCAATGATTTTTTTTTTTTTTTTTTTTTTTTTTTCTGAAATACCATGTAGGTTCTTGGTCATTTTTCTTTTCCAGGACTTCTGATTCATGCCTAATCTTTGATTTTTAAAAAAATTAACTGATAATGTCATCTAGGTAGCTTACAGTCATTGCAGGTAGTCATTTATAAATTGTCTTTAGTAAATTATTTTAGAAATTTCTACTTTTTAACAGCAAAAAAATACCCTGAAATTAAAGAAAATTTTTCAAATGGGTTTCATTCAGTTTAGAAATTCTGCTCATTTTTGTCACACTGAATTCATGTATAAATTAAAGTAGCAGTTGTGCCCTAATGGAAAGCAAGTGAATGTTCTTTTTATTTCTGCAGTCTAATTAATTTTACTCACCTTTTTCTTCGTAAATAGTGTGCTTCCTGACTCTAATTTATATACATAAATATCTGTGTCAGGGGTAGTCCACCACAGTTAGGAAATAGGTTTCACAATTTGTCACCAAAGTCTCCTCTTACTGTTCAGGCACTTTTCTTAAAACCCCTGTGGCTAGCTGCCTCAGGAAGGGTTAGGACTACTTTAGGGTTTGGAATAAAAATAAATGTGTGGATAGAATGGGGAGTGAATTTGGGGTAAGGGATAAAATGTGAGACCCAAAAGCCCAGGTACTGGAAGGTGTACCTAGATTATAATAAGAATGGCCAGTATTTATTATGTTTACTGTGAATGAGATACTGTGCTAATAAGCACTTGACTTATATTATGCATTTAATCCTTATGAATCATATGAGGAAACTGAGGCGTGGATAGTCTAACTTGTCCAACTGATATTTAAGTGGAGACAGTCAAATTCTCTGACAATAGAGAGCCTTCATAAAGAAACAGGTTCTTTATATGAAATATTTCCCTCTCCTATCACTGACTTTCAGCAGCCTGGGAAAAATGAAGTGGATTATTTTTTTATTTGCCCTGTTAAAATGTTTCTGAATTTTAATCATCTGTGTAAATCAGTGATTTTTCAACTTGGAGTGCAGTGTCGTGCCCCAGGGGACATTTAACAATGGGTGGAGACATTTTTTATTTTCATAACTAGGGTGGTGCTACTAGTAGATTGAAGCCAATGATGCCACTAAACATCATATTATGTGGCCCAAAATGTTGGTAGTGCCTAGGTTGAGAAATCCTAGTATAGAAGCAAGTAGAAGCATGTAAGAAAATATGAAGCATGTAATCAGGGTTGGAAAATATGGGGGAAATTCAGTCTAGTTTTTCTTTTGTCTTGATTTTGGCCACCATTTTCTCAGTACTTGGCTCTGATTCAGGCATATACTAAGCACTTACACACACTAGCTCTAATTCTCACAGTAATAGATGTGATATCCCCATTTTCAAAGTTTAGAATTGTGACAAGTTTAATCAAGGCACTCAGCTAGAAAGTAGTGAAACCTAGATTTGTTTTGATTCCAAAATCTTTGTTCTTTTGGTATTACCACACTGCTTCAGGCAGCCAAGCATCCATGCCATCCTTAACAATTCTTTAAACATTTTTTTTTTGTTATATATACATATACATTGACCCCGAGAAACCAAGCGATGATTCCTTTATATTACACTTCGAAATGTATTATATTTCATCATTGATCGAGCAGTAATTGAATTACAAGTTGACACTTGTAATTGTGAATATTGATTTGTACCTATTTCTTCACTGAATATCAAAAATACTTACCAAAAAAACCTACCTGGAACTGGACATTGAAACTTTCAGAAAACCTAAGGATGAAATTTAAAAGCTCAAGCAAGCCATGGAAATAACCTGTTTTCCAATTTGAAAGTTTTTCCTCTATAGCCTGGTCCCTCCCTTCTAAACATCTATTTATCAAAAGTCCCAACACCCTTGAAAATCCACCCATAAATTCAGTCTAGAAATTGTGATCATTAAATTTCTCCAATATTCATTGGTGGTGATGAACTCTTTCAGGTTTTTCTTGTCTGGAAGCTCTTTATCTGTCCTTCAGTTTTGAATGCTAGCCTTGCTGGATATATTATTCTAGGTTGTAGATGCTTAGTTTTCATCATGTTGAGTGTTTCCTGCCACTTCCTTCCAGCCTGCAAAATTTCTGGTGAGAAATCAGCTGAGAATCTAATGGGTATCCCTTTGTAAGTTATTATTTGCATTTCTCTTGCTGCTTTTAGAATTTTCTCTTTTTCTTTTACCTTTGCCATTTTAATTAGGATGTATCTCGGTGTGGTCCAGTTTGGGTTCATTGTGTTTGGGACTCTGTGTTTCCTGGGCTTGTATGTCTATTTCCTTCACCAGGTTATGAAAACAATTGTTTAAATTTGTTTAAATCATTCTAGTGTTTTAGGCCCTATATCTGACAAATACAGAATACCTTTTGCCCATTAGGATTTATACTTTTGATTATTGCCCTTTAATGCATTCAAAAAGGAATTAGCAAACTCTCCTCCAGTGCTCCATCAGGGCTGAACCAGGCCTCTGGGTGCCCCTGGCACATGCTTACTTACCAATGAAGGAAAGAGGGGGAAATAGTAGGACAAAAATGATAATAAGCAGAAGAATGAGTTAGGAAGGCCAGTAAAAGGCAAGAAGGGGAGGGTTGGAAAATACATACAGAAGGTAAAAAAATGAGAAGTGCCACCAACCAGGGCTCCAATTGTCTCATGTTGGCACCTGTGCTCTGTGTTATTCGTTCTTGCCCCAGGATCATATTCTCTGCCTTAGAACAGATCAGTACCATCAGCCTTTTATTGGATCCATCTACCAGTAAAATTCCTCCAATCAGAGAAATGGCTTAGAATATGAGACTCATTCTAGAGAGAATAACACATTTAATAGTTGAGGGAATTTGGTGTTTTGCTTGCTTCCATTGAAAATGTTTAGATGTCTCATTGATTGGCAAAGAGAACAAGGAAAGCTTTCATTTTTAAGGAAGACGTTAGAGGGCAAACTGGGTGGTGCCTGATGAAGAGGGTATTTCCTAGTGAATGACATTTGGTCTATTTTTATAGTTGGAAATATCCTACTCTTAAGCTTATTGTTTAAGCAGGCAGGAGGGCATGCTGTGCAGTCATGAGTGGAATTTTTACATTTGATCCCAGGGTCTGTTTTCTCCCTCATAGTTTAGGACCTCCATGAACTTTGCTTCTGAATTTATAAATATTTTATTGGTTTCAGACTCTGCCCTCAGTTTACTTACCTTCATCTGTGGATTTTCAAGGGAAAGAGATTAGAAACATACCTGGTAAACATCTAACAGTAATAAATACTTTAAGATTAAAATGGGATTCCTTAAATTCTTTATAAATCATTATAGCTGCTTTATTCTGGTTTTATATTTTTGCAGGTTCTTTATATTTTTGCAGACTCATCTATGGCATCTTTGCTTAAAGCCTTTTTGCTCTTAGTTATTTCTGTCAAAGCATAAGAACATTTGTTTATGTTTAGAATCCTAAATCACTTACTTTCTTAAATGTATTCAAGTCATTTCCCAGTTATTTTTCTCAAAAATTTAATTTTACAGGTATTATAAGACAAATTTTGGAAAAAGGTACCCATAATCCCAAAAACCTGAAATAGTTCCTGTTTCCCATTTGTATGTTAATTCCCAGTATTTGTGCTCATACATACAAATTTTTGTCCAGTGGCATTGTGCTGCTTCATGTACTGTTCTTTTCATTCAACATTTACGAAATTAGCTTTCAATAATTAAAAAAATTTTTTTCACTATCCTTTAGATTTAATAGAATTTTTTTAGACATTTACTTTTAAATAATATACTAAAATTTGAAACATATTTTCTGAGGTTGATTCATATTGGGTTACTAATATTAAAATACAATTTATTCTTCCATATAATTTGCATATATGATATAATTTGTATCAGTCATTTAGTTTCTCTCAGATATAAAAGTGAGCTTCCCAGAAAGGATATATACAGTAGTCCTGTCTTTCCCGTGGTTTTGTGTTCTTTTGTTTCTTTCTTTATTAATTAATTAATTAATTAATTTTTGTTAGACTTATTGGGGTGACATCTGTAAGCAAGGATTACATAGGTTTCAGGCATACAATTCTACAGTGCATTGTCAACTTTTTGTATAATAAGTCCACCACCTGGTGTGAATTTTCTTTCCATCACCATACCGTGATTTTGTTTTCTTTCATTTTAATTACTTGTGGTCAACTGCAGTCTGAAAATATTAAATGGAAAATTCAAGAAATAAACAATTCATAAGTTTTAAATTGCACACCATTAGGAGTATTGTGATGAAATCTTGAGCTGTCATTCTCTGTCCTACCTGGGACATAAATCATTCCTTTCTCCAGCATATTCATGTTGTATAGGCTACCAGCCCATTAGTCACTAGTACCTGGCTCAGTTATCAGATATTTTGAGAGAGACCATATTTCTATAACTTTTATTACAGAATATTGGTAACAATTGTTCTACTTTATTATTATTGCTGTTACTATCTTACTATGCCTAATTTATAAATTAACCATTATCATAAGTATGTATGTACAAGAGAAAACATAGTGTATACATAGGGTTTGATATAGTCCAGTCCCGGCTCTCAAATGAGGAGGACTACTGTAACTTTGAATTCATTGCTTATCTGAATAGTTTATGTATAGTTGGTTTTTTGACATTTTTCTCAGTTTGATTTTTAACCAAAATTAACTTTGTAGCTCATGTTATATCATTTTATTTTTTAGAATTACTTATTATATTTGTCAAGCAATAAAATCTTCTAAGTATACCAGAATTTATTGTGTTAAATTTTTGAAAAATTTTTTTGTTGTCATGAACTTTCTTACTGTGATTGTTTTTCTTTTCTTGATTTCCAGTATATTGGAATTGTTAGCTTTATAATTCATTTATGGACAATTATTATATTTCTTCACTAAGTTTTTAGCAGCTGAGCTATATTCTTTACCACATGCATTCATTTGCTATTAAGGCAAAACGAAGGATAATTGACATATTCAAAGGATCCTAAAACCTCATTTTAGAGAGTCATTTGTTTCTCTCAGTCTTTTTCCACAATTGCCAGTAAGAAGAAAATAATTAATTTCTCTCTTTTTCTCTGCCTTCTTTCACCTGAGATTGCTAACAGTTGTGCCTTAGCACGTGAAATAGACATGAGATGTAGATAATCCTCAAAGTGGGTCTTCAATTCTGTCTGTGTTTTTGAAGGGCCTAGTGTGTTGCCTGACACAAAGTAAGCAGTTGGGAAATTTTTGTTGGGTAGATAGATGGATTCATGAACAAGCCAGTCAATAAAACTACATAGATTTCTCAGATAGTGAAATCTGAAATCTCCTAAAATTGTGTCAACTGGAAATTCTGAAGCTCATTCCACTGGTCAAACTGGATTAACTACCACAATATTAGTAATAACAAAAGTTATACTGTTTTCTAAGTCATGAACTGACATGTATATATATCACGCTTTTGTTTCTAAAGGAAGTAGAAATTCGGAACAAAGACCTGGAGGGACAACTATCTGACTTAGAGCAACGTCTGGAGAAAAGTCAGAGTGAACAAGAAGCTTTTCGCAATAACCTGAAGACACTCTTAGAAATTCTTGATGGAAAAATATTTGAACTAACAGAATTACGAGATAACTTGGCCAAGCTACTAGAATGCAGCTAAGGAAAGTGAAATTTCAGTGCCAATTGATTAAAAAATACACTGTCTCTCTTCATAGGACTGTTTGGGCTCTGCATCAAGATTGCACAAAAAGTTTAAATATCACTCCTCCAGGAGGAGGATCTTTTGAAAATTGGAATTGTGTATTTCAGTGTAAATTTTAGAATTCAGCTTGTAGCTAGTTTGGGGAAAAAAGAGATGGAACACTTGAACTACAAATTACCTCCATGTATATTATTGGCCATAGTGAACTAGAAAATTATAAATAGACACTTAATGCAATCTTTTTTTTTCTGATATTAGCCAGTGGGAGAATTAACAATGTCTGGATCACATCTCCTTTTTGTGTTCAACACAGTGAAGGCTATCTGCTTTTTAAATTAATTTATTTATGATATCTAAAGCTGTGTTTTGTGCAAAAAAACCTTAGTGATGAAAACCCTGTCATTTGTTGTAATCTAAATAATTTCTCAGGATATTTTTGCACTGCTGAGAAGCAGTGCCATTACCAATTAATTCTTGCCAGGAGTGAGAGAGAGCTGGATCTTTAATTGGAGCATATTTACTATAACTGGGTGTATAGAGTTCTTCCCTTTTTTTTATACTGGAAGATATTTCACTCTGGTGACCACTCTGGTACACTCTGGTGTTCTCTAATCTTGTCCGCTGTATAGTTTACTTTTCCATATTGATTCCATGTATTTATGAGAAGATATTGTCTCTCATTTTATTACACATTTTAAAGCCAACTAACAAAGGCAGCTGAGTCCCTCAGAAATTTTTCTTTTTAAATTTCTAATAAATTTGACACACAGTACTGAAATACAGCAGCCCGTCACTGACGGTCTGGTCTAGCAATGTTAAGTATATTTCCAGAATATGCAGTTACATTTATTTATATATTTTGCAAAAAATCTTTTCTGAATGATCAATGCATTTCAATTTACAAATAATTATGGTTATTAGGAAACTGTTTAATATAGATCACTTTAAAATGTAAAACTCTTTTAAAGGGGATCCATTTGCATCAAACGGCAGATCAGAAGACTGTTGGATTGGAGCCGTGTACTCTGTCTGAGTCTCACATCACCCACATCTCTAGTCAAACCTCACAAGGCAATATTCTGAACTGTTAAATAGGCATTTCAAAACAGGAATTCAATTCAATAGGCTCTTCTCAGTGAACAGGTTTTAATGTTGTTTTGATGTAATTTTAAAAGACTTTTAGCAAAAATGCATTTCTTTAGGTGTTTCTTTTAAGAAGCTATTTTAAAAGTAAGCCAAGTGCTGTCTAGTCTGCTTATGGAGTAGGAATTGCATTAGAGTCCATATATTCTTGCTGTACAATGCCTGTGATGATGAGGAGGGTTCTTTTTTAAAGTGTATGCTTGAGTATTCTGACTCTATGGAGTCTATAAACATGCACTGATTTTTGTTTGTACCCCAGAAAGATTGAATTGTGAAGTACAAAATTAAGCAAATTAATCAATTTGTAACCATTTTTTCACTCACAGCTACTCAAAATAGACAATTTTGTTTTATATGTGTATGTGTATGTATATAAATACATACATATTAATTTATATTAGAGTGAAAAATAAATGGTTTGGTTTAAAGTTAGTTTCTAAGGTGAGTTTTCAGGTGTCTCTGAAAAGTTTATATCAGACACTTAAATCATCATGTATTATGTGTGTGATAACATCATGTAAGTTACCACCATCTATTTTAGGATATTCTCCTCACCTACATATTACAGGGAGGATAATTTAGGTACACAAGCTCAGAGCTATTTCTCTGATAAATCAGGTAATAAAATTTATTTGATTGATAGAATTTTGAAGTAAATGTGATTTTATCCATCAATTTCTGAATAACAAACAGCACCAGATTTTGATTTTAAATAGGGGATTTAACTCTAGGGATCAGGGAATATAGTTATGAAGAGTTTAAAAAAAATGTAAGCTGTTGAAATGGTAAGTGAATTATTTTAATGATGTAATAAGATATTTTTAAATTTTGACATAGTTATTTAATGAGAAAATAACTCATCAAAATGTCTCCTCTTGAATTGTATTGATATGTGAGACGTGTGTGTAACTCAATATATACATATACCCATATGTATATACAGAAAATTATTTTTAATATTTTCCTACTGATAAGAAATTTAAAATTGGAAATTTTGTGAGTTTTTCCTTGTCCAATAGAGCCTAATTTATTCTTTTTTTAAGTGATTTAACAATTTCTTGAGGGCTGCACCTTTAAATTCCCAGACTGTCACTAGACATGTATAGTATATGGGATAAGGTGAACACAAGTGCACATATAAATAAAATCTTATTAAGATTATTTTAAACATTAATTTACCGTAGGAGAATATCTAGAATCATCATCTACAAGTCATCATTAGGTTGCGTGCCTACTGTAGTTTTCTCCATTTCTGTATTATATAAATAAATTCGCATATTAAAATTTGATTTTCCCAGAAACAAGTATTATATAATGTATCTATATTTAAATCAAATTGTGGTAATATATTTATCAGAAAATAATGTTGGGGATTGTAGCCTGAACATGTGGACTTGAAGTGACACAGAAAAGGAGAGCAGAGATTGATCCCATTGTGTATAAGTTATTATATGATAACTATGAATTCTTGTACAAAAATCAACTGAAAGAAAACAAAAACAAAAATACAGTTTTTATTTTGAAATACATTTGTTGTTCTCTGGAGAATGTATCTTTTTTTCCTTCAGTCTTTTACAAATATTTTTTTAAAAGCATTTAAGTGATGGCAGCATTTACTTAAATCTTACAGGTGCTATTGGATTTTGCATTAGTGTGTTATGTTGTGAAATCCTGACTTTGACATAAAGGTTTTATAAGTATTTCCCTGCCTGGAAAATTAGTTTTTGTTTCTCCTCTTCCTCTCTCTCTCCCTGTTTCTCTCTGTCTCTGTCGCTCTCTGTCTGTCTCTCTCTCTTTTTTCTCTCCCTGCCGCAGATTTTAAAAGTTCATGAAGTTGCATCCTGTCCCTATAGAAGAACTTCAGCACCATCATAGATTTAATCTTTTGCTGTCATTGAACTTGGGAAGCAGTTAGATAAAAAACTTAACACATTTTTCCCAAGTGGAACGAAAAAGGGACACTCAAAATTGAACCACTACCACCTTTTAAAATTCATTTCTTTGTTAAAAAATTAAATTATTTGTTAAAATTAAATTTTATTCTTTAATATCTGTGCTACAGTCTTCCATGTTTCTATTTTAACTCTGGAGTATGCAGCTCAGCTGCTCTCTCCTTGCAGACCTGATCATTCTGTGAGTTCTGGAATGGGAGGCAGGCCAGAGTGAAAATTTGTTTGGTGGCAATGTTACTTTTTTGTTTTGTTTTGTTTTGTTTTGTTTTGTTTTTAAGAAATCCTTTTATTTATTTGACATCAAATGGTTTTAACATCCTGAAATTCTATGCATGAAGACATAAAATCTTCATTGAATTTTTGTCTTCTGGATATTTAACATTGTTCTTTTATCATTCATGAAGTAAATTAATTTATATAAAACTTAAAGAAGAAAACTTCCAGGTAAGAAGTAGTTGAGAATAACACATTTAAAAAAATTAAGTAGCATATGGTAGTAATAAGTATTTATGGAGAAGATAATTTTCATGTAAGAGAAAGGTTTGCAAATTACTAGAAAAGGGTCATTTTAGAATGGAAACATGTATCGTTTATGTTACTCTTAAAATTGTGAAAGTATTCCTAATATTTACATTAAATTGGACCTTAAATTTTTATAACAGTTTTTCTCCAGGGAACTGATATATAGACGTCACACAAATAGAAGCATAGTTATTGAATTGAAGAAATTAATGTTTTTCACTGTTCATTTAGATATTACCTAGTAAAATAGCTAACAATTTTATCCAAGGGGGAAAAAACCTCAAAAACTCAATCAGCACTCACTGCCTAGTGGTCTCTGCTTAGTACACTAGCTAGAAAAAAACGTTGTACATGATCTTTCCCCAAAACAGGTGACCTGGGGAGAGAAACCACATCTGGATTAGAATAGGGAAAAGACCACAAACTCCCAATAGACTTCTCAATGATTCATGATCTGTTTAAGGACACTTCTGTGCTTTTGATCAGGGCTAGGCAAACTTTATCATGGCAAAGGCTACTTCTAATTTTCTCCAAGTGTCATGGTCCACTAGCTATTTATTTATTATTCAGGAGGTCACCCCAAAATTGCTTGGCGGTCTACTGGTGGACTGTGATCAGCATCTTGCTCAGCCCTGCTTTAGATTCAAGGACACATTTCAGAGGAGACCAGGAGGACATCTGGGTGAGGAGAAAAAAAAATTTTTATTGTGAAAGCAGAGCCAGCAAAAAGATTAGGAGCACGATGACTTCAGTTTTTATCTAAGGTACCTCAGAATAGCCAAAGACATATAAAGTGCTAGTTCCTACCTTGCTGCTACTTTTAACTAAATGAGTTGGCGGTTTGCCCTAATGAATTTCAAAGGCTTTGGAAAGTTGTCAGAATTTAGAACCTAATATAAGACACCTAACATTCAGAACTCACCATTCTGTGGGATTCTGACCTACCTATGTCAGACATTTTCACATCAGATCTACCCAGGGACAGAAATACTGCTCTGCTTTCTTCTAATAACACTGAATTAAGGTGGCAGTGGGTACATAATAAATGCAAAATTAAGTCCATTTCTGTAGCACAGAAAAATGTCTTTTGTGGGTATCTTTTCTATCAACACTTATGATTTTATCTTGTTATCTGTGTTTTATAACTGTTACTATATATGTATTTATATAGTAAGTCATATCTATATGACTTGTGTCTATGACTTATTTGATTATTATACCTGAAGTGGAATGACTTATTTCAAAAAAACATGATTAGAAAGCAGATGTGCTTGAAGTGAATGCTTTCCTGACAACTTGAGCATGAAATGGAACAGAAAGGAGTATTTGTTGATTATCTACTGTCTGACAGGTGCTGTACTAACTGACATTTCATTTCTACGTATAGGGGCCCTTCCAGGGGTGTTCCTTTGGAAGGGGGATGGGGGAAGGAAGGGAAGAGGCTCAAATGATTGTACCTGCTGTGTTCCCACATCATCAGTATGGTCATCTAGTACACCAGTCAAAAGGTGGAGATCTTGCTCATGTTTCTGGTACAATTTTTCCCTCTAGCTTGCCTGCCTTGCTTCTCTAGCACATCTCTTAGGGCACTTCTTAACTATACATTCACTCTTCCTGAACTACTTCTTCAGCCCCCTTGGGTGTTTACATACTTGTTATTACCAGTTGTGTGTCATATTTTGTTTGCAGATGTTATATGTATGCAATATGTTTTAGTTCCATTTTTTTTAACTACCAGGCTTGAGACAATGTAAGGAAAGTAGTTTCATATGCAGAATTCAGCATGTAAAATTTAAATAGCAAACTGTTCATAAAGGCCTTGGAAGGCGATTCATCTCTTAAGGTCCCTAGTGAAAAGCTGTAGACCTGTAAGACTTAGCCCCCAACACTAAACAGTAGTTCAGCGGGATGTGGGTTTTGCCATCAGTACTGACTGAGTTTGTGGTCAGTTTTGGTTCCACAGAAGTAACTCATGGCCCTAGGATCTTTACATGGGTAATACTCCTCATGTAAGTAGAATCATACAGCGTTTGTCTTTCTGTGTCTTGTTTATTTCACTTAGCATAATATTTTCAAGGTTTATACATATTTTGGCATATATCATAATTTCATTCCTTTTCAATACTGAATAGTATTTTGCTATATGGATATACCACATTTAGTTTATCCATTCATTTGTTGATGGCCACTTGTGTCATTATCACCTTTTGGCTAATGTGAATAATTTTATAGTGAACATGCATGTTCAAGTGTTTGTTTGAGTCCTTGTTTTCATTTCTACCTAGGAGTAGAATTGCAGGATTGTGTGGTAACTGTTTAACTTTTTGAGGAACCCAAAAGATTGGGTTTGAATTGGTTTAATTTTGAAAATTTCATAGAGCAAGGTGCCATCTCCCTGGGAAATCCCAGTCTTGGGGTTAGTGTTTTGTTAATAGAGTTATAGGTGATCCATTAACCTCTTAATTCATGCCTTTACTCCTGTAACTAAAACATTTATTGAGCTCCTGTTTTATCACAGGCCCTATTTTGGAATAAAGATGAGAGAGAAGCTCACAATTTAGTGCAGGACAGTCACTTTATAGTGCAAAAGTGCTGTGATAAAGGAGAACATTTCACATGAGGGAGCCCAGAGGAAGGAGGAGGGAGAAAATCTTTCCCAAAAGATATGTAATCTGACTGAGTCTTGATGTAAGAGTAGGAGCTAGCTTGTTGCAGAAGGAGTGAAAGAGAATTGTAGCATGTACAATAGGGAAAGTAGTCAAAGGGTAGATCAGGAAGGACTGAAAATTTTAGGTTTTATTCTGAAGGTAATATAGAGATATTAAGGGCTTATTTTTAATAAAGAATGGTATAATAAAAAATATGTTTTATAGGTCTACGTAGTAATGCAAATTACAGTAATCCCTGTTAAGAGGCTGCATTGTGGCACTAGCAATGGGAATGGAGAAGGTGGAATGGATTCAGAAAGTATTTAGGAGGTAGAATCAGTAGGACTGATTGGCTAATACAGATGACAGGAAAAGAGAAGAATGCAGGGTGACTCTTAGATCTCTTGAGTTGGACAACCAGGTAAACAATCCCATTTACTGAATTAGTGAACTCAAGACAGAGCGGGCCTTGGTGTTGAGGAAGGTGTGAGACAAAGCAAGATGAATAATAAGTTCTGTTTTGAGTTTAAGTTGCTGATAAAATATCAAAGTGGAGATGTAAGTCTAAATGGAGCTTAGGAGAGAAATAAGAGCTGGAGGTAGATATTTAGGAGTAGTCAGCATAAGTAATGGTAATTGAGGCCATGAAAAATGGAGAGAATACAAGGTGGACATGTCACTGGGCCAGGTGCAGAATGGGAGATTGTGAATGAGACAGAAGGAATGGCCAAGAGGGTTGAGTGGATAGCCAAAGAATGGAGATTCATGGAAGCCTGGAGTGGAGTTTCAGAAAGCCAGATTTCACACAAAAAATGAATAAATCAACTCATGTCCTAAGGCAATGGTATTCAAACTGTGTTCTATTGAGATCCTTCATTAATGTTTGATTTTAAAATATATTTTAAGTTAAAACATTCAAACCAACAAACTCAAATACAGTTTGTAACATTTTAAAACATTGAAATTTAGCAAATATCAGTACCAGTTTGACTATTTTTGTGTAAATACCAGAATGAGGCCAACTCTGATACAATGGAGATCATCGTGGTGTTTCAAGGTGAGCTATGAAAGAGCTACTATTTCTTAGTGTTAATCAGGGATTTCTCAATACTGTGCAAGTGAAACAAAATACAGAGATGGGGTCTACATAAGATAACTGCTGTCTTCTATAAACCCAGTCTCAAATGTTTATGAAAGCGACTTTATTTTTCTTACTGACTTGATTGAATTAAATATTACGTACCATTCTGTCTGTTAATATATTGGACTTCCATGTAACTATCATTTCTAAAAGTTTGCAGGGGTGGGGGCTACAGACAAAAACAAGTTGACACTCTCCTAGTGGAACTTACCGTATATAACGCACTCCCATGTATAATGCACACCCACGTTTTTGGCCCAAACTTTCATAGAAAAAATCTTGCATTTTAATTTTTAATTCAAATAACAATTTTTATTTGTTTATATTTAGGTACTTGTTTGTGTATCATAAAGGAATTTTATCATTTACATTTTAACATTGTGGTACAAGAAATTTTATGTAATAAATAATTACAAAACACAAGAACAAATAAAAGGTACAAAAAATTTAATGTATAAAAACCCCAATTATTGTATTCCAGGGTATTATTTTACATACAGATATTGTTATTGATTTCTAGAGTTACACTTTTAACTCATAAGCATAAATAAAATAATTAAAAACATTTACATAGATGCAGAATTAATACCCCCCATGTGTAATGTGCAACCTTATTTTCCCCTCACAAATTTGGGCAAAAAAGTGTGCATTATACACGGAAAAATATGGTATAATCTTTCTGTGGCTCACCTGCTCTCCTCAAAGTCAAGTTCTAAAGGCATAAATGTACATGTGTCTTCAAATGTGTTACTTCAGTACTAAATTTACCACTAGGACCAGATGATTTGTGTTTGCATTGCTATAGAAAGTTTAGAGAGTTGACATTTCTGTTACCTTAAATGGTCCTTACTCTTCTTTTTTATATTGATTCATAAACAGGTAACTGTATGCAAATTATCTCTGGTAGAAATGATCTCGGACCACAACTTCTTGTATTTGGTATTAGACTGCTGTATGGTGTTTGATTTTTATTTTCTAATTTAAGTTCAGTTAAAATTAGCTTAGATTCCTTGAATAGATATGACTTGAACTTCTTGGGCAAATTAGAGCATGTTAGACATTCCAGGAAGTAAAGGAGCTACTGGTTTTCAAATTTGGCTCCAAATAATCCATAAAATTTACAAATCACTTGTGAATTGTCAAATAAACTCTAACTTTTAAAACTCTTTTGTTCATTTTTCTATTCAGTGATTAATCTTGGTCTCCGTTAGCAGAGCCTCCCTTTAGAGTACATTTTGTGCACTAAAATCCCATGTTACATATAATAGTATAAAGCGTAGAACTTTACAGTCCATCTCACAACAGTTCCCAACAATGTTGTGACCTAACTGTTCTTGTTACCTTCGTTTTATAGATTTTATAAAGTCTGAGATTCAGCAAGATTAAGCGATTGCCAAGTAAGAGCCAGAACAAGGACTAGAACACAGGTCGTCTGCCTGTTAACACTGTGCCCTTCTCACTCCATCCTGCCCCACCTAGGAACCGCAGACCTTTTATAAGAAGGCAGGTACAGGTACAAAAGTTTACAAAATCACAGTAACAACCTATAATGAGAACACTTGTTTTCCATTTCACATATTGTATATGTCTCTTAATGCATAGAATATTGGTCTCCCTACTTCTCTCCATTTTCAGAAAAAAATTTTAATTATGCAAATGGTTCCTGTGTGATTTCTTTTTGCAAATGTTTTTACTACTACAGGTAAAGAAACATCACCCTTGATCTCTCATTTCCATCCCTAGAAATTTCTACTATAATCTATTTAATCTATGTCCTTTCAGCACTTTTATATGCACTTATATACAATATATGTTGATAGATTTGTCTACTTTGGAGGGTATATAAATTTTATATGGTGTGCTTGCTCTACAATTTGCTGTTTTTTTACTTAGTTTCTTTGGAAGAGCTGTCCAAATTGATACAGATAGAGCTACCTCACCCTTTTAAACTCCTTCAGAATATTCCATTTCATAGATATAGCACAGTTTGTTTAAGCATTTTGGTATTTTTTCTTTCCTTTTTTATTCTACCCCCTTCTTTCTGATCTTACAGATACTTTGTTAGGAATTAGGGGTATTCAGGATTGATTAATACCCAGTTACCAAGTTTCCCACAGTGTCTCTTATATTCCCAATCAGAATGAATTCTGGGTGAATAAATTTTCCTGAAAAACTAAAAAAAATGTGTTTTAACTGATTTTGATGAGAATTAAATTATTTCACAAGCAACACCTGACATGCTTTGGACATAGTAGTTGTTTACTAAATGTATTAAATGGCTGAACATGCTTATTGCCTTAGGAAAGAGAGAGCACCCCATGTAAAGTTTAAGTCATTGCTTATTAGTGACTTGGCCCATCAACTGTTGTGCAGTACCACCATCTGAGAATGATGGAGGGGACCACCAAGGGTATACAGAACAAACCTGCAGCACTGTGCTGTATCGCCTTCCAAGTGGGGAAGAGGGGGATAGGATATAAAAGAAAAGGAGAACTAAGGAGAACAGAGAACTATCCAAACAGTGTCTCCCTCTTATGCCAGGCGACTTTGTCACCTTATTGCTGGCTTTCCTTCTTGTGGCATCCCCTGCCAGTTGGCTGTTAATTCAAACATTTCGTGTGTCAGAAGGGACTGTGCTAGGCACTGGGAATGCAGAGATCTAAGACACAGTTCCTACTTTCCAGACAGTTACAGTCCAGTGAAGAAAGCATATGTGATAATTGGTGCAGTGAGACAGCCTTATTATAAGAGGAGTCATTAGCTTCCAGTGAATATACAGAGGAGGGAGTTGTCATTGAGGAGGTGACATTTGAGCTGAGATGTAAAAAATGACTAAGATGTCTGCTTTGGAGATTCAGGTAATGGGCAGAGAATGTGGGAGAAAGGGAGCATCACAAGAACAAAGAGTTAAGCACTCTCATTTAGCCTGGCTCCCCAGTGGGCCCATCAGTAGCTTAGCTTGGGGGTAGAGCAGATGAGGGGGGCAGATTGCAGACTGGGACCTTATTTCCTGTCTGGCAGTTCTGACTTCCTAAACACAGTGGCAGGCCACGGTACATTGGAGCAAGGAAGTGATTGGATTTACATTTTAGAGAAAGCAAATCACTGGCCCCAGTAGTATCGAGAATGAATTTAAGACTAGGCCAGGTAATGGATGGGTTAACTAACTTCATTATGGTCATAATTTTGTAATATATATACATATATCAAATCAACACGTTGTATACCTTAAACTTACACAATGTCATATGGCAGTTATATCTCACTAAAGCTGGTAGAAAAAATTGGATTAAAGAAAGGTTCTACAAGAGCAGACTCAGGATTCAGGATGACTTTTTTGCTTTAATTGTAGCAATCCAGGTAAGAGATAAAAACAACTGGAAATGATGCAAAAACACTGAACTAAATGAGAGATGTTCAAGAGGTATGTATGTAATGGGATGGGATTTTTGAGATTTTTATTTGTTTTGTTGGGTTTTTTCCCCCTCAGAGCGGGGTGGGGGTGGGGGGTGGGTAGCTCCCTGGCTGGGAATCGAACCCAGGCCACGGCGTTGAGAGTGCTGAAGCCTAGCCACTACACCACCAAGGAACCCCGGATTTTGAGATTTTTAATCTCAGCTTTACGGGCATATGGCTCCTTTCCCTTCTCTTTACCCCAATTCAGACAACGGCCAAAGCACTCGACTCCCTGGCCCTCAGGACTGGATTGTTAGTGCAATAATGAGGAAGTCAATTCTCTACTTTCAAATTTCTCCTCTCAAATCAAATTTTTTAAAAATCAAACCAAAACTCTCCTGTGACAAAGAAAAGGAATTGAAGGGAAACAAGATAATGATGGAGTAGCAAGTATCACTAAGAAGGGCCCTGAGCACTGCCTCCCTCTGCCACACCAGCCTTTGGTCAAGGACACGTAAGTGAAGCCCCAGACAGGACCGAGGATCAAACTGCTGAAGACTCCTATGGCCCCGTACCCAGGTGCGCCTACAGAGTTCCCCTGGGCCAGAGGGTGCTGCTGCCACTGAGAAGAAATAGTGACATGGTGTGTCTAAGCTAAAATAGTCCCCAGCAGATTTCTTGGGACCCCAGAGTGGCATAGTGAAGCATCTGCACGGTGTCCCTGCACCGCCCTCTCCAGCAGAGACAGAAGTAATTGGCAAAGGAGCCAGTGAATCGGGACAGAGGTCTCGGGCGTGGGTCTGGGAGCAAAGACCATCTTAGTGGATGTTGGTACAGAAAGGTTCCTGTGATCAAGGCCAGAGGGAGCCCAGCTGTAGGAGCAACGCCGGCATCAAGAGCTAGGACCTGCCCCCCCCCCCCCAAGTACTTGGACACCACCTAGTAACTGGAGAGGAGGTGCTAGAAGGGAAACCTAATTGGCTGATTTATTTTGAATTGACAAAACTGTTTCTGTTGCCAGGCAGCCAGACTATATTTCAGAACAAAATTGAGATAAACAAGATTACCTCTTTGAACACCCTAGTTGTGACCTGCAAATGTGTACCCACCACCAGTAGGCTTTGTTGGCTTTGGTAATGGGCCAGCGTTCCAGATTTCACCTGAAGAAAAATAAGTCTGTTTGTTGAGTTTGAGGTTCTTCAGAAGTCTTATGGGTCTGAAGATTGGGAGAGAAGTGTAGGTGGGAGAAATGAATTAGAAAGTTACCGGAAAACAGGCTGTTGGAGAAGTCACGAGTGGATGAAATCAAATAGAGGCTGAAGAGGCAGGACCAGAGCCCTAGAAACCCTGACACTTAAAGAGGTGTGCAAAGATGATGGAGTTAGAAAACAGCCTCGAAGAAAGGTCCAAAATGATCTAGAGAAAAACCACCACGTGACACCAGGTAATCAAACCGATAACTGTCATTTAATTTTATGCTAAATCGGTAGGATCCAGACAAAGGATCATTCAGGGTTACAAACTAAAATTCTTGGTGACATCTCATTAACCAGGAAATTATTGGCTCCCCATTCAAACTTGAGACCCCATTCTGGTTGTCTCGGGATGCCGGGATTCTGACTGGCAGGGCCTTGTTACGTTAACGTGGGACAGCCTTACTCCTGTCCGTCGCGTTCCTGCAAGGTGGGTCTCAGCTCCTGCACACCCAGTGTGGTCTTCTGCGTGTTACGTTAATGGGCTATCAGGATCCCCCCGCCCCCACTGTATTACCCAGTTCCTCTTTTAAGAAAATACTCTATCACAAATTATCTTTAGAGATTAAGACTAAAGAATTTGTTCTTTTGGGCCTCTGTTTCTTATTGCTAAGCAATGAGAACTACACAAATCCATCACTCCCTCATCACCCTGGCTGCTAGGAAGCTAAGTCCAGATTTGGGCTTAATAGGTACAGTGCTCCTCAGATAGGGGTTCTTATAATTCAAGTTTTCTTTCTCCTCTTGGGCCTTTACTTATTTCTGCTCCTACTTTTTGATCAGTAGTTTGGTCTTATTATACTGTTTGGATGGTCCTTGTATAACTACTTTAAATATGTTTTGAGTTTGGCAGGAAACAGAATAGCTAATTAAAAAAATAAAGGATCTGTCCTCATAATTTTGCAGGTTTTTAAAACTATCTCTAAAGTTACCCCTGGTCTCGGTAGTAACTGCCGTCTCCGTTTGTCAGTTACAAAGTTCATTCTGATAGGCTTTTCCCCAGTAGTCAGTCTACGTATCAACAACAATGGCAAAAACTAAACATTTGCTGGCCTGATGATACGGCCTTCAAGGAAATGAGGTAATCCCGGTGCACTGGTAGCACAAAGTGTTTCTCTTTAGTCTGTCAGCTCTGCTTGTGGATCACGGCCGTGTTGGCCAGAAGTGTGGTCGCTAACCTTGTAAGCCATTAGTGTCACTAAGTCCTTATCCAAATCCCACGTCAGAGCTGGTAACAAGCTTCTTGCTTTGTTCATTTATCACCAGCAAGAGCTCACAAAACAAGTAACATACATTCCCCTGTACTGTGCTTGGGCCTGCTTTCATTTGTCACATCTTTTGGACTATCAGATCTTCTTTAGGTGCCATCAGCTAAAAAAATGATCTACTTTTGCCATCACCAGCTAGTAAAGACTGAACTATTGATAGACACTCTGTCAAGACCCAGTATTTCCCCAAGAGCCCTGCCAAAGATCACACCCTGGGCAGGATGCAGCCTCCTTCCGAGAATGAAGGACCCTCCATGAGATAAATCCTCCTTTTCCTCGACTGGTTAATTAATCATGAAGCCACAGGTGCCAGGTTAGAACAAAGTTACCAATTACTACTGTTTTAATTCTCCCAACTTAGGTGGCCCTGAGCCACCTGAACGGAAAGTTGGATGAAATTCTCTGAATAATGCTCATCGCAGGGCTTAATGTGGCCTCGGTCCTCAGCCATTTCCTGCTAAATATTAGCTTGGGTCTCAGCAAAGAGAAAAGGTTCAAACTCTCCTTTTGGCTAATGATTTGTTTACCAAACCAAGATGCCTCAAACCTGTAATTCTAGTTTTAATTGCTTTCACTCTATTTGCAAGAGCCATAGCTACAAGAGGGGGGGAAAGCATACTTTTATTAGCTCTGTAGCATGCGTTGGACACTCCATATGTTACGTCATTTGGTCCTTACAACAGCTCTGGGAAGGTGACTAGTGGCTCTACTTCACAGACAAGCACCAGAGACTCCAGGAAACCAGTGGTCACCCAGTATAACTGACGAAGGATGGAATCCAGTTTGAACTCAGAGAGCTCCTATTTTTCTCTGGATATAGTTTATTTTGGGGGGCTGGGGGAGGGGGTTCCCTGGCTGGGAATCGAACCCAGGCAGCAGCGTTGAGAGCGCCGAAGCCTTAGCCACTGCACCACCAGGGAACCCCCTCTGCTTTTCTCCAAGAGACACATTTTTCTTTGCCAACCTCAGCAATGACAGAGAAACAGAAATGAAATGGGAAAGAAAAAGAAAGGAGTTGGACTGTCACTTAAGAAGCTGTACAAGGTTGGAACTAGGTGGCTGTTGCTCGATGAAGTCTCGAGGGCAAGGCCCTTGGGAAGATTCCTGAATTGCTGACCATGATTCATTCAGTCCCGTCCTGTCTGGATTATCTGATCCCAAGGCGGTGCCATAACTTTTGGGGTGAAAAAACAGCTAATCGTCGATGCAGTACTCGCCCTTCACATTTAGTGCCTTGATTCTTGAGATGCCGATTTCATACCTAAAGGGGAAACTGCATGCAGGAGGTTCACGTGCAATGACCGCCCTAGGCTCCCGCTTGTGCTGGGCTAGGCTAATTCACGGGGACTCAGAGGAACCTTAAGGACAGGTTTTGGGGAGCTAAAAGTGCTGGCAGCAATGCTGATAGCACACTCCTCTGTGGAGTACTTCACTCTCCCTTCTCTCTGGAAAGAGACCCGGGGTGGTTGGAGTCAGGATTAAATAAAGAGGGGGTCAGTAGTGACAATGGTGACGACACACCCCCATTCCTGCCCCTGGACAGGCAACCTTCTTAGCGCTTCCCCATGCACATTCCCCAGTAAAGAACTCCCTTCCCCTTCGTTGGTGTCGGGATCCCCCGATTTCCACATGAAGATTGAGGTTTCACCTTGTTTGCACACCGAGACAGTTTTTACTGTAGACCGGGGAGCTGGCGGGGTGTCTGCAGAGCCAGGGCCCTTACAGGCTCCTTAAGAATCTGTGGCCTGGAGCAGCACGAAAACCAGAAATGCTTTTCAGATTCAACTCCACCTCCAGACTAAAACCAACCGCAGGGTGGCGGGGACTTGGCGATTGCTCTGCAGGGCCTGGGCTTCCTTGGAGAAGACTGACAGCTTTGCAGACGTGCTAAAGATAACACTTTTCAGTAAGCTGCTGTTTCTTCCTCTTGGTGATTTGGTTCAAATAATTTTTGAACTTCATTCTAATTCTTTTCACTTTGTGTGTCAAGTAAATGTCATACAGAGAAGGACTTGACCAATATATTCTTTTCATATCACAAATTCTCAAAGTCGTTTTGTCTGAGAGAAATGAAAGTGATTTTATTGTTGTTGGCTTTTGGTTAAGTGCTTTCAAGTGACATGTTTTTATTTTTCCCTTTAAATAATGTATTTTCTGATCTCCCGGTTGCAACACATAAAACATGTATCCAGTGGCATCTCATTGGATATCCTAAAATAGGATTTTCTGTTATTGCTATAGATGATTTTACAAATGCCCTCTAGGACTCATGCATAGGATTGACAGTACGAGGGCTGTCCAGGAAAATCCAGCCATAAATGCCTCTAATTCTCATATTGCATGGCTGGGTACACTCCGGACAGCCCTCATAGAAAACAAACATGAATTTATTTTTTTAATTAGAATTTTGTTAGGATTATGTTTTGGATTAAGAAAGAAGTATGGTCAATTAATGATTTTATTCTATTTTTTACTGCAAACAAGAATGAAAACAGGTTCAAATATTTCCACACCAGATCCCTCTTGAATGCATTCAAGCCAAGTTCATTATTAGTGGTTGTACATTTGGCCAAAGCATGAAGCGTGCCCATCAAGGTGCTGACTTTCTCCACGTCCAGGGGGCCCCACCCTTTGAGTGGGTAGTGCTGGCCTAGCAAGAAGTGGAGGGACTTCTGGGGCTTTGTCAGAAGCTCATGTTAAAAGCTGCTTTTCCCCGATCAGATGCTAGGTAGAGAAGTTATGTCATGCAATGTAGGTGATGACTATATCCTTTCTAATGGTGACAGTCCGCAGTATGGCAGTGTGAACCAGGCCCCACAGCTGTGCAGCTCTTCTTGGCGTTTCCTTCCACGAAGAACTCCACACTTGGTGTATGCCATGCAGTGTTCTTCACACACGTGTGCCCAGCCAAAACCTTTTAATATGCCCTGCAACTCTGTTTGTGGCAGGTCCCCTCCTCTCCCCAGGCCCCAATTTCCTACTCTGCTAATGAGGGCAATGGTCTATAACTTGTCCCAACCTCTTCTTCCATCTCTAGAATATGCAATTCAACAAGAGAAGGACAGGGTGAAGAATCAATGCCTCTAAAGACAGGGCTGGGCAAGACGTTGACTGCCATCCACCAGTGGACCACCAAGCAATTTTGGGGTAACTGCCTGAGTAATAAAATACATAGCTAGTGGACCGCAACACTTGGAGAAGGAGCCCTTGGCCTGAAAGAGCCTGTCAGTCCTGCTCCAAGGTTTCTCTCATCTTAGGGCAGAAATGTGCCTGGCCATCATTATTGCTGTCTTGACATTTTGTGAACTTTCTTTAAACACACACCTACCCTATGATCCAGACATTCTTCTCCTAGCTATCTACTTGAAAGAAATAATAACACATCCTTACAAAGATCTGCATGGGAATCTATTCATAATAGCCCCAAACTGAAAATAACCCTAATGCCCATTAATGAATAAACAAAATGTAGTATAGTACAGCCATACAATGGATTACAACTTAGCAATAAAAAAGAACAAAGTACTGATACATGCAGCTGCATGAATGGATTTCATTATGCTGAATGCAAGAAGCCAGACACAAGAATACATGCTGTATGATTCCATTTATGTAACATTCTAGAGAGTGCAAACTAACCCATTGTAGCGACAGGAAAGCAGGTCAGTGGTTGCCTGCGGACTGCAAAAGGGCACAAGGGGGCTTTGGGTGGTGATGGAAATGTTTTGTATCTTGACTGTGATGGTCGTTTCACAGATGTGTACCACTGTCAACACTTAGCAAATTGTGCACTTGATACGGATGCAACTTAGTTTTCAGTATTATTAGGGAATTTTTTTTTTGTAAGCTCTTGACTGTAAATTTTGAGGCTTGAAGAAAAAAGAAACCATAATGGGCAGCAAATAAGTTTTGTGAGGCCATGATAACAGAAAAAGAGTTGGTGAGCCAGGGAGAATAATCTTAAACATTCTGGAAGGCCCTTTGGTGTGTGGGCAGCATACATGAATTTGTAGGACAAGAATTTGTCTTCTGACAAAGAACTGCCTTGGGCACCGGGCTGGTGGAGGTCTGCCGGCCCCTTCTCCAGCCCTGCGGGTTCCCGAGAGCAGCTGGTTCAGCCGGCGAAGGCGAAGGCACGGTGGCAGGACCCGCCGTCCTGTTAGCATGTTGGGTCCCTTCACCCTGACTTCCGCCTTCACTCTGCCCGAGGTGACGTGTCTACTCAGCGGCAGATTCCGTTCTACTCTGAATGTTCCATTCAGAGGCTACAAAGCTGTCGGCACACTCTTCCTTTATAGGCCATCTTTAGTTGGCACTACCTACAGAACTGCAGGATGTGAGACGTGGAAGGAACTTCTCAGAGGCGGAAGCTGAGGCCCAGAGGAGGTGAGTGACTGGCCTAGGCTCACACAGCCAGAGCAGAACTGAAAATCCTCCTCCAGGAGCCCCTCCACGTGACTGGACGTGCTCATAACTCGCTGGCAAAGTACAGCCCGAGGCCTCTAGCTGCCTAAAGCCAGATCCTGCATCAAAACTCCGGGCCTGCTGCACAGTTTGTTGTTGTTGTTGTTTTTCAAGTCAAGCTGTAAAATGGTTGGATTCTAGCTGAAAGGCAGCAAATTCCCAGTTCTGACCTACTGGGAGGAAATCTAAGGACCAAACCTCAGCATGGGGATGAATGAGGGCATTTATGATTATTGTAGAACTTGGCAGCAATTACAAAAGCCTGCTCCACAGTGAAAAATGACCATACTAAATTCCCATTCTTATTTGCATTTGCAAAAAACAGACTAAAATCATTTCTTGGGTAGGAACGTTCTCTGTGGCTAGGAAATGCTTCTTGGTCATTACTAGTTCTTTCACTCCTCATGTATTTCTCCTTGATGGCTATGGAAATAACAGATACTTTACACAGAGAGAACAGTCATCACAGCCGATTCTTGATAGAAGTTGAATCAGATTCTTCTAGTGGAGCAGCCACTGCCAGGGAGTAAGTTGGCTCTTTCTGGAAGCCCTGCTAACACTCAGTCCAGCACGGCTCTTACATTTCCAACTACGCTTTGGCCTGTCCAGGTTCAGCAGCACCCCCAACCTCCTCTTCTCACACCCAGCCCTTCAGAACCTGGGCCGGACCGGCACCCTGGGGGCTGTGATGTTCTGTCCTACTGGTGTCTGGACAGCACCTGCGATGCTGGCACTGGAGCTGTTTTGGAGAGACGGTGATGACAGCTGTCTAATTTAGCAGTGGTCCTGGCCCTTGGGATCGCCTGCTGGTGACACCGTTTGCTCTTCGTGCGGATTCCCCAGAATATCAGTTGCAGAGTTTGGCACAGTGACTCAGATGGTCACGGTAGGAAGATGACTTCCAGTCGTTAGAACGACAGTCAGCGTTCCGTCTTCCATGAGGGGACTCCCAGATTGCCAAGTGATGGCACTTACCGGAGACGTGGGCACTGGTACTATTTCTCTGTCACTTTTGTCTTGTCCTCGTGGCCATGCTGTGTCGCAGCTGCAGCAGACACCTTCTGTTTCCGCCCTGGCAGCCCCATGGATGGGTCTAATGTGGTGTCCGACACTTCCTGTGACCGAGCACCGTGAGGGCAGAGGTTCCGCCTACCCCCAAGGGCATGCGGTCAGTGTGCAGTATGTCCTGCTGGTGATTAAATTACTTGAGCAAGTGGACAGTAAAGCACTGATGTTAGCTGTGGACTCATGAGATCAGTGGACTAGTGATACAAGCAATCACTGAAAATACTGTGGGAGAACTGAAACTTCTATTCTAGCCAATCCATTACAGAGCAGACTAGACCTTGGCGATTTTTGTGTGCATTACATAACCACGAAGAACTGAGGTGGCTACTCACATCTTCTAGTCCTTTGAATTTAAATCATTGAGGTTAAAGGTGTTTGAGGAGCCTGAATTGGATAATTAACTTTCTTTTCCATTTTCTTTGTATTTATTATAAATGTAGTCTTGTTTACCTAATAGGAATACAATGATCTCAAGTCAATTTTACTTCTTATCTACTTATCAGCATATCAGCACACAAGCATACTCTCTAGTATCTCTCGTCTTTAAAAAAAAATACACCTTCTGGGGTGGGGGGAGCTGGGAGAGAAGGGACAAGGACACAAATATGTGGTGATGGGAAGAGAACTGACTCTGGGGGATGAACACGTATCACACAGACGATATGTTGTAGGATTGGACACCTGGAACCTATGTAATTTTTACTAATGTCACCCCAATAAATTTAATAATAAAACACCCTCGGGAGTTCCCTGATGGTGTAGTGGCTTAAGGCTTCGGCGCTGGTGCTGTCAGCGCTGCAGCCTGGGTTCGATTCCCAGTCAGGGAGCTACCCACATACCAAAAAGCAAAAAAACAAAAAAACAAAAAAAAACAAAAAACAAAACACCCTCAATTCTTACAACTATCAGTTGACTGTCTTTTCACTGAAAATGTTCTGAAAGAACTGTGTACTCACAAGTTACCTGCACTTCCTAACTTTCCATTTTCTCTTCAGACTTCCCCACCCTGGCTTCGGTCCCCAAGGTACCAGTAACCTCCATGTCACCCCTTCAGGGAACATTTCTGAGTCCTCATCTTGCTGGAACACTCAGAGGGCCTGAGAATCCTTCTCTTGCACACGAAAGAAAACCCAACTCAATCTGTGGCAAAGAAAACAGTAAGTTTCTTGTATTGTTTAATAATTTTCTCTCCTCCACTTCTCTTTTCTTCCTGACACATACTGGATTAGCCAAGTTGACCCTCTCTTTTCTGTGGTTTATCTCTTCGCTTACTCGGTTCTAAGGGTTCCTTGCCTCTTTTAAACCTTGCACTGAATGTGTAAGGTCAACCATCAGTTTTCATTTTTAAAGTGTTCTTTGTTCTCAGAATGTTCCTTTTTTTTTTTTAAACAACACATTCTTGTTTCATGGCTGCAGTGGTTCACCTTATTTTTCTAAAGAAATTAACTTTTTTTCTTAGTCTCTGGATTGCCTGTTTTCTAAGAGCTACTTCTTCAGTTTGTTTTCGTCTCAGCCCATTGTGTGGAGACTCCCAGAAAGTGTCTGGAATCTCAGCCGTGTGTGTGTGTGTGTGTGTGTGTGTGTGTGTGTGTGTGTGTGTGTTGTAGTCAGACCCGGGAGCTCTGGGGGCAGGGAGGGAGGGGCTGGTTGGCTGGTGGCTCTGGGGGTAGGCTGACTGGGTGGGAGGCCGGCTGGGTTATTGGATAATTCTCCAGCCCTCTCACCCCCAAAAATACCAACACAAGGATGGTCTTTTCTCTGGGGCCATTTAGTTTCTCTAGAGGGACCTTCTAGACTCCCTCTGGGGTGTAGATGCCCAGCTGAGGGCCTCCTGGTTCTGAAGGATTGTAACTTCATCCTCCAGTGTTCGGCATTACCTTTGCTCTCCCCTTGTACCTGTTATTGAGTCCAGATCTTCTCTGGTTCATTTTATCCAGATAATGAACCTCCAGTGTCTTGCAGTGGGACAGGAGGGTCTGGGCGGTGAGAGGTCTATTGCTCCCCTTTGAGACTTTCCACCTTTCTCCTTTTCACACGTAAACCTCATCCCCCATCTTTCAAAGACGACTGTGCCCGCAGGACTTGGCGAGCTTCTCAGTGTCTTACTGCAGACCTTCAGGTCGGCGCCCTCCACTCAGGTCACTTACCTCCCCTTTCAAACACCTGTCCATAATTTCCTCCTCGTTTGTTTTTTATTCCTTTGTTGCCATGTTAGGGCTTTAGGAAGAAGTATTGATAAAAACATGTTTCAAGCCACCATATGTTACTAATAGTTCGTTGATGTTTATATTTTGGATTTTTTTTTATTCTTTAGGAATGCATTTCCACATAGTCAGTCAGCAAATAGAAATCCTGCATTTTTCAGTTACACCCAGGTCTTTCTACAAAGAATCATGCAAAGGTAAGGTATTTTGTTGTTGTTCATTTAAAATGTTGCCTATTGCTGAATATTTATTTTGTGGAATGTGAATGAAATTATGTCCTCTGAATGACAAATGTACATGATTATTGCTGGCTTTGCAGATTGTCCCATAGTGTATCTATTCTAGACTCAGGTGTTAATGATTTTAAATTACTCAAACCTTTGTTTTATTTGTAAAGAATTTTGGTATATCTTCAGGAAAATTACAGCTAACTTTTATTTATGCATGTGATCCAGACAGTAACCATATGAAGCAGATAATACTGTCTCCACTTTACAGATAAAGTGAAACACACAGAAGGAATTTGTCCAAATTCACAGCTAGTAGGTGTCTCAAGAGTCCTTGCTCTTAACCACCGTGCCATGCTATGCTGCAAATCTTCTGATTGGATGAAATTTTCAAGATTTTCCCACCTACTTCCCCAAAGGAAACTTAAATATTAAAACACCTAGAGAAGTTTAAATTACACACACAGCCAATTAAAAGGAGCAGAGAACTGTGCAAAGCAGAAGTCTGAGATGAGTGAGCTTTTCCACTGGCGTACTAAATTTGGTTGATTTCCTGCCAACTAATGAAGTGAAACATGTTAGATTATATGGTTCTCATTGTTTTGTAGAGCAAGCATGCAGATTATTTTGTGGAGAAAAAAGTTTTTGGCAACTCAAATTCTAAGAGCAAATTCTAGATTTCTAATAACTCTGTATTAGGATTTAAAAAAACCTTTTAAAATTATGAACTGTATTACTTATTCAGAAAAATACATAAAGGCAAATGTAAAGCTTACTGAACTAGTGTAAGGTGAGCCCCCACCTAACCACCAACTTGGTCTGGAACTGGGGCTAGTCAGACCCACAGAAACCCTCCACGGGCCCCTTTCTCGTGGTGAAGGTCTCTTCCCCCCCAACCATTATAACGATCTCTTCGCTGTAAGGTTTCACTACCTCAATAATATCCTAAATGCTGTAGTTTAGTTTTGTTTAACTTGACATGACTGAAATCACATCATTCTTTTCTACTTTTTTTTTTTTAGAGGTGAAACCAAGAAGCAGTTTATTGAAAGGAAAATAAGGTGAAACAAAGAGAAAGTTTATTAAAAGGGAAAGTGCAGTCCAAAGAGGTAGGAGCGGGCTCGGGCAGGAGTGGCTCAGGAGCCTCTTTTTGACTTCTTTTACTCAGCTTTGTCATTGAGACTCATCTGTTGTGTAGTTATCTTCATTGATTGTTCTGTAGCATTCCATCACATGACTGTACTGCATTTTAGGAATGGACCACAGCTGTCTGTTCATCAGTGTGTGGACATTTAGGGTATTTTGGTTGTTGGCCATTATGGGGAATGTTTCTCTAAGCATTCTTGCAGATGCCCTCTGATTCAAGTATACACCTATTGCAGCAAAATCACACACACATCCAACTTTTTGCAGCTAATGCCTATCAGTTTTGCAAAACAGTTGTGTCATTTATACTACCAGTAGTAGTGTGAAAGTTGTTTTCTAAATCCTTGACAATACGCAAAACTGTCAATCTTTTAAATTTTAACCATTCTTGAGAGTGCAATGATTATCTCATTTTGGTTCAATTATGTTCTCCTTGTTACTAATGAGGTAGACTGTTTTTTGTATGCATACTGGTCATTTAAATTTCTTATGAATTGCCCATTCAAGATCTGCAATTTTATTCTAAGTGCAATAGAAAGCAACTGAAGAGTTACAAGCAGGGGGGAGAGACATACTCTCACCACTTTTGACTGTGGGTAGAGAATCAAGTTGGAAGGAGACACAAGTGGCAGTGAAAAGATCACTTAAGCAGCCAGTGCAGTAGTCTAGTTGAGAGAGGAAGATGGTATCGACTCGAAGGTAGTAAGGGACAGAGACAGCAGTCAATATATGCCAGATGTAAATTGGAATGAGGCTTGACAGGATTCGTTGGAGATTGGATGTGCAAGGTGAGGGCGAGAAAAGCAGCAAGGATAATTTCCAAGTTCTGAATTGCAGAACTGGATGAACAGTGAAAGATGGGGACAGCTGGGAAGGGTTGGATCAAGGGAACCATTTTGGACAGGCAGGTATGAGGCATCCAAATGGAGAGCTCAGCAGGCAGCCAAAGACATACACACCTAGTGCTGTGAGAAGTACAGGCCAGGAAAAAACTGACAGGGAGTTCCCTGGTGGTGTAGTGGCTCAGGCTTCGGCGTTGGCGCTGTCAGCGCTGCGGCCTGGGTTCGATTCCCAGTCAGGGAGCTACCCACATACCAAAAAGAAAAAAAAAAAAATTGACAAAGTGAAATTGGAAATTGTCATGACACAGATGTCATCGAGAGCCATGGGAAAGAAAGATAAGACCAACTCTTCTCGAGGTAGACTGAACTGAAAGCTGAGCATCAGTTGGACCTTAAAGGGCTAGAAGTGAAGGCACAGATGCTATGGGGAATAATGGAGGGGTTTCAAAGCAAAGCTCTCTGCCACTTAGCAGTTATCACCTTTGACAATTTAGTATCTAACGCTTTTTCTTGGGCCTCAAATGGTTAATAACATTTGTAGAATTGTGAAGATTAAATCAGATTTTGTAATTCTTTCTCTCACATCTTAACTTTCTTATTCCACTACTTCCAATGTTCTGATTAAGAATTCTGACACACAGGGAGGATCACCCAAGTGCTTTCCAAATTAACACTCAGTGGCTGGACTTTAGATGATGTTGAGGGTAGGGAAGTATTTCAGACACATGCCAGTGGAAAGCCAAGCGATGAGCATGTAAAATGGAGATGCCAGGGTCAAGGCTTGGAAAGGAGACCCAAGTCTCTCCATGGAGAGCCTTGTCGTGGTGATGCACATTTTCTTTAGCCAGCACGGGGGCAGGAAGTCCTGGACTCTACTGACCATACGACAAGGCCTGGCCATGGCCAATTCTAACAGGGAGGAATGTGAGATCAGAAAGATGTTCAATGGCCTGAGTGTACAACAACACCTAAGAACAAATGGAGGCAAGTGAGAGAAAGAAGTAGGAGCCCAACTGTGATGAGAGGGCTCATATGAACTTGGCAGGAGAATGAGGGGGTCATCACTGTGTCAGAGACATAAGCGGCTGATAAATAGCCAGGTTTGAAGAAAGATGAGAGTACACAACTGGTGAGCAAGACGACTTGTGAATGAGCAAGATTACTAGTGGAGAGATCTGGAGAAAGGGCCACATAGTGAAGAACAGTTTCTGGTGTGCAACAAAGCTGTGGGCTCTCTGTGGGAAGGGCATGCACATTCTAACCTGGCAGAGGAACAGTGCTTGGGAAATACAGTTACGTGTCCTATCAATCCCAGCTGTGAGAATGTGATGGGAATGTAGGAATTTTTCCACCAAAGGATTTCAAACCTCTCCCAAAGAGCTGCTTGTAGCAAAGAATTCATGAGGTTTTCAACCAGCTTGTAGAACTCAGCAGGTAAGGATGAGTGAGAGTAAGTAAGGAATTCTAGTCCAGTGTAGATTTTCAGAGAGGTTCTCATCTGTCTTAGTACAGATGGCTAAGCCAACAGAGAAGTCACCCGGTAAGCCCATCCCAAGTCAACTCCACGATTTTCACAAGGGTGACCTAGGTACTAGGAGTCTTCTGAAGTGTTCAGAGTTGTATTAATGTGTCTAAGTTTAATTCAAGAGGTGGCAGGTGATATTCTATTCGTTTGGCTATAGCTCCTCTATTAACCTATTCTTTAAACTCTCACAGCAAAACCATTCAGTAATCAAGCCATCTGGTTAACTGCAGAAATATCTGTGGAGGGAATACATGGAAGTAAGGCACTTCCTTGGAGAAATTGACTTTTTAATATAAAATCTGGAGCTGGAAAGAAATCCCAAAGTCATCCCTGTTCAGCTTATTTTATAAATGAGGGCTTGGAAAAACAGGAGGGCTTGGCAGTACCTGGAACCTAAGTCCCCTTTAAAAAGGACACCTGCCCTTAGATGTGTGCCTCTTGTGTGTCTGGGGTGTCATCAAGTCATCACTGGGTAAGAGTATCTGCAGGGATTTAGTTAAGCTGTAAAGCCAATGATCTCCCTCTATTAGATGATCTCAAACCAACTGCAAAAATAAAAGGCATTTAAAGCCCTTCCAGTTTTGGAAGTCAGCATTCCCAAACTATGTGGATAGTTAACACAGATGACATGAATAAGGATGTTAACTAGCAGAAGTACAGCTCCCATTAAAATATTTAATTACACACAGTTGTCAGGAAGGGCCAGAAGTACAGGGGTGGAGAGTTTCTGAATCCTATTCAACATTAAGTGCACAACTTGCTGTGCTCAATTTGAAATGAAGTGACAGTATCTACCACCAATGTTAAACAAACAAAATGAGGTTAACTCAATAAATATCTTTTATTAAAGAAAAAAATGGAATATTGTTAAGCACCAAAACTGTATGTTGTTACATTGCATGTATAAGAAGAGAAAGGTGATTGCAATACTTGGTACAAGTACTTAACTGTGAAGTCATGAGTGTAAAAAACATGAAATACAAAGCAATACAATAATTACAATGCAGAAAAGTTGCACTAAGAGCAAAGTCAACAGTCAAAACAATTGTTGATTTCAAAGTATTGCTATAAATGCTTGCTTAGTTTTTTCTTTGTACTTTTAATACTTTAGAATGTTAATTGAGCATATTTAAGTATTGTAAATTTGCAAGAGTTGGCATTTACAATACACTGTGCACATTGCCCATGTAATGTAATGGGTGTTAAAGCAATCCTTAAAAGCCAAGTACAATGTGCTAGTGTTTTGCTTCTACCATTATAATATTGCACAAAGCTAGTAGATAGTGAATCAGTTTGCCATTAAAATTTTCACTTAACTGGAAGGCAAAAACAAACAAACAAACATGTCAGTTTCATGAGCCTTAATAGGCTTTACTCATGCAAAATGGTCTGTAGCCTTCAGTTTTTCAAAACAATATATTATGGTTTCAACCTTGGCAAGACATACAGTACAATGAGAAATTCAGTGAGACAGTGGGGATTCTGTCCAAGTTGAAGAAGTCAGAAGTCACCGTGTGGGTTGTACTGTCTACTCCTTTTGGTTCACAAATGAAGGGAAAATGTCATCTTGTGATTATGGAGACCTCTTAAAACCAATATAATTAGTATTGGGAAAAGCTAGAATAACTTGTTACACTCTTTGATAGTTAACCATAAAACATGCAGGTAAAAAAAAAAAAATCCCCAAAACATCCCCGTTAAAACTGAACTCTATGACCAACACCCACACCTTTTGTGCACATCTGAGAGTCACTTTCCACGGTCCTGCCTTCACTCCCCAAACTGAGCCACTTTTAGTTATACCTGACTTAAAAAACAAACAAAAAAAACTTTCCCCTAACCCTCAAAACAAATGATTGCTTTGAGATTCAGTGTGAAATAACATTGGTAAAATATTTAATGTATCAGTCTCAGAGGTATTTGCTGTGCATGCACCTTACAGTGTCATAGTAAATGTGTTTGGAGAAAGGGAGAAATATTTATAAATTTGGAATTCAATTAATTAAATTCCTCAAATACCAAGCTGTACATTTACTGAGGGCAAAACAAAATTTCAGCATGAATACATCTTCGAAACAAATCAATGGGCAAACATTTAACACACACACATACAGAGGGAGGGAGGGAGGGATGAGGGAGGGAGAGAGGGAGGGAGGGGGAAAGAGAAAGAGAGAGAGAGAGAGAGAGAGAAATATCCAGACTCCCTTTCACCCTTAAAAATCCTCTGTTTACATACATGATAATTTAGGCAGCAATATAAACTAATTCTGTAGGGAAAACTTTTAAATTAGACTATATTTATAAGATAAAAAATACCATTGCTTCATTTTACAAAGCAATTAAGCAGAGACTCTTCTTTATGTGCTTTATCTAAAGAGCACTTTGCAGCAAAATTCAGAAATAGCTACTGAACGTTCAGCAGCACTAAATAAATGCAACATGCTCCAACAGTAAGGTGCTTCTACTTTTTTACCTCTCTTCCATTTGAAATAAATCTTGCTGGTCAATCCACAAGCACAATTCTTCTCCTATGCTAAGCAATAAATGGGGAATAAAATCTGTTTAAATTGTACATTTAACTTTATATTATCATTTAAATTCAGTGCAATAATTAAGTAAAGCTTAAGGTTTCTGCTTTCACTATCAAATGGTTGCACGGTAACAATGTGTCTGCCACAGTTCTTAAATGTTTCACAGCTGTTCAAAAAGATTTTTTACAAATATCCTGGTAACATATATGAAATTTAACTCCCTGATAAAGCCTTTAAGGACCCATTAGTACTTTACAAATTGGTATCTAATGTTAAGCGCATAATAATGAAATTATAAAGGTAAAAAACAACAAACACCTTGTTTTTAATGGAAAGAAACTTTCCTTAGGTGGAAAGCATTGACTTAAACACACATTTAATGAGTGTAATTAAAAAATGAAATCTTAAGGAATGTATAAAATTAAATTGTATTAATTGTGTACTGGTCCCATTCTGAACAGAGAGGACGCTGCCCATTAATTTTTGTTCCACTGGTATGAGTTTTAATTCTTAGTGTCTGCTATGGCCAAAATATGCTTTAGAATTTAGCACATTTTATGACAGAAAATGGTCACACCATAGGTTACCCAATATTGCTACAGAGGTTCAGCTTTGTAAAAACAAGGATTTATTATACAGAGTCCATGAAAGTGCAGAAAATTTTCTATAGTCTCATATAAGAAAAGCCCCACATATCCACTGTGGAAATACTACAACTGATCAACTGTCATAGCTGTGTCTAAGAGTCCATTTGAAAATGGACTTGAAAAACGCATTTTATTGAAATGTTTCATTTCCACAATGAAGAATTAAGAAATGATTGTTTTTATGCTGCTCACAAACTGAATACACCTATAAAATATACATCAAGTAAGCAAGATGATTGCTTATTTTTAAAAAATCCTCTTTAGCCAGGCATTTCCTCATACTGCTATACTACAGTACCATTAAGATTTTAAATCATTAGGAATACCTTTTCTATACATGCCACATTGGTTATATATAAATATACTTTTAATTGCATTAGTAGGAGACACATTTAAAACTGACATTCAAGTGAGCAGTAACATTAACTTGAAAACTTCCCCGAAGTCATTATCTACTTGTTTCCCTATTTTAAATATATTGCAGTTGAGACTAGATTGGTAAATTAACTTCTAAATTGATTCAGCATAGCAAGCAGCTGCTTGTGGATTCTTAATACAGAAATGAGATATTAACAGAAATATAACTGTCATATATTTTAAACCATATAAATAGTACAGGCAAGTTTGGAAGTGGAAACATGATCATCTGTAAGTACCATTATAACTTGAATATACACAAATTTAATACTAAGGCCAAAGATGCTCATTTTTGGGGTAAGGAAAAAAAAGAAGAATTTAACCATGCTTTTGTAATTGCTGTTGGGTTCTGAAACTGCTTTAAAATTACGATGAGGATTCAACTGGTTATCTCATTTTGATGGAAAAGTAGACTGTAATATTTTAAACTTTATCATTATAGTTGATGACATCTTAGTAACTTGCTATTTTGTGGAAGAACGAACCTGAATCTCAAAGTGAAGTGAGTGTACTGGAGAAAGTTATTTAGCAGAGAATAAGCATAGCTTTCTGCTTTAACCTACTCATCTTCAAGTGTGAGATAGAAAGTGTTACAGTGGGATGTGCTAAGAGCTGTAGAAGCACTCCTACAAGGATCAGGAGTCTGACCCTCCATTACCTGCTAGACATTTACTACAACATGGTTCAGAAAGGTAGATCACAGGACCCTTTTATAAGTGAGCCTGCTTTTTAAAGGCATCCCAGCTGCAACATTAAATGGATAGCAGTTCCCTCTAGACATGAAAGTTCCAGTGCTTTTGCTGTTAATTTAATACTAGATCCTCCTGTATTTTTCTAAATGTCACTGAATGAAAAAAACAAAACATGTTATGAACAAGCATCCAAAGGCAAAAAATTGATAATGATTTTTTTTAATGTCTGCAAATTTGCTAAAATTTTTTTTTCAAATTAACAATTAAACCAATCATTCTCTGGGTTAAAAAATGTTTCAATGCTTTACTGATGGTATTTAGGGAAAAAAATTTACCTCTACCCCCGATCATGGGATGAAGATTCAGTTTACATGTTAGATCCGTATTTCTAATCTTCCCAGACAAGATGTGAAAACAGTGCTAGAATAAACCAATGTAGTATTGTGAAAATGCTGTGCAAAATCTCCTAGTCTTATCAATAAATATGTTACCAACGTTTAAGCAGAAAGATTCTGTTTTATATAACCTGTTGCGTGAAAATTTTCTCCACAATTATTTTCAAGGAAATAACACTTTAAAGTGACAAAGGTGTGATCATTTTTTTTTTCTCCAGGAATATCAATTCACATATATTGGAGGGCTTTTACTCTGGGACTTCCTAGATCTAGGTCAGAGAATTGCCTCATAAAAAATAAAAAAAATTTTGGTACTTCAGTCCTCAAAGGAGTTTCATATAAAGGCCAAGATCTGTCTTATGCAGAATTATACTCTACAGAGTACTGTAAAATGGGCCCAACACATCTACCTTCATTCAAGCCCACAACAGTCCAGCTGAGAATTCATAATGGCTCCCTTCATACAAATGCATCCTTCAGGTCTCCATTAGAGCAAAATCGGCACCTGGAGCTAGCTACGTATGTGTTTAAAAATTCAGTGACAATAAGAAAGGCTCTCTTCCAAAACTCCACTCAAAGCATGTGAAGATAGTGAAATGCCAGCTAAGAGGCTTTTCTGCCTGTCTACTTTCTTCTGCATATTTGTAGAGCACACATTTTTTTCACTGTGGAGCATAAAATAAAAACTTAAATGGTGCATGATAAAGACTTAAGATGTGCATCCCTATTATTGAATCTTGATTTTTGATTCTCAATAGGAAAGTCATATTGAATTATAATAATCAAGCAATAGTTCCAACAAAAAAGACTAAAAATAACGTGAAATATTATCAAATTACAAAGTATTGCTTTTCATAAACAAAGCTGCACATAAAATTCAAACTGTTATAAATTCACAATTATGAAGAGCTATTTAAAAGCATGGAAATTTTTACTTCAAAAACTTACAAAGTGTAAGAGTGTGTGGTCTTCTAAAAATATGCCATGTTAAATGTATCATGTTGTGGTAAACACATTAATAGATGTATCACCATAGTTACATATCTTTCCAGATGTTGTTGAACATCTTTACAAAAATTCTTTGGAGATGATGTGGGAATTCTTAGTGCATTTTCATCTGATTTTCTTTCAATTCATGTCCTATAGCTATTATGATAAACTTTTTCAGAGTGTCACAATATTTATATAAGCTGATATGGAAGAAGCTCTGTAATTTTCAAGCAGATGACTATTCAGTGCATTGAAAGATAGATTTCAAAGCAGTCCCGATACAGCTCACAGTAGATCTGTCAACCCAGTGTTCTTCCAACTCAGAGTGACCCCTAGATTTACTGGCCACTACAGGTATGTAAGTGGGCGGACAGTAGGAGAAGGTGGTAGAAACAAAACAAAAAAATGGGATCTTCTTGACCCTTTTTTTTTTTTTTTTTTTTTTTTTGCTTTTTGGTACGTGGGTAGCTCCCTGACTGGGAATCGAACCCAGGCCGCAGCGCTGACAGTGCCAGCACCGAAGCCTTAAGCCACTACACCATCAGGGAACTCCCAAAATGGGATCTTCTTGAAGGCCTGTGCATCACTGCAGCCAGGAACATTGCACATCTGAAACACACGTTAACCACCTACTGGAATGACTGGAAACGTGGTAACTTGCCAATTGTGCCTCCGTTTTTTCACACCACTGAGTCAATACACTTTGGATCTAATGAAATCCAATTGTGGAACCAAGTGCTTAAAATTTTGTTTTCCAAAAGAATATGAACCGATCTTCAACTGTAGGTATCTTTTTCTTTTTGTTGAGTCACCTGTTTACAAACAAAATAATAAAATATATTTAAAAAAAAAAAAAGACCTATGATAGGTGGTGTGTATATATGCCCCTCATACCTTTGGCAATATCCAGGATGCACAGTGACAGTTTTTTCTTATAAGTGGCCATTTATATATATGGTCACAGCAAACACTTTACTAAGAAAAGGATATGCTTGTATTCTTAAAGCAGTAATAATGAAAACAAAATTTAAATACGAATTTTGATCACTTAAAAGGTTACATGTTAGATTCAGTTTTACTCCTTGTGCTCTAAAATTTTATGTCAAAACTATATACTGAAAAGGAAAATACAATAGAAAATATTTGCCTCATAAACTGCCAGTATAGTAAGGACTAATAATGGCATCTTTAAAATTCACTAGGGAGCAGTTTTTGTTACACTGACATTTATAGGATAGGATTAATACTGGTCTTTACCAGGACATTTTAAAATTCAAAATCGTTGTGTTTGAGATCGATGAGCTTACCTATGGCAAAGGAGCATTTATATAAAAGACTTACTTGTGATATAAAAAGCGGACATGCACATGAATAAAGTACTAACTTATTTTATTACAGTTTTGCATTATCTAGTACCATAGCTACATGTTGCTATTGAGCACTTAAAATGTGACTGGTGTGACTGAGAACCTGAATTTTTAATTTGATTTAAATTAAAATCTGAAGCAGTATAAAATAATTGTGCATAATGCAATTTTGGTTTTTGGTAGGGCGTTTCACTTTCACCACTGAATACTTAGCATCCAAATTAAGATGTGCTACTTTGTAATTTATACTAGGTAAACGTAAAATACACAGTGGATTTTGAGGACTAAGTACAAAAAAAGTAAATTACATCATGCATTTTTTAATATTGAAAACATGATGACTGACTCTATTTTGGAAAGCACCTGTAAGATAAAGTATTAGTAAAATCAATTTTACCCATTCCATTTTACCTTTTTTAATATGACTGAAATGCTGTTGCAGTGTCTATGCGTTGAGCAGGATCTGGTGGGATGGAAGAGGACAAACAGGGATGAGCTAGCCTTAGCAACTGTGGGTAGGCCATGTACCCTGACTGGGCCATTGCAGGCAACTATCATAAAAGGACTAAATATTTGTTTATGTGAAGACCCAGCTGTGGGATTAACCATTAAGTGATAAAATGGTAGTTTCAGGCATAGGCTTAAGAGCTCAGTTAGAAGCTACAAGCAGAAGTAGACAAGGCAATAAATAACAAGCGCTGTAAGGCAGGAGACAATTTATAAATATCCAGTGTGGAAAAGATTTCCAGTCACATACACCTGAGTCTCTAGACACATTCACACACAGAGTAAACACACAGATATATTTACATCCCTCTACGAAGCACAGTGTACCTATGTACATGCAAAAATGGTTTGAAATTATTTTGGGATCCAAAAATAGTATGTCATAAAAAGTGAGGCATTAAGCCTCTGTAAATAACAGAAGAAAAAGAATACAAACAGCCCAAGACACATGGCAGGACAGTGGTAATATGGAATGTTGGCTGAAACACATTAAAGGTAACACACAACCACTTATCAAGAGAAATGTAATTTTTTTCACCTGGTTTGTTAAACTACTGATCTGTGCAGATTCTGCTGCTGCTGCTGCTGGGTGGGGGGTAAGGGGGGTAGGGGGGAGGGGAGGGAGTATAGAAGAACACTGGACTCATGCCCAAAATGAAGAGGTAAAATTGCTTTTAGTAATATTTGATATCCAAAATCATATCTTTGAACATGTAATCAATATTAAAAATTAATGATACAATTTATATTTTTGTGTATTAAATCTTCAAAATCCAGATGTATTCCTGCACATACATCAGGTCTACTTGGTCAGAATCCTTGGTAGTGAAGGCTAGGAATCTGCACTTTTAGTAAGCTTTCCAGGTAATTCTTATGATTCTTAGAATCACTGTGCTAACAAGTTTATTACTCCTTTACTTACTCCCTCCAGGACTATAAGTCTTCACCTTTTGGTGAATGTTATGAAGCTATATACTATTTAACTTATAGTATGTGTTATCTTTACTGATTCTATATATTTAGCACAATTTATGCCATGTTACTTTATAATTAGTTTATTAAAATATACTAGAGTGTAACTCTCTATTACCTTATGCCAAATGTGTAAGCAGTACCCACAGAGGTACTCAATAAAATATGTATATGTATAATTTTTATATATTTATTATGTTAACTGTAGTTTTACCTGAACAATGCAGTAAGTATGATAAGCCTTCGTTTTACAGGCTTAGAAAGCTAAATAATCAGATGACACAACAATTTTTTAAGACTGGTCTTAGAAAATTCCTTTGCTGGCAGCTAATAAGACATCAAAATTCAATGTGCATAAGTTTGTAACCAAAATACTTTAGTTAGAAAACACCTTTTGTTTTTTAAAGCTAGAATAAGACTCTCACATACTAGAATAAGACTATCCTCTTTACCTGGGATATGGATACACTGCAGACATTTTTAATGAGCAGGATATAAAGAACAGGAGTTCCAAAGAAGTGCCTGTGAAAAGCACTTTTCTATTGAATCGCTAGAAATTGCAGTAGTAAAGCCCTAAGTTTACGCATTTATGATTCAAGCTATAATTGAGCTGTATAATACACCTCAGACTCAATAAAATATAACAGACCCCATCATCCATTATAGAAGCTAAACTACCAAATACTAGTGAAGTAAGACAATTTACTTGTTAGTTTTCCCAGTCCGTGCAAGGCAAAGCCTCCTCTTCATCCTCTGACTCAGGGGATGCTTCTTTGATTCTTCTAAGAGCTTCATGGATGCTCCGTGTTAGAGGGTCTGTGTCAGGGAGAAGCGTGAAGGATTCTCTCAAAACTTCCTTCTGTACCTTCTTCAATTTTACCCCCTTCCTTATTTGTGCCAAGATATTATTACTGTCATCTTCATCAGGAAAAGGAGGCAGAGTTCGCTGTTCAACCTTTTTCAAATGAAAACTACCACGCTTCAAGGAAGCTAGCACCTCATCCATGGGTGAGCTCACTTTAGAAAATGAAAGAGAACAATTGCAGTTAGAATCCACTTAAGTCAAACTATATGAGGTCTGTCCGGAAAGTATCCAGCCATGTAATCTGAAAAATAGAGGCATTTATTGCTGGATTTTTTCTGGACATCCCTCGTATAACCTCTAGACTTTAGGACAGCAATAGCCCAGGACAATGGAAGTACCATCTACAAAACAGACCATCAAGCATGGACAGAGGTTGCAAGAGCACAGGGGATCCTAAATATGCTTATTAAACAGAAATCCCAAGACTCTAGTTCCAATGCCAGGTTATTTTAGCATTCCTTTCCTTCCCCATGTGAAAGAAGGGAGCACACTGGGACCTGGGAGGTGGTCTTTTAGTTACAGTATACGTGAGGCTTCCAAAAGATTTCCATAATGAACCAGGCCAATCTAAATTCAGACAATGACTAGGTTACACATGTAATTTTTGTTTTTAATTAAATTTTGGTTCCTTTTTATTTTCCATTTGGTTGTTTTACATATGAAATTCTATCCCAGTTAAGGTAAAAAAAAAAAATTATTTTTTATAGGATGGTCTCTCAGAGTAAAATGTAATATGCAAAGTGTTTTATTTAATATTCTTTCTATGCAAGCTAAAAAACTCTGTAAGGGCCAGGGTTATTCTGTTCTTTTCACAAGTAGCTTTAAGACATATCTGATGTGCAAAAAACAGTACATTATTATTCCCTATTCTTTTTTTGCTTCTTTATAAAAAGAGTATACCAAGGTCCTCAATAAATATGACCAAATGGCTTACCTTTCTGATGTGAACACTTTTCTTGTATTTTCTAGGATTAAAATCAGACTCCATAACACAAAAGGAGCCACCTACTATGTATTACCAACTATTATAGGTCACTTCAGAAGATGTATTTTTAAAAATATGCCTAACAACTAAAGGAGGTATGCATTTGTGTCTATGCACATTTGTCAATGTGAGTTGGTAAGATTCTTCCCTGCTGTGACCTTGAAAACCCGTTTGCTATCAAATACTGTCTCAAAATAACATTTTAAGCTTTGCAAGGTCCTATGAAATAAAAAGTACTGTGATTATACCTCACTTTATTCAACAGATGAACACAAAAATATCTTTTTAACTTACCTCTCCTCCTCTGTAAACCTTCAGCAGTCTTCTTGAGCTTCTTCCTGGCACTGACCAGCTGGCTACTGTCAAAGAGGTGTGCTGAAGGGGCACTTGCAGACTTTGGGATCCTCTTCTCATTCCCCTCCATTCTAGGCAGATCTTTTTCCAGTGTCTCTGGGGTGTTGTCCTTAGTAACAGGCAGAGGTGGTGGTGGTGGTGGGGGAGGGGGAGGGGGAGGAGGTGGTGTTGGAGGAAGAGGTGGTGGTAGTGGATCTGTGGTAATAGAACCTAGTTCAAGGTCAATATTATTCAAAAGTGGAAGAGAAACAGCGGGAGGCAGTTCCGAGGTAACACCACTGAGAGGTAATGAAGTGGCTTCAAGTTGTACTAATGAAGTGTCTTCAAGTTGTATGAGGCTCTGGGCTTCTTTTGTCTGTGATGACCCAAGCTTGCCTCTTCCTTCCTCCACCTCCTCACTTTTCTCTTCTACCTGCAGCACTCCTGGTAGGGAGTCACACTGGTCCTCGCAGGGCACAGGACTGGTTGCATTCCTCCTTCTTGCATGAGCCAGTCGTAATCTGGTTGATTTAAGTATGACTTGGCCAGGGTACCTCTGAAAAGTCAGGAGTTATCATAACTGATTAAAGATATTAAAACTACTTATGAACAAATGGCTATCTACTTTGTCCCTCAAATTCAAGATGTTATTTTGGAGCTTTTGTAATTTTCAGGGAAAATTCTTTAATAGTTATACAGAAAACCAGGACACCAAAGGTAATAACTTTCAAAGTTATCACCAAACTCTTTATTATTTATCATCAAATCCTTTATCAAGGCCTTATCCCCTTTATCCACTTAAGTAGTCAACTGTTTAAAACTTATCACATGATTTAAAAAAAAGGCCTTTACTAAATGAAATTATGAATTTAAATGGAAAAATAACAGCAATGTAAACTATACAACATAAATGTATCAAACATACACATTCGTATAGAGTCCAGCAGAAGTAATGCATGGACTTGAGTTATGATTTTATTCCAAAATCATAACCATATATGCTTAAGATTTTATAATAAAAGATTTGGTATAGATTATAGAGTCAAAAGGACTTGAGTTATGATTTTATATTTAACTAAAGATTTGGCACAGATTACCAACTCATAAAAAAGGGGCATTATTTGTGTCAGACCCTGTACATGCAGAAAGCTAAGGAACTACTATTAGTTTTTTATATATATATTTGTAAATGCTTGAAGATAAAATTTTTTCGAGTACTGATATATAGTATTTTTACTATCATAAAACCTAACATTAATGCACTTTCTTAACTCAAGGCTTATTCTTGTATAAAGAACCCTGCTTTCCTTTTAACACCCTTTTCACTATAATATGAAGAGAATCTGATCAAAAGCTTCCTTCGCCTATAAGATGACCACCCTCCACTAGAGACAGTGGAAGGAAGGCTTCTGAGCACTTTAACAACTAAAACTATTCAGCTTAAGCACAGTTCCAAGGAAATATTTAGGTGCCGTGATATCAGTGTCCATAACTGCTGAAACATTTTTCATGTATGCGGATCCACCTTCTAAAATCTGCCACTGGTCATTTCCAAAGATTATTACCATAGGTTGATGTATGTGGAATTAATAACAAGCTAATGCTTGAAATGGATAGTTAGTTGTGAAGTAACAATTTCATAAAACTCAAGAGGAATCCAGGCTTCCCAGAGGGCTTGACCATTCCTCTTATACTTCTCATACTGAAGTGGTAGGCCAAGGGTTACAAGAATATTAATTTTGGAAAAAACAAGCACAAAGTAGCCAGGCAATTAAAACATTAATTTAACAAAATAAAAAAGCACTGCCATGATTATAACTATTTTCTAAATAACAAAGGGAAAACCAAGCTTTTCTCATACAAAAAAAAAAAAACAAAACAAAAAACAACAAACTTACAACAGGAGTATGTACGTAGCTGTTAAAAAAGCAATGGAAAATAATACATTGACCATACTTTCATTACCTGTTTAAAAGTCCGAAGTCTATCCAGTGTTCTCTGCCTTTCTTGGCTAACCCAGGCACTTTTTCTTTCTTCTTCATCATGCAATTTTTCTCTCTTCTGGTAAAAAATTAATAGTAATTCCATTACAATGTGTTCCATTTATTTTTATTGTTATTAGGGAAAAAAGGAGAGCTCTCTCAGAATGTAAACTGCATAACACTTTATGCATAAAGAATGACACATTAAAATGTCTTATGGCATAAAACTACCAGTTTTTAATAAAAATTATCATTTTAAAATTCACAATGAGAAAAATGTTTTTTGCACTTACTCCCAAAATAAAATAAAATAAAATCTTCTCTGAACTAAAGTGTTTCATCTGTGGTATTCTGGATGAAACAATTTTAGTATGAAATACTTATAGTTGCTATATTCTGCTAATTCAAATAGTGGACTTAAAAATAAAATCAGCAACCATTTGGTCAGTAATGTAAATATTACACATTATAACAACCAATATAACCAATACAGCAGTTAGGAAAAATATGTACTTCCAAGATTATACATTAAATCATTTGATTTATTATCACACCTCATAGTTGGTAGTTGTCTGCACAAAAATTTAAAATTTTTCTTTTTTTTTTTTCTTTTTGGTATGTGGGTAGCTCCCTGATTGGGAATCGAACCCAGGCCACAGCGCTGACAGCACCAGCGCGGAAGCCTTAAGCCACTACACCATCAGGGAACTCCCTAAAATTTTTCTTGTGTTGCTTGAATCATCTAAAACCTAATTAAAATCTCATTTGGCAGAATAAATATTAAATAAATGAAAAGGCTTTCTAGATAGGTAAATGGGTTATATATTTTTCTGCTTTGTTTTAAGAAAATTGGAGGTACCTCCTACAAGACTAGATAATCTCACATGGAGATGATGGTAGTCTCCAGTGTCATTAACTTATCTTTCTACCATTCATCTGCTGTCCTTTTCAAATTCAATTCTCCATTACTCTCTTTTTCTATTACCTCACTCTCCTTTACCACCAGCTTTGTCATGGACAATATATTAATTTCTAATGAGAGTTACTGCTACATTTGTCTTAGATGATCATATCAAAATCTAAAGGATGACCAGAATCTTCTGACTAAAAGTATACATCAAGTTTCAAGAAACACTCATACACAATGATAAACAGGTAAAGTCATTGGACTTCTTCAATAATGAAAGACTCTTTACAGGTATCCAGGCAGAAACACCAGGTCTCAAGGGGGCGGGGAGAGGGGTTACCTCAGGCCTCACCACTGCAACATTCAATGCTACAAGACAGTGTGGCAATGTCTTTTAAAATTTTGATAAAGAGAAAAGTGACACTATGACCCCAGCCAAACTTTCCTTCATGTATAAAGGAAATAGACAATCTTTCCCCAAGCATCCCAGAACTCAGAAAATACAGCAACCGTGAAACTTTAGTATCTTAATGACGTGTAAGGGAAGGAAATGGTGGTTAGGAAAGAAGTCAGTTCTCCCCAGTAAAAATGCATTCTTGTTTTACATAACCACACTCATAAATCCAGGTTTTCACTTCAAGAAAGTATGCATGGTATACTTTTAAGCTGTAGTTTATGGAAACTGATTAAAACTTTTTCGATGATATTGCTCACAGTGGCTTCTTTTAATACTACCTACTTCTTCCATGCTCTGGTACGTGCCCTGCCCACTGTCCCGTTTTCGTTTTCTTAAAACAATACCGTTTTTGTGTTTTAAAAATATTTTTATTTTTCAATTACAGTTAACATACATTATCTTAGTTTCAGGTATACAACATATGATTAGACATTCATACCACCTACAAGGTGATCATCCCAATAAATCCAGTACTCACTTGATACCATACATAGCCACTACAATATTATTGACCATATTTTTTTATGCTATGCTTTACATCCTGACGACCATTCTGTACTTCTTAATCCCTTCTCTCCTTTACCCATCCCACCAACCCCCCTCCCATCTGGCAGCGCTCAAAATGTTTTGTGTGTGTGTGAGTCTGTCCCTGTTTTGTCTGTTTATTTTGCTCTTTAGATTCCACGTAAGTGAACTCATACAGTATTTGTCTTTGTCTGACTTACTCCACTCAGCACAATACCCTCTAGGTCCATCCATGTTGTTCAGATGGCAAAATTTCATTCTTTTTATATAGCCGAGTAATGATCCCATTGTATACATGTATACCACCTCTTCTCTATTCATTCATCCACTGATGGACACCCAGGTTGCCGCCACATCTTGGCTACTGTAAATAATGCTGCAATGAACATATGGATGCAGATATTCCTTCAAAGTGTAGTGATAAATTTCCAGAAGTGGGATTCTTTATCTTTTGTTATAGCCTTTTTTTTTTAAAGTCTATTTTCTCTGGTATGAGTACTGCTACCCTGGCTTGTTTTGTTTTGTTTTCATTTCCATTTTCATGAAATATCTTTTTCCATCCCTTCAATTTCTGTCTCTGTGTGTCTTCCAATCTGAAGTGAGTCTCTTGTAGACAACATATGTAAAAGGGTCTTATTTTCTTATCTATTCAGCCAAGTTACGTCTTTTGATTGGAGCATTTAATCCATTTACATTTAAAGTAATTGTTAATAGATATGTAATTACTACCATTTTATTTTTCATATTTTTAATCTTCCCCCGACCCTCTTCTTAAAGCAATCCCTTTAACATTTCTTGTAATACCAGTTTGGTTTGATGAATAACTTTTGATTGTGTGGGAAGCTCTTTATCTGATAGCTTTGCTGGGTAGAATAATTTTGGTTGTAGGCCCTTGCTTTTCATCACTTTGAATATTTCCTGCCAATCCCTTCTGGCCTGTAAAGTTTCTGTTGAGAAATCAGCTGACAGCCTTGGGAGTTCTCTTGTAAGTAATTAATTGCTTTTCTCTTGCTATTTTTAAGATTCTCTGTCTTTAAGTTTTGGCATTTTAATTATGATGTGTCTTGGTGTGGGCTTCTTTGGGTTCACCTTGTTTGGGACTGTGTGCTTCTGGGGCCGGGATGTCTGCTTCCTTCACTAGGTTAGGGAAGTTTTCCATCATTATTTTTCAAATAGGTTTTCAATTCTGTGCTGTTTCTTTTCTCTCTCTGGTACCCCTATGATGCAAATGTTGATATGGCTGATGTTGTCCCAGAAGCCCCTTAAAACTATCCAAGCTGGAGCACTACCTAGCCACCTCCAAGGATGACACAGTCAAAGCACAGACTGGGTAAACACCATAGTCCAGCTAAAGCAAGTTCAGTTCTGTAGGGTGACCCTCTGCACAATAGCTCCTCCACAACCAATAAGCCTAAGGGTCAAGCCAGTCATCACAACCTATCAGCCCGAGGGTCAATCCCTCCCAGTGATATGTCAACAGCAATCAAGGCTCAACTACAACAAGGGCGTACACACAACCCACACAAGGGGCACCCCTGGAGCACCTGACTCAGGTAACTGTGCCACAGGGCCCCACAAGACACCACTATGTAAGACCAGTCTAAGACCAGGAGACATAGCAGCTTAATATAGAAACAAACACAGGGTGGCAGCCAAAATGGGGAGGCAAAAAAAACATGTCCCAAATGAAAAAACAGAACAAAATTCCAGAAAAAGAACTAAACAAAATGGAGACAAGCAATCTACTAGACACAGAGTTCAAAACACTGGTAATAAAGGTGGTCAATTTTCTCAGTGAGAATCACAGCAAAAAAGAACCATAAAAATAGAGATAGAAAACTTATAAAAAAGAACCAGTTGGAAATGAAGAACACAGTAACTGAAATGAAGAATAAATTAGAGGGAATCAACAGTAGATTCAATGAAGCGGATGATCAAATCAGTGATTCAGAAGATAAGGTAGCAGAAAACACCCAATCGGAATAGCAAAAAGAAAAAAGGCAATTCAATGGAAAGATTCGTAAGTTGGACTTCATTAAAATTAAAAACTTCTGCCTTGTGAAAGACACTGTCAAGAGAATGAAAGGAAAAGGCATGGACTGGGAGAAGACATTTGTAAAGGACGTATCTGTTAAAGGACTATTACAGAACATATACAAAAAATTCTTAAAACAATAAGCAAATAGGTCAGTTAAAAACATGAGCAAAAAAGTTGAACACCTCACCAAAGAAGGTATACAGATGGCAAATGAAGATTATGAAAAGATGCTCAACATCATATGCCATTAGGGAACTGCAAACTAAAGCAACCATAACATACCACACTACATACCTATCAGAATGGCTAATACCCAAAATACTGACAATGACAGCTGGTAAAGATGCAGAGCAACAGGAACTCTTACTTATTGCTAGTGGGAATGCAAAAAAGTCACTCTGGCAATATCCTACAAAATTAAACATACTCTTATATGATATAGCAATCATGCTCCTTGGTATTTACCCAAAAGAGTTGAAAACTTATGTACATACAAAAACTTGTACGTTGTTCACAACAGCTTTATTTATAATTGCCAAAACTTGGAAGTAACCAACATGTCTTTAATGACATGTTGCAATACAAATTTCCTATAAATATGTGAATGGATAAACTGTGATAAGATAAATATATGAATAAATAAACTGGTACATCCAAGGAATGGAATTATTATTCAGTGCTAAAAGAAATGAGCTACCAAGTCATGAAAAGACATGAACTAGGAATAACCTTAAAAGTGTATTACTAAGTTAAATAAGCCAATCTGAAAAGGGTACCTACTGTGTAATTCCAATTAAACATTCTGGAAAAGGCAAAACTATGGAGATAATAAAAAGATCAGGGATTTGGGGAGAGAGAGGTAGAGCACAGAAAATTTTAACAGCAGTAAAAATATTCTGTGTGATGCTATTAATGGTGGATTCATATCACTATAGTATACATTTATCAAAACCAATAGAATGTGTACTCCAAGAATGAACTCTAATGTAAACTATGGACTTCAGGTGATAATGATCTGTCAATATTGGTTCACTGATTATAACAAATATACCACTCTTGTGTGGGATTTGGTTGGTAGGGGAAACTGTGCATATGTGTGCTTTTTGTCTAGAATGCTCTAAATTATAAGTATATTTATGTGTATACAGTGAATGATTGCTAACATCTACATATAACATTTTCTTATTCTTTACAGATTTTATGCACTTTGATATGTGTAAAAATTGAACTTCTGTTCTAAGTCTTCAAGAGTTCAAACTTACTAGTTGTAGTGTGTGATGGGTTCTGTATTCCTCTTCACTCCGAAGGCGCTGCTGGAATTTTTCATTGTGTTTTGCAATACAAATTTCCTATAAATACAAAAAGTGTGTTTTAATACAAGTGAAACCTAAAAGATTTGAAACACCATACCACGGTTACTTGATAGTTAAATTTAACGTTAACATACGAGGTCAGACAGTTAATTTCACGAACTCATCCTAGAAAAAGTGCTACATACCTCATTGCTGAATATCACCTAGGCAAGGTTATGACACCTTACCGAGTTGTTTGTACAGTGCTGCCAATTTAAGCACATGGTGGCAAGTATGCAAACGTAATTGTCAGATTTTGTGGACAACGAAAGCTCTGACGGCCTTCCAGAATTGCTTTGAAGGGTGGACTAGGCACTGGTGTCAGTGCATAGCTTCCCAAGGGGAGTACTTCGAAGGTGACCATAGTGATATTCAGCAGTGAGGTATGTAGCACTTTTTCTAGGATGAGTTCATGAAATTAACTGTCTGATCTCATATACCTTCATAGCAAAATACCAAGTAAACCACCCTGGATTCTCACCTGGAGCATGAAGCAGCATAAGCCAAAAAGACTCTTCTATCAAACTATTAAAACTTCTCTAGAACTCCAGATTTCTTGTTTTTTTTTGGAGGGGGAGGGATGGGGCAAAGTAGAGTGGAAGGGGGTGTCCTTAGATAATCTCAAAGCTCTTTTTCAATTCTGAAATCTGTGGCCAGAAGATTCTAAATCTTATTATACTCTTTAAACTACCCTGGGTAAAAAAGGATATATGGCTCTTGGCGTAAAATCTGTTATTCTTGCACTTTCTCTAATTAAAGAATATCACTTTCCCAGACTGATTTAAACAATATGAAATCTGAATCTTCTGGTCCTAGACTTCAGAACTAAAAGAAACCATAAAGGCTAGAAAGTCAGAATTATAAAGAAAATATAAATATGCTTTTTCTAATCACATAAAAATAAAAACATAATATAAAATAGAGGGGGTTCCCTGGTGGTGTAGTGGCTAGGCTTCAGCGCTCTCAACACTGTAGCCTGGGTTCGATTCCCAGCCAGGGAACTACCCAACCCCTCCCTGCCAAAAAACCCAAATAATATAAAATAGGATACACATGCTTCTTTACAAAATAATGCATGATCATCTGGTATCTTTTTAGTGGCACCATGCTAAGTCTTCATTTTCCCTGGGTCCTTCAGGAGAAATCCTCTAGATCACAGGGTTTACATTAGTTTCCAACACTCTCAAAACAATACCAAAAGATTACTCTTCTAACCACAGAAAGACATTAAAGCAAATGACCTTTCAAGCCAATAAATTGATTTTTTAAAGCAACTGCTTTTATTACATTATTTACCCACTCTGGGTTGAGTCTGTTGCCTAACAAGTATTGATTGTGAAATGAACCTATCCAGGGCAGTCTCCAGGGAAAATAAAGGCAGTATTATATAGTGACACAATATAGTGATATGATGACTCAGTTTTCTATGTTACACAGCTTCTCCTTGGGTCATTTAACTACTGAGTGTCTTGGTTCCCTTGGTTATAAAATGAGGATACCAGTCCACAATCTTATCCAGAGCAGAGATCAGAAGTATTTTGAAATTAAATATTTTTCAGATTTTAGAAAGGTGGTATGTTACGTACACCATATATTACTCAGGAACTCCAGAAAATTATGTAGAATTACCCCTAATAACTCTTAATTCATTTTAAAAGGTATGCAAATGTTAGTGACAAATTGGGTTAGAATTATTAGTTATGGATCAAGGATTAGGTAATGAATAAAAGATTTAAAATTAAGGTTATAGATTTAATAAATACTTAATCTATTACACCTTTTTATTTCTGAGGTAGGCTTTCTTGGCTGAAACTCGTCCACGTCTTGCTTCCAGTTGGCGTGCTTTCTGCTGAAGTTTCTGTAGCTCTTCTCTCTGTAAATGCACCGATGTTGCCAACTCTTCCTTCTCCAGCATGGCCTCCATGCTTTCATAAGTGTCATAGTACACCACTTCATCTCTCTTTTCTGTTACAGAATAGCAATAGGGGTATGGTTAAGAGCATGGGTTGCGAGAAAGAACAGGCTTCTAATTCACTTATTGGCTCTGTAACCTCAGGCAAAGCTGTTACCGTATTTTTCCGTGTATAAGGCGCCCCTACCCCATGTATAAGATGACCCCAACTTTTCTAACCCAACATTAAGAAATCACCATCAACCAGTTACTCCTGTGTGTAAGATGACCTCCAATTTTTGGTCTAACAATTTTAGACAAAAGTATCATCTTATACAGTACCTCTTGTAATGTATTCAATCTTTTTGTGGACTTATGTGGTTAAATGCACACCATACCCGATATAAGTCTTTTGATGCTTTCCAGTTGTGCTGTCAATAGTAACTCCTCACACTTCAAGATTTCAAACTGAACTTCATACAACTGAAGTTGCAGATCATAATAATCAGCTTCTAACTGATCCAATCGAGCTATGGCTTCTGTACCACCCTGCAAACTCTGCATCTGCATTAAAAATAAAAACAAGATTTCTAGTTGGTTGGGACAAGAAAAAAAATACCACGTTATGATTAGAAATAAAAACTAATCATAAATCCATGTAGCAACTCTTCTAAGATAGAAACCTATGGGCAAGAAATGAAGATTTTTAAAAAATATATAAAAACAGTGATCATCAAAATGTACTTTTTGAAATAACTATGCAAACATGATAAAAATAAGGTTTTTAAAGTTTACTGATATGACAGCTCATTCATATTTAGGATAGTACTATATTATTCTACTTGTCCTGATAAATATTAAAGGTATCCCTTTTCACTCTCAAGAATGGATGCTGGTTATACACTTATCCTCTTCATATAAAATGTATGAATAAGATTAGGCCATACTCAGATAGTTACAGCACAGGGGTAAAAGTGTGCTCAATCCCACACATCCTGGGCTTTGTTTTGCTCCATAGTCACAGCTTGGCTAGCTTCTAAGATCTGCTGACTGGACAGCAAGGTGAGGGGAGCAGCATGACAGAATTGCTTTTCATAGAAATCACTGCAATCTACTGATAATGATCATGATTAGTATCTTTAAGTAAATACACTCAGGGTTCTACACTGAACCCCTAAGGTGGGATTCAGAAATTTCTGTGCATGTCTCATGAAGTGGTGGGTGGTCTTCCATGAGGTTTGCTAGGTTGGTTTTAGTCCTGAAGAGAAAAGGGAAAGACATTTTGCCAGGCATCAGAAGAAAATCACTACAGGGGAAAATATGCATCAGACATTGGTTCCTAATGCCACTATTCCATATATTTCTATTTGGCTCCATGGAGAAAGGTGGCTGCAAGCTGATGGAATGGTTTTTCACAAGTCTGTGAAACGTGAAGTAGACGCACAGTTTTCTGGTGTGAGAGAGTAAGCACTCTTCTAAGACCATTTCTTCTAAGAACACAGCACTACAATTTTGGCAGTTTAAAGGTGCATGCTTAGAAGTTCCAGGAGACCCCTGGCAGAGATGTCAGTTTGCTGGAAACTAGCAGTAAAGGTGAGGCCAGGGGCATCCCAGGGAGTGACAGTAGGAGAGAACAGAGACGAAAATTAGCGTAATGCTTATAAGCTTATATGAGACATCACCTGGGGATTCCAGAAAACCAGGAAGATACTTACTGGTAGTCCTGGGACAACCATGGCAGCAAAGACAATGAATTCTTATTGCGACAAAATAATGCCTTCTGGCTGGTGAGGTTGGTGAAACATGTTAGCATATAAAAAAACAAAATTTCAGCCTTTCCTTTACAGTCTAGATATCCAGTCTTACCCAATGATTACAATGGTTTTCTTAGTATATAATTTCAAATTTGTGTAACAGAAATTTTGAACTGCAAAGCAACCATTAGGCTGTGGTCTGAATGTTCAATGGTATACATTGAAAAAATAACCAGATGAATTAAATACAGTGCTATTTAATAAATACTATACACATTTTATAAATCAATAAAAGTTATCTAAGTCAAGTCAGTGGTATTGCTGCAGTAGGAAATAGGTTATGAGTGTCAAACAATAAATATAGACCAAATGGGTTTATTATAGTGGCTCATGAAGGGGAATGATGATAAAATAAAATCTTGCTGCTTTTGTCTTAACTCATAAAAGAAGAGGAATCTAGGAGTGATTTCTTTCCTGAGTGTGACTTCCAGTCTCACTTTAAATTATAAGCATCCCTTTACACACTGTCTTGGGGTTCATGTCTAGCTCTGGAGAACACAGCCTCAGGATGCATCTTCCTCTCTTATCTGCACCCACACTTTCTGTGAGCACAGCATACAAATAGGTAAAACATGTAATTTTAGAAGGCTTTATTTTCTAAGTGGCAAATTATAATCAGTAAAACCTTAGTGTGAATCAGTCTAAAAATTCATCTAAGATCAGTTCTCCAATGACATTGTTTAGGTTCAGTCCAGGCTATTAGTTCCATCTTCACAATCTCCAGAACTCACCACCTAGAAGTGACCATTTACCTGCCATGTTCATGATACTGTGCTTAAGGCTTCCTCTAGCACTCTCCTGTTCAATTCTTTGGCTAAGGAAGGAAATTCAATGTACCTTGTTGACATACCTTAACATTGTCAGCTGCCTCAACTACAAGTAGACCAATACTCTGATGCCTGCCCAGGGCCCATTATCTTAAAAACACTTGAATGCATAGTGATACCAGAATACAGCGAATATCAAATACCAAACTGAGAAAGGAAGGTATTCTCTTAAAATAAGTGACCACCCCCAATTTTCCTGTTTAGTGAGTTCTATTCAGAGCAAGGAAGTCCAGAGGTTTATTTGCTATGGCTGGGTTCAAAAGAAGGACAAAACCTCATCACAGGCAGAAGTGCCGACAAGGGATCTGTTAAATCCCAACCTCTGAGAAAACACGTAATAGGGCAGTGGTGGGCCTCAGGAAAAGTTAAAGGGTTGTAGGACCAGAATAGACAGAACTTTTCAGGAATGAGTTAAGAGAAAAGGGATGAAAGGCAAGTCAGGGAAATCTGGAAGGGCAAAGTGGTGCTTTTAGAGGTTTACCTAAACTTCAACATGGAGGCGAAATCTTCAGTGAAAGGTATGGGAAGGCTACACTGCTCCAAATTTCTTCCCCACAACACCTGAAATTTCCAGACTGATTTTTTCCTAACTCAGCTAACAACCACAGACCCGAGAAAACAGGACTCCAGAGTGGAAGGAGAACTAATTCTGGACAATGGAGCTGTACAAGAAGACAGGTGCCACAGATGGAACATCTCTGTTATACCAGGAGGCAGTGCTTCCCTAGACAAGAAGAAAGCCTAGCAACTAGGTTAAAGTGCTCAAAAAGTAGACAGTTTGATGCCAATGAAAAGTTTGCTACCTTCAAATTTTAATCAGCTCAAAAAAGTTTAGAACAAACTTTTGATATCAAGATCCCAATCTAACCAAAACTTTGACCTCCCAATGTATTCCAAGGAATATCAGTAATGCTGGAACAAGACCCAGTATTCCTACAAGGATAGTTAGTCTTTCTACGAAACAAAAGTAGGGTGAACTACTGTAATAAATACTGGAAAGGAAATGAAGGAATAGTAGACATCCATACAGAGTAGACTCTCCATTAATTGGAACTCAAGCAAGCGGCACTCAAGCAACTTGCAAAAAAAGTCAAAGAATACTACATTTATCTGGCATGGGTGCCGGATAACTGAGTGTCTACTGTATCCACTACACTACTGACCTAGTAGATGATCCTTTCCACCATGCACAATAATGATACAGTAGTTTTCATGTGTATCTATTTTGACTGACTCTACTGTATCATGAAAACAGATACAAAGCAATGTATAATAAACCAATGATGCTCCCTGTCTTGCCTTTCACCCTACCATGCTAGAAAACACCAGGACAAGTGGAAGGCTGTGAAAAACAGTAGGTTTAGAATATAAGGGCTGTATGGAAAAAATCCAGCCATAAATGCCTCTATTTTTCATATTACATGGCTGGATACTTTCCAGACAGCCTTTGTATCTATGGTTTGAGCCACTCATTCAACACATACTCGCAGAGCACCCACCATTGTGTGAGTTACAGAGAATGTGGCAGTAAAGAAATGAAACAAGAGTTCAAAGGGTAGTCATAAAAACCATGCACAGCATAAGAGAAATAACATCGAAGGCAAGGTCAGCAAGCTCTCAATCAAGACTAGTCCTTTCATGTGGAAGATAGGAAATCAGACTTAGAACCATGTAAACCTGCGCATAAATACAGATTCCACCAATATTAGCTGCACCAATACGGATAATATATACAATCTGACAGAATTATCTAAAGTTCCACATTTCAGAAATCTTAGAAAACTAAAAATATCCGTAATTCCTTTAATGTCAAAAACCTAATCTCACAATCCATTTGTAGGACAACATGATCTAAGATGATGTGAGTCCCTTTTTATTCCATTTCATGTAAAGGTCGGGCAATTAATGTCTCGAACTCATCCTAGAAACATGCTACATACCTCAATGCTGATTATCACCTAGGCAAGGTTATGACACCTTACCGAGTTGTTTGTACAGTGCTGCCAATGTAAGCGCATGGTGGCAGGTTCACTACTGTCAGATTTTTGGTGCAGTGATAGCTCTGATGGCCATTCAGAAAAAGAGGTCCAAAACTATTTTGAAAGGTAGACTAAGCACTGGCATTGGTGCACAGCTTCCCAAGGGGAGTACTTCAAAGGTGACTGTAGTAATATTAGGCAATGAGCTCTGTAGCCCTTTTTCTAGGATGAGTTAAGAAATTGTCTGACCTCGTATGTTTCATTGCTGGAATACTAACATTTGTCTGCAAGTTAAATACCCTAAATAGTCTTTCTAAAATCTGAAAAACTAAGAATTCTCAAATGTACCTGGCCTTGGAAATTTCAGATAATGGCTTATGGGCTAGTAGCATAAAGGGTTATGTTTGAGAATTAAATAAAATAATATACATAAAGCACTAAGGACAGGTCCTGAAACACGTAAAACTTTTATATTTACTTGTTTTGTAACCACTATCAAAGTACAACTTAGATGGCTAAAATAAAATGTCAGCGGTAATATTAATTGTAGTTTTTAGAACAGAACCTAGCTTGTTGTACTTAAGAGACTTTTGAAATTTCTAGTGTGCAGATATGGAACATACTCTTATCTGTTTATTGGTAAATTAAAACAAAAAAACCAGTTTCTCTGCCTTGACAAGCAAAGCACCTCAGCTTGCCCAATATGTTCAGACTTTCACCACATCAAAGCTCGTTGAGGTTTAAACTTTTTGGAAAGGCTCATCTAAAATGCAAGTAAACATCTTAAGCATGGGAATTACATTTTCCCAACTTTGTATGCCTTTCCATGATACTTGAACAATATCTAACACAGATCATAGAAGTATAATAGTATCTAATATTTATTTTTGAATTCTTAGTCTACAGAAGGCACTATACTACATATGATTTATACACATTCACTCATGGAATCATAACTCTCCTAGAAGTTATATAATATTTACATTTTATAGAGAGGTTAAACAATTTACCCAAGTACTAAGTTTGCAGAATTGCGATCTACAGAGCTACTCTGTCCAATACAGAACTCAAAAGCCACATGTGGCTATTTAATTTTAAATTAAATTAAAAATTCTGTTCCTCTGTCACATAAACTGTATTTCAAGAGCTAAATACAATACTATTTCCATCACTGAAGGAAATTCTGCTAAATAGCTTTGTTTAAATTCTAAGTTCATGTCCACTGTGGTAATACTATAAATGCTCAATTAATACTTGATGAGTTTTAATAAACTGATGTAGAGGAATATAACCTTTATTAATCATAATTTAGCCATATGCTTAAAAAAAAAGACTAATTATGAAATAAGGAATTACCCTCAGGATTGGTATACACGAGGGCTGTCTGGAAATAACCCAACCATAAATGCCTGTATTTTTTTTACATGGCTGGATACCTTCCAGAGAGCCCTCATATAGTCAACTTAGTATTCTAGCAGTTTATGTATATTCATAAAGATGACCTCAAAGAACCAGTTTTTAAAAAATGGATGGGGAATGGTTAAAATCTGTCAAGAAAAGAAAGCACACTGATATATTTTTAGTACTTTCAACCACAAGGATTGGAATCCAAAGGGTTTTCTGGTCAATTCCCTATTAAACAGAGAACGTGGTTAATCAGAAGATAACAGTTCACAAGTCAACTGAAATGCAACTCTACTTCCTATGATTTGAATTTTACTATCTCCGATTTCAATTAATAACTATAAAGAGAATACCCTTATTTCATTCATAAACCTTATTTTAATAACACTTCTAACATATATCCTACTCTTACAACCCTGTGTGATTACATTACTATGTAGCTTAATCTTGCCCAGTGGTTTAAAATGTCTGATATAATCTATAAATAATACAAATCTAAAAGTACAAGTATATTTGGATAGTCAGATTGTGCTATTGTTTCTAAATCTGGATTGGTAGGGAGTATACTACTTAAAGAGTGGAGTAAGGTAGTCACACGTAATTAAACTCAACCTGGATTCTTTCAAAAGTACTGGGTCAAAAAGGCACTGACATTTTCAGGAGTTTTTGAGGGGATATTTTGAATTCCAGCAGACAATCTGGGTCAGAGACACAGGTACAGATGTTTTGTGAACCTGCTAAATTTGTGTGCAAAGCTGTGTGTGTATATGTGTATTACTCTGAGTTCAGGGTTCCTAGCTTTCAAATTATTAAAGGTGTAAGTAGCTGTTACCTAAAAAGGTTAAAAATGGCTACAATCAAGACTCAAAATAGTTAAAAAGGAAATTAAAGAATAGTACTTTTTCTACATACTAGTTAGTGTTGTTAAAGAATATTTAAAAGTCAAATAGAATTTTGCTTGCCCAGGTGATAGTTAATATTTCAGTGTTAATTTAGAAAGTTTGTTTCAAGTTCATGAACGTATTATAGCAAATATTACTAAATATTTTCAATTTAATTTCTATTATTTCATCATATAAGGAAGAAGTCTTTAAAATAACCTAAGGAGATGCAACACATCAACATTATTAAAAAAGAACAAAAGTCTCCCCATAACTTAAATCACAAGGTAGTACTGTATTATAAAACCTTCACTGGCGAAGCATTTGTTTGGGATGGGCTTAATAACTGACAGTTGTTCTGCTTCTCATGAGCAATGTGATCACCTTAAATTAATGCTAATAAAACTGGTACAGTACATCTTCACAGATACATATAAAAAGCACAATACGTGTATTATATACACACAACAAGCATAAACCTGGCGAGAATGACTGACAGTTTTACCAAAACCTTTGAAGAATTCAAACACAATCCAGAACATTAAAGAACACACTATTAAGGTAACAGGATGGCCCCAGGGAAAATGACCCCACAGATAATCATCATTCCAGACTCTCGGGCCGTTTCAACCTCACCCTTCCTCCACCACCCTAGACCAGTTCCAGTAAGAACAGTGTTCTTGCAAAAGCAAGGAGTCAGAAATCTTACCCTCAGCAGCTGTTTTAGGCACCCTATGTTGTCAGTACAACTCAACATCAGCTTAGTTAGAACAAGAAGGCTAGTCACCGTGAAGACAAAAGAGTGGTTCTCTACTTCACAGGCAATGCCGTGCTAGGATTTTATGTTTTAAAAGTTCTGGAACTTAAGAAAACTCCAGAAGCTAGTAACATAAAGAGAAAGCTAACTAGAAAAAGAAACTGTAGTAGAAAAGCTTCAGGGGAACCTGAATGAGATGGGGCTGAAATTCTTGCAAAGAGATTCTGAATATAAAGTGTGACATAATTCCAGGACAAGACAAGTTCCAATTTTACCTCATAACAGTAGCAAAGAAGAAAATGTAAGGGAAAAATAAAACTACAATTTAAAATCATTAACAAAAGGATTTCTAGATCACAGTCATGATACATTGTAGCTTACCTCATACATTATTTTTTAAACGAGATAAGCATATGCACTATTAAAATGTCAATGAGGACTATCTTGGTATACCTCCCAAGCCCACCAAAAGTTTCATAAAGCTGTATTAATAAAAACAGAGAAAACATTTTGTTCTTCCCTAGAGACAAAACTATACTACTTTCACAAATATACAGTCAATGTTTTAAAAACCAATATATTTAATTCACAGAATGGGAGCAAATATTTACAAGTCATATTTGATAAAAGATTTTTATCTAAAATATATAAAGAGCTCATTCAACTTAATATTAAAATTTTTTTTTAAATAGGCAAAAGATCTGAATAGACATTTCTCCAAAAGCTGAATGTGATCAATAACCACATGAAAAGATACTCAGCATCAATGCCATCAGGGAATGCAAATCAAAACCACGAGATACCATTTTACACCCACCAGGATGGCAATAATAAATAAGACAAATTTAAAAAAATAGTGATAATGTAGAGAAAGATGTGGAAAAATTCTAACCCTCATACACTGCTGGTGGGAATGTAAATAGTACAGCTGCTTTGGAAAACTGTCAATTTCTCAAAAGATTAAATAGCCATTTCACACCTGGGTATATACCAAGATAAATAAAAAACTAGCATATTATTCATAATAGCTCCAAAAATATAAAGAACCCAAATGTTCACCAACTGATGAATGCACAAAATGTGGTATATAACCCTGCAGTAAAGTACTCGACAGGTTTGTCACTCGACAAACCTCGACTCCCAACAAACCAACAAAAACAAAAAATAAGCACTGATTCATGCTAAAACATGGCAAAACCTTTACAACTTTATGCTAAGTCAAAACCCACATATTTAATGATTCCATTTATATTAAAATGTCCAATAAAGCAAACTTATAGAGTTAGAAAGTAGATTAGTGATTGCCTAGGGCTGGGAAGATTTGGAAGGAAAATGGGAATGACTACTAATGGGCACAAGTTTATTTTGGGGGTGATGAAAATGTTCTAAAGTTGACTGTGTTGACAGTTGCATCATTCTGTTAATAGACTAAAAACCATTGAATTACTTACTTTAATGGGAGAATTGTATGGTATGCCAAATATGTCTCAAGCTATGGTTTAAAAAACCTTTTTGGGCTACAAATTATTAATACTACAAATCTAATGATGAATCAAATAATTATATTCTTACCTCATCTTTGAGGTATAATTGCTGTCTTAAAATAACTAGCATAAACTCAGTTGCCTCATGCAGTTAATTCTCCTTTGCCCAATACAAATACACATTTCTTGCCTCCTTCAGCATATTGAAGATGACTGCAGTGCTATCTGAACAACGACACAGCTCACACAGATTCAGGGGGAGCCCAGGCATGTGGAATCTGGATCTGACCTTTATTCAGTTCTCAACTGCCTAGGAATACACTGCAATTCTCCTGAGTAGTTTTAAAAGCAGCAATTTCAAGTTGCCAAAAAATAATGTAGGTTTAACCTTTCCCAGTTCCCTACTGCCTTCAACTTAAACCTCCTCTGTTACTAAATTAAGGGTCCAAATTCCTGGTATTCATACACATTTATGAGATATACTTTGCTTTCCACAGTCAGCAGTGAAATAAAGTTTGCAAGACAGTTTCTCATGTTGAGGAAACAGGCTAAGAATTGAAGAAAGGCTTTCCAATAAATTCTATATAAATTGGCCAGAACAATATTTCTTAAAAACCAATTTGATCAGTTATTAATACTTCTTGATAAAAATGTTATAAAGGCTCCCTACTACTTTTAGGGTAAAATTCAAATTTCTTAGCAAGGGATAGAAGGCCAATTTCACACTTTTCTTATTTTTCCAACCTCATCTTTCACTACTTCTCCAGATAACTAGGCTAACTCTTCCTGCTTCTATTGGGACTCCTGGAACACACAGTTCTCTTCACCTATAACTTTGGGTCAAAGCTGAGTGCTCCTCCAGTGGTCCCCTGTATATAAGAATGCTTGCCTATCTTAGTGATATCTCATTGCTCATTTTCACACTGCAAATGTCTTACCCCACTACAGTCTAAGAACTCTAAATACCGTGATTGCATCTTTTTATGCTTTTTTAAAAATGTGTGGGTGTGAAGAGAAAGAAAGGGTAGTAATCACATCTTTATCCCCATCACTCATTATAATTCCAGGCACAAACTTTAAAAACACTTAAAAAAGTATTTGCTGAATGAATAACTGAGCAGGGGACATTTGAGTTGGGTAGAATTCTAAAAGGCAGGAAAAGGAGGCAAAGGAAATGGAGGAGTTAAAAGTGACTCTAAAGTTCTAGGCCTGAAGTATCTTGAAGAACCATGTGCCTTTAACAAAAACAAGAGATCCGTTGAAGACCTGTTATGGGGAAATGAAGGAGTTTGGTTTCAGAAATATTTCATATATGGCATATTGGCCAAAAAGAGTGATAGCATTTTTTTTTCCCAAAAATGGCTTAATAAAATAAAATATGATAGTATCACTAAATTATTAATTATTTCAATAAGGCAGAAAATGGATAAATGAAAAGGAAAAACAACCCAAAATTTATTTAATAATTTGAATGTTCTTCATCTTTGAAACATTTTGAGTTTTTATTCTAGGTACAAGAAGCACAAACTGAATCATTGTGCCTAAACCAACAAGTGTTGCTATATGCCATCTAGAACACACTCATCCTTAACACTAGCTTTAATCTTCATTCACTATTAAAATTATATACTTTCCTTATTTTTAAAAATATTGTATTCTTGGAGTCTAGAACCAAGACCCTAACATTTGCTTCTTTTAATACTTAGGAAAACTATCAGAAAATGACTAATGTAGATATTTAAGTACCCTTTCATAAAAAGCAATCTGTTCTGGTCCAGTTTAATAATAAAACATGGAACATAATTGTAATTCAAAAATAATGGCTTAGGAAGTAAAAAAAAAAAAAAGCATACGTTTAATGATTTGCAGTATTTTCAAGCAAGACATGGGCATCAATGGTGCTTTACAGGGCACTACGAGGAATACTAAAACCACTGATGAACAGAACAATAATGAAAAAAGTGGTTACTTTTTAGGAGTTGATTTTAGGTATGTTGTAAATATATATATGAGTAGCCACTTTCAAGAATGTCTAAGACTTATTTATTTACTTTTGTATCCATGAAGAGATCCTAATGAAGCAACAGTCAAGAAAACTGCACCTCTATTAACCCTGTTCTGTTACAGAAGGAATAAAATGGGAAGTCCCAAAAGGTAATGGTTTGAGCATAATATAATCAAGTCTAAGAAAATGTTACTGTCTTAAGAATTTTACTAAATTTCTCTGGGCAGTGACACTTTCTTAATTGTTAGAAAGCTTCAGATGTTCCAGTACCAAAAATTTTAAAGACAACAAACTTCTGATGTTGACTTCCTTTTTGTTGTATCAGTGTGTTGCAGACTATAGAATGTGGTGCTGTGATAATACCGTGTGTATCTAACTCTTCCATTAGTGGCAACTCAAATCACAGGCCCCACCATGAGTGTTATTATCATCTCACAGAAACAATGCAAAATGAACAGCTGCCTGCAGAGTCAGAAAAATGTCAGTTTTTTATAAACATAAATAGTACATCTTAATTTTTAAAAAATTTCACGTATTTTTCTGAGTTTTTGTTACCTCTTCTTTTAGTGCATGTTTCTTCTGTTCCAAACAGATCTCTTTAGCTCTCATCATCTGCAGAGTCTCCTTAGAAACTGCATACTGGAGTTTTTCCATTCGTTCAGCAGCTGCTGCCCATGATGCTTTACCAAATTTCTTCTGATCTGCTCGCATTCGATCATACACAGCTATTAATAATAATTTTTTAAAAAGACATTAAGACATAAATTGATATATCAAATTTGACAGGCTTAGATTTCACTGACCACACACTCACATATAGACACACAAATCCTACCCCCATGATAAATTACCTATAACAGCTCTAAAATATAATTTAATAGTATCTTAGATATTAATGTCTTCAATAAGAATTTTAAATGATCCTCAGAAATAACTTTCTGAAAATGAAACTGAGTTGTCATATCAATTTTAAAACTTTAAAAAATACTTTCACATGTCCAATGTTATTAAGTTTCAAAGTTTCTATAAAAACTTTATTCTGTGAAGATTTACACTTTCCCCTGGGTATGCTGGTTGAAATCAGAGCCATAACCATTCAAGAGTATTTAAAATGATTTAAATCCATGCACTAAATTTTATCATTTTGAATTCTCCAAAATTACTGTAATGGTCTGATGTAAAAAAAAAAAAGTTCGGGGTTCCCTGGTAGTGTAGTGGCCAGGTTTGAGTCCCACCCAGGGAAATACCCTCCCTCCCCCCAAAAAGTTCTAGATGTTAGCACTGAACTTATTCTGAAAAGATGAGAACTGGAATAGTATAAGCAAGTCCCAAGGAAGACACCCAAATTCCTACCCACAAAGGAAGGAAAAACCTTTTAGTTTGCCACAACAGAGACGTAGTTCAAAAGATATTTCTTGACAATCAAACAGCTAATATTATCACTGATAGTAGTATGGTAGTGGCTCATCCTAGGTGGTTATACGAGGGCTGTCTGGAAAAAATCCAGCCATAAATGCCTCTATTTTTTTATATTACGAGGCTGGATACTTTCAAGACACCCCTTGTACAATTAACTCAACCATCCTTATGCCAACCACAATCTGAGTAGTACTGAAAGTCATCTGTAAGTCAGTACACATTCACTACAAGTTTCTATGTTCAGAGGTAAGTGATAAATAATTTTGTTTTTCTACTATGTCCTAACCATCTTTTGCAAGAAAGTATATCTTAGTAACCTTTTCGACAGAATTTTATGAAATCTTATTTATTTTTTTACATGTACATACTTAAAAACTAAAATTGTAGACAGCTTTATAATAAAAAAGAGCAGTTTCTCATGCTTGGCTCTCCCCCATCCTTAGTCCCAATGCCCAAATGCAATGGAACTTTTAATTGCTTCTAGTCATTATTTCCATACAGAAATATTGTTATTTCTTGATTTCCAGTCTTTAAAAAATATCTTTGAAACAATAAAAAGAAAAATATTATCTTTGAGTTCCTATTATGATAGATGGGAAATGGGCTTACTGTGAATTTTCTCTCAATAGACTTACCAGTTCTTTCAATTTTCTTGCTTTTCTGTAGTCTTTAAATGCTAAAATATAGGAAACTGTTTTCAATTCATAATCTCACTCTGAACTTCAATTTTAGGGTTTCTACTCATGTCGGTTGAATGTCAAATGATTCCACCATTTAAAATTTCTGCCCATCTTTTAAAACTGTATTATAATATTTATGCAACCATAAGATCAATATAGTAGTGCACTGTAGGAAAAAAACCCAGCAGGATGTCTGGAGTTAGACAGCTTTGAGTTATATTTCCAATTCTACCCATAACTGACATGTAATTTTTTGCAAGAAACTGTTCTTATGCTCAGATCCCCTGAGTGAAAAAAATAAGGAAATATAGTAAGAAGACTTTTTTATGGAAATTAAATGAGAGAATGACAGGTATTCAAATGTCTCACACTTCACATGGCAACATTAATCAAATACATGGTTTGTTTTCTTCTCTTTTCTCTCTTATGGAAAAACTATCATAATTGCTCATATTTATATGATGTTATATTACTTTCAAAGTACTTTTTCTATGTTATCTCTATTTATCTGCCCAGCATTCCTATAGAATACGTAAGTTTGCATTATCAATACTTCTATATAGATATGCTTAACTAAGGAGTTTTGGTAACTTAAAAGAGGTTATACACCTATATAGCAGTAAAATTAAAACTACTACTCAAGTTGCTTAAGCCCCTAGTCCACTACTACACCTCTACCATTTTTACCTGAACTTGTAATCACAGTGTACCATCAAACTTTCTATTCTGCATACTCACAAATACTCAGGAGCCTTTATACTTGCTACCCACTTCAGGACCATGTCTAGGAAGCAGCTCCCTGTCCTAATTCAGTGTCAGGTTGCTACCTACCACAAGATCTCATCAGTACTCTGGTCTTCCAACATCTTTGGATGAAATGTATTCTTACATCGAATTGCTGTTCACTTTACTTGAAATTATTTCCCAACAGTGCAGAAATATGAAAGTAATGAAGAAAAATATTTGTGAATAACTGGAATTTCCCTAAGAACTATATTGGAATACCTCTAAAACAGATTCTTCTCTCATTTTGCTGGCAAAAATAAAGATTCTTGCTAAGCTGACCATTTACATTATTAAGATAACAACCCAGTAGTAATACTCTATGATGATCACTGTATGTACAAAAAGCTCTGAAGGCTATACCGTCCTGGTATTTACAAGGTATCGTGTTAAATCTATAAAAACAAAACAACGTAATAACAAATGTATACTTGTCAGAAACAGAGCCATTTAAGATGCTTTTATAAGCTAAGCAGTATTAACATAACATATTGTTTTAATTTTTATTTTAAAAATAATACTGCTCTAAGGAGAATACTCAGGAGAGGACTGCTGGGTCATATAGTGTTATCTTTAACTACATAAAAAAACTGTAAAATCATTTTCCAGAAAGACTGTAATTTTCCATTCCTACCAGCAATGCAAGAAGGGTTCCCATGACTCTGCATTTTTGTCTACATTTGGTATTGTTTAGTATTTCTTATTTTTAGCCAATCTAATAGGCATGCGTTGGTATCTCGTTGCGGTCTTAATTTGCATTACTCTAAGGACTAATACTGTTGAACATCTTTTCAAGTGCTTATTTGTCATCTTGATCCTTTGGTGAACTGTCTGTTTCAAGTCCTTTCCTCATTTATTAACTGGTTTCTTATCTACTATTCATTAGATTGTTTATTGAGTTTTAAGAGCTTTCCATAGATTCTGGATATAAGTTCTTTGTCACATATATTATTTGCAAATATTTTCTCTTAAACTCTCACTGTCATTCTCTTAATAGTACCTGGCAGAGTTAAGTTTTTAACTTTGATAAAATTCATTTTATCAATTTTTTTCTTTTACAGTCAATACTGATATCTTTTATAGTTTGTATTTGTGCTGCCACTGCTAAGAACTCTCTGCCTAACTCTAGATTACAAAAATTTTTCTCTTAGTGTTTTCTGCTGGAACTTTATAGTTTTACATTTAGATCCATTTTGGGTTCATCTGTTTATGAGGCTTAGGTCAAGGTTCATTTTTCTTCATATAATTTTCAAAATTTCTTAATCATATCATACTGTTTTTTCAAAAAGAATGAGGTGGTGAACTTATTATACATCAAGCTGACAATGCACTGTAGAATTGTATGCCTGAAACCTGTGTAGTCCTTGCTAACAGATGTCACCCCAATAAGTCTAACAATAAAAATGAATTAAAAACAAAACAAAAAAAAAAACAAAAAGAATGAGGATGGGGAGGCAAGTAATATGGTTCAATCAAAACTTTCTACTGCCACTTCCTTAGACAAATACCCATATTTCAGGAACAGGCAAGATGGGACACATTAACCTTGGCTGAAACTGTAAAATGAATTTAAAAAGTAGCAATAAGCACCAGTGTAACACACCTTTGCCAGATCTATGCACAAAAATTACTCACATCCACATTAAAACAGTTATCGCTCACTAAAATATACCTTAAAAGAATGAAAGAAATCACTTATAGCCAAACACGAATTTCTAACTATAATTCTATCTGAAGCATTTTATTATATCTAAGAAACAAACCATATTTACTTTACTCTTCAACAAACAGAAATCACATATATAATTATTCAAAGTCTTCATCACAGCTATCAAATTTCACTTTGTATAGAAGTAAAACATCTGAGTAAGCATCTCAACCCAATCTGTATTAATCACAAAACAGGATAAAAAATTTGAAGATTAAAAAATAAAATTTAAAACCTATTGAAAAGAATAATGTCTTTTCATAATAACAAAAATAACACATAAAACACCCAGAAGTGAACTGAACAAGAAATGGGTAGAACCCAAATAAAAAAACAAAAACAAAAAACCCTATAATACCTTCCTGAAGAAAAGAGACTTGAATAAATGGCAAGGTATATACCAAGCACAAAATTGTTTTTCAAGTTATAACATTTGTTTACTTTATAAACAAAGCATTTACTTCTCCCCATGAATAGTAAAATCCTCTTTCAAATTCTAAAACACTGTAGTTTTGATCAAAATTATATTGGTTTGGAGGGAGTTCCCTGATGGTGTAGTGGCTTAAGACTTCAGCATTGGCGCTGTCAATGCTGCGGCCTGGGTTCGATTCCTAGTCAGGGAGCTACCCACATACCGAAAAGCAAAAATTATATTGGTTTGGGAAGAAATATTTCAAATCTTTAAAAAAGGATTATAGGGAAGAATAACTGAGTATAACCAAGAATATTTTGGAAAAAAAATGATGGTGGGTTAACTGATAAACTGGGTAATAAATTTCATTACCAAGCTACAGTAATTATAGCATAAGAACAGATAAAGCATATCAATAGAAAAGATAATCCAGAAAGAAATCCAAGTATATAAAAGGATTTTTAGTAGTCTTTAACAATTTGGAGGAACACAGAAACTATCTTAGAAAACACAAAGTAAGATATTTTAAAGATTTAAAATAATCATTCTTAAAAGCTGATTATTTACAATTAAAATTTGTATTACAAAAAAAGTTAAAAGAAAATTAGGAATAGATATTTCCAACAGATGTCAAAGAGTTAATATACAACTATAATACAAAAATAATAAAAATATCAATGAATATAAAGAGCTTTTACAGATCAGTGGGAAAATACTACCATAGAAAAACAGGCAAAATATATTAACTGAAAAAAAGAAAGAATATGCAAATAGCAATTATTATATGAAAACAAAGATCAAAACAGGATACTATTTTCTACCTATCAAATTGGTTTTATTTTTTTAACGACAATACTAAACAATGCTGAGGAATCAGGAAAGCATTCTCATCCTGAAGAAATAAATAGATTTAAATGAAACTTTTAAAGAAACGTGGATTTGCTGAATAACTTGAATGCTAAATATTAATGCCAGAGTAAATAGATAATTAAAATAATGAATAGCAGTGATTTTGAACTGCCTATCATCAAGAAGCCCTGGAAGGATTTCTGTGACCACCTATGGAAGGGAGTTAAAAAGGTATGGAACTTCAACAGACCTTGCCCTCTGAATCTTTTCATTTGGCTTGTCCTGTGTTGTTCCCTTTATAAACTGTTAAGTATGTGCTTCCTTGAGTTCTGTGAGTCATTATAGCAAATTGGTGAACCTAAAAGAGATGTGGAAACTCCTAAATTTGTAGCCAGTTGGTTAGAAGTGCAAATGGCCTAAGGACCCTTAAATTTGTGAGTAGTGTTCTGAGGTGAAGACAGTCTTGTTGGAGGCTCTGCCTTTGAACAATGGGTCCATAAATGAATTGTTAGTGTAAGAACTGACTTACACTATAACAATACCCCATTACTATTATTTTTTTAAGGTGGAGGGTATATGTAAACACATGTGCTTAGAAAAGATTGAAAGGATACACTTTTGTTAAAAGTGATCTTCCTTACCTGCTAGGATTTTCAGTGGTCTTCATACACTTTTAAATATAGTTACTGTGAACATAAAATCCTTATTCTTATCAAAAATACCCAACAAGGATAATTTTACTGGAAACTCACCTTTTTGAGCTTTAGCTGTTATTTCGAAATATTTGACAGTAAGATCCTGAATAGACAGTACAGCCATGTGAGCTTTCCGCTGCCAATCAGCATCTTCTTTTTGTAGACTTTCAATTCTTCGAGGACCCAGATAATCATTCTCCATGGAGATCTTTAGAGAGAAAAAAGAAAAATTAAATTCATTTCTTTCTTTCTTTTATTTTCTTAAATATTTATGGATTGTTTATATATCAGGCATTGTGCTTGGTGCTAAAACAAAGAACACTTATTCTTCCCTGCTCTAGAGTACAAGCTATTAATTCATAAAACAAGTAAATTAACAGTAATGTTGAAGATACTTGACATAAAAATTTGTTCCCCCTTCATCATCCTCTATCTTCTTTTTCATCCTTTTTTCCTCCATATATAAACAAAGGACATATGAGGGTTGTCCAGAAAGTATCCAGGGGGTTCCCTGGTAGTGTAGTGTCTAGGCTTTGGTACTCTCAACATCACAGTCTGGGTTCGATTCCTGGTCAGGGAACGCACCCCCCCCCCAAAAAAAACCCCAAAACCTAGTCATTATAATAAATGAATCACTAAACAAAATGTGGCATATACATGCAATGTCATATTATTTAGCCCTAAAAAGGAAGGACATTCTGACACATGCTACAACAGGAATGAACTTGGAAGATATGCTGAGTGAAATGAACCAGTCACAGAAAGGATCCAGCCAGGTAACCATTCTTGTTATATTAACAATGGCTAGATTTTTTCTGACAGCCTTTATATAGCAAAATGTTACAAGTGATTGTTTTTGGGTGCTGAGATAATGAGTAATTTATTTCCTTTGTAATAATATTTTCAGGTTAAGAATTATTTGTGCCAATAAAATACTTATTTAATAATGAACATAAATAAAATAATTGAAAACTCAGATGAAAATTCAGCCCATCTATCTACTGAAGGACCCAGGATAAAAATAACAGAAAAATTAGCTATGTATTATTTAAGAGTCATAACTAAAACAGAAGGACTAAAGAAAGTTGAAAATCAAATGATGGTGAGGGATATATCAGGTGAATGTTAAAATAAAATTCACTGGAGTGATAATATAAAAGTATTAAAATCACTATATAGGTTATGTTTTACATAGAAGAAAGGTGCAGTCCAGCAAGAATAGCAATGGACTCTTTGGACACTCCATTCTGCTTTATCATATATTGAGAAAAGACTGTTAAAAATTAAATGAGAATAACACCATAGTAGGATGATGAAAAAAAGAACCATTATACAGAGAAATGTTAACCCACCTTGGCAAACTTAAAAAAGTGATCAAATGTCATAAGCCATTAAAAAACCTATAACAAGTTTTAGAAGTAGAAACCATACAGGCCATATTGTTTAAAGGGTGCCATAAACAGAAATTAAAAGTCTAAAGCCAAAATAAAATTTTAATCACCTGAAAATTTAATACCCAGAGGAAGGCAACATTTGATTTTAGACTTGAAGCAACAATATACTGCTCCTGAAGCAAATGAAGTCTTCCAGATAGAGGGAAATATATATAAAATAGTACTTAGCATAATGCCTAGCACACAGTGACTAATTTATTAACAGTGTTAAGAGGGAGAATGCCAAGGCAGAGGGAGGGGTCAAGAATAACTCCAAGTTACTGGGAAAAAAATATGTATGTGGAATTGCAATTTCCTCAAAAAGTAAACAATGCAGGAATAATTTCAAAAGGGAGAAAATTAAGGATTCCCTTTTGCATATTTTAAGTCTGACTTTTCAAAGGCCATGGCCAGAGATATACATCTAGTTAACCTTGACACACAGATGACATTTAAAGCCCTGAGAATGAATGAGGTCACCTAAGGAAGTCATAAGAAAAAAGGCTCAAGATGGAGCCCTAAGAAATCCCAACACTCAGGATGGGTGAAAATGAGCCTATAGAAACGAAGCCTGGGAGTTCCCTGATGGTGTAGTGGCTTAAGGCTTCGGTGTTGGCGCTGTCAGCGCTGTGGCCTGGGTTCGATTCCCAGTCAGGGAGCTACCCACATACCAAAAAGCAAAAAGAAACGAAGCCAGAAGGAGTGGGGACAACAGGAAAGTGTGGAATCATGTAAGGAGCAATACTTGAAGAAAGAGAAATCAATCCTGTCAACTACTATTTAGAGGTCAAGCAGGCTAACTAGTATCCGTGGACCTAATAGCATGAAGATTACTGAACTTGGCAACAACAGTTCTGGAATATAGGCAAACTCCCTTTGCCCATGATCTCCCATCATAACGGGACCTCAGCTGCTTTGCTGATTCACTACCATACACATTTTTAATGAGTGGAGAGAAATGTAGACACATGTATAAACACTCTTGAGAAATACGTGTGAGTGAAATAAGTGTGAGCTAGAAAAGGATAAAGCTTAAAGGATAGGCCTTTGCTTCCTGTTTTATTTTAATGGCAGATCACAGAGCAGGCTGAGTGGTGATTAGAAGTACCCAGCTGAGGGAGAACCCAAAGATGCAGAAAAGAGATGGGACTAATTAAAGCGGGAAGGTCCTTCAGAGAAGGTAAGAAAGGACAGGATCCAGAGTAATGGTTTAGGGATTTGCTCTTGGTAAATGGAAGGATAATTAATTCCTCCATGGCACAAAGAAAGGTAGGTTTTAAGTTTGGTAAAGGAAGGATGAAGGGAAGCTCCTGTTAGATGATCTCTGTTTTTCCCTGCCACAAAAGAGCCCAGATAAGATTAAGTTAGTGTAGGAGAGAGAAGACAGAAAACAGCTGTTTTTAGATGGTAGGATGGCAAACCATTTAGAAAAACTCATTAAGCAAATATTAAAAATGAGATTAACCAGATTGGTGTGTTAACGGTGAAAAGGACATACTCATATACTACGAATGGACTCTAAATTGATTAAAACATTTTCTGGGAAGTATTTTATAATACCATATTTTTTGAAGGTATTAAAGACAATACCTTCAAAGAATAATAACCAAAGTTGTTCACTGCAATGCTGTTTGAAATAAAGAAAAAATGGATCCCACATGTCTAATAACAGGGAAATTTATATATAATATACCCATAAAATACAATTTTATGCAAAAAATGTTTATGAAGTTTTTAATAACATAGTGAAATAATTATGCTATAATATTAAGTGAAGACAGGTCAAATCACAGACACATAATTTCAATTACATAAGAGAATGTCCAGAAAAAAGTCAAAATATGTTAAATGTATTATTAGTAATGTCATCTTTTTGTAGTGGATTATGGGTGATGTTTTTCTACTGGTTAAAATCTGGACTTTCCAAATCTTTATTTTATGTATACATATTGCTTTTATAATAATGAACAAGAAAAAATTGCTTCTTGGGTATTTCTTCTTGGTTTCACAAACCATGTTAATTAGACAGGATAAAGACACATTATCCCAGAGGTTTCCTGTTTCTAGTCAAGCAAACAATGAGCTCATGTTTTCATATACTTGTATGAGGCCCAGCAAGAGGCAAAATTATGACACTTACCTCATTTTTCCAGTATGTGGGGAAGAGAGGAAAAGTAGAGATATGATCAGAACCTAAATGTCTTCCTTAATAGGTGGGAAACATAATTATGTAAAACTCTTCTGGAACTGTAATAATAGTGCCAAGCAAAGACAATTAAGCCAGTAACAGCAGCATAGATTCTTGGTATCTAATTTCCTACTTATCTGGACTGGAATATTTGTAATTCTCATACTGCAGGAGTCAAACTTAAATGATGCTACTGGCTATGGTTAATGTTTTTATCCCTTGTAGATTTTCTCACAGTCAATATTTAGAAATCATTTCAATTATGTAACCTGAATAAATAGACCATTGTACTAAGAGTAGGTGCTTGAGAGGCATTTACAATCTAACTGGGGCATAGGGTGGGCAGGTATCTGTGATGCAGAAATCTGTCTTGAAATTAGGTGACCTAGCTCTTTTGTGAGACCTTTGACAAATCACTCAACATTCAATAATTCATTCAAAGCAGTCATGTATCCCTATTATCTGCTCAGTGCCAGTATTGTACTAGGCACTAGGGACAGCAAGACATTCAGCCTAGTGGAGGACACAGACACCCAAATAAAGAATTACAATATAGTATGAAAAAAATGTCATGATAGACTATGCCTAAAATACCATGGGGAGCATCAGTTGTGGAGGCTAGGGTGCAAAGTCTGGGCCACCTTTCTATAGAGAATGAGTAAGTGGATTCTTAAACAACAAGCAGAGTTTTGGCCAGGTATTGAAGTTGGTGAGGAATGTCTCTTTGAAAAAGATAAAAGGTATTTTAAGACTTTTAAGGAAAATGAATGATTTGGTGAGAGAACATTTAGTTCTTTAGAGGACAGAGTTTACAGAAGTTTATGATTGTGGAGGGCTTAGAAGGAGGGTAGGATTTTGAAATGTACATATGGAGTATATGGGGAAAGAGAACCAACCTCCAAAAGGCATGTCTGAGGCAAGAGTTAAACTGAGCAAAAGCCTAGAGTTAGTAAGTTCAGGGCATGGTAAGGGCCAGACACAGAGCAGTTTAGCTTGGCTATAGTACAGTTTAGGTTAAACAGATAAAAGTAATAGGAGATAAAGACTTGCTTGCTGTAACAAAATGTCAAGGTTTGTGTATGTTGTTGTGATTATCCCTGATTTTAAAACACTCAAATTAAAAAGCATAAGATTAGAATTCATAAGTATGGAATAGAAATTTATCACTTGCTGTCTTCTGGTATCAGTATGCTTTGACATTTTTTTAAGGGGGAGGTTCCCTGGCTGGGAATCGAACCCAGGCTGCAGTGTTGAGAGCGCTGACGCCTAGCCACTGCACCACCAGGGAACCCCTTGGAATAGAAATTTAATAAATTGAATACTGCAGCCAAAATTTTAAACTCTTTGCACATGATGATAGAAGTCCTTTTCAATGACATGATTAAACTTTGTACCTTTTAAAGAACTTGTATGCTTATTTTATCTAAGACCATAAGCCAGGTTACTACTAGGTTTTTCCCCAAACTTTGAAAGTCTGATATCTATGTAAATTCTTGTCTATCAGCTCCAAGTTCAACCTTCTGCCTTGTGATGCTAGGTGCTCTGCAAATCACATTTAGGCTTTTGCCAAACTGGAAGCGTTGGAGGAGGGAGAAGTCTGCTTCTTCCTATTTTCATCACTTGACTTTACTGTTTGCTGTTCCGGTGAGCATCATCCCAAACTCACTTGACTTTACCTGTTTGCTGTTCTTGTAAGCATCATCCCAAACTCACTTTTTAATCCCAGCATCTGCAGTTCTTTCCTGAAGCAATTAACAGAATCCAGTTTGCAGTTTCTCCATCTTTGTAAAACCAGCCTCATTGTGTGCCCCGCAAAGACAAACCAGCACCAGCCCACCAGTGCCCTGTCCCCAGAGGTCAGGGTCTCTCCACTGAACTCAGACACACCAGCACTAGATGGTCAATGCCCTCTTCCTCAGAGGTCAGCCCCACTGGGCCCTCCTCTATGCTAAAGGTTTAATGACCACCTCCTTCTTTTGTATCCCCAGTTCTAGGAGTGGTACCCAATTCTGTTTTTGCAACTGTCCTGACTTCTTAACTATCTGGTTAACAACTTTATACCTAGTTGACAATTCGTTATACTAAATTCTCTCTGTTGAAACAACCGGGTTGATTTTCTAGTCAGACCCCAACAGATACAACTATGGAAAAGAAATTTAATAAACAGAACAAGCAGTGTTCAAAATTTTAAAATCTTAATTCAGATCATTAAGACAAAAATTCTTTTGTCTTATAGTAAAACACTACATAGAATGAGAAAAGCTGCATTATGGCTTTTTGAAGAGAACTTTTTTTATTTGAAGATAACCTATACTTTGTTGTTGGATTATCTTGACTGTACATTTATATTCAAATATACAGAACACTCTCTATGCTTTTTTAATGCTATTTTTTACCTAACTTCTGAAACAGTACCTAATGTGCATGCAACTGATTATAGCTTACTGCACGCACCTAAGATGTTAAGCTAGGATACTTAGTTCTTTTCCTAACTTGGCAAATTTGAAGATGAACAGCGCTGGTCAGCTGGATCATGTGCTAAAAACAATGACACCTCTGTTTTCAATTTCAGCGCTAGAAAGAAAACAGGGCCTGTTTTTAAAATGGAATAAAGTATGTGTCAGTTTAGGTAGCTAGGATAGTGAGACTTATTTATAAATAGAAATTTTTTGGCATGAATTATAAATAAATGAATTATTATAAAGTACATCACTTGCTTGGATACTGAATTGTATATGAGAAACTTAAGAGTTATTCTTGTCCATGGTTGGGAGAGTGAAAAAGAAAAAAACAAAACTATGATTCTTAGGTGAAACAAATGCCAAGATAAATTTGTAAATATACTGATGTAGTAGCACCCTTAAATTCAAGTTTTTAAGGCTCAGGAGTCACTTGCAGGTGGCTCCTGATTAACAGGATGCAATGATTAGATTAGGCAGCATCTATTCATAAATTTTTATATTCAAATCAAATAATATAAATTTCTCAGGAAAGAGTGTGAAATTATGAGGTGTTTTTTTGTTTGTTTTTTTTGTTTTTTTTTAAGGTAAGACAAATCTAAAAGCAAGGAAACCAAAGAAAAACACAGCTCAGGTAAAGATAGGTACCTTAATAGTGGTGGAACTATATAGTTCACAGTGTACACATCACAGAATACAGTGGTCCAATGGTACAAAAACTGCACCCTGCACAGAAGCACCCAACCAAGGGGGCAGAGTGAAGACTGAAATCCAGCCCATGCTTCACCAAAGATACTGCTGCATCTTTCCAGAAGGAGGCCCTTTTCTAATGTCTCAGCTGTGATGGGGTATGAGTACTGTTTCCTATTTTACACACACAGACACCTACAGATCTACTTGATCCTAGGGGAGGGAAAAAGTGAAGAAAGAAGAGCACATTCAAGATTCAAATTCATTGGCAAAATGAGGTGACTGACTACCAAGGAGAGGGAAGAGCTGAGGGTGCCTTCTAATTTCTAGCTTATTTACTTTCAATAAGCATTAAAAATAAATTGGACAATGTATTTGAAGTGCTTATAGTTGATTGAGGAAGACAATCAGTAGGGGGACTCACTAACTGACCCAGACTCATTAAGACACTGGGTTTAAAAATCGAGAGAGAACCAGTTTAAATCTCATTTTATGGAAAACTGAGACCCAGAGAAACTAACTTTGAGTTCAGTGTGCTCTATCCCTTAGCTGTTTTAATTTTTATTAGACTTTGTTTTTCAAACTTTAGGGTATATCATAATCACCTAGAAAGCTTGTTAAAACAAAGACTGCTGAGCTCCTTCTGGAGTTTTAGTAGAGGAGATGTCAGGTGAGGACCAAGAATCTGTATTTCTAACAGGGTTCCAGGTAATATTGATGCTTCTACTCTGAAGGTCACATTTTTTGAGAATCAACGTATTTGACTTAAGAGTCTAGGAGCTCCCTAAAGGGGTTATCAGAAAGACTTACAGGCCTAAAATAAAGCTGGGTAGGAAGGAGCTGCTTAATGCTTATAGATGAGACAGAGGGTTAGTGGAAAATCTCTATTAATTTCTATTTATATAAACCTAATAACTAAGATTATTTAAAAATATATTTAATATACTCACTACTGTTAACATAATAAATTATTAAATATATAAATGCATTATACATTTGGGGTGCCAAGTTAAATTCTTCCCTATCATAATTTAATTCTTGGGTGACTAAAACCACTGGAATATAGTTTTTGTTTCTTTTTAAGAGACTAAAGAGTAAAGGTCAAACACCGTAACATTCTAGCTCCTGACCACCTTTCCTTTCATGTCCTACAAAACACCTTAGACCTGTGGTATAACTAAAACAGCAGGCTTTGTAATCCAACAGACATATACAATCACAGTCATGCTATACATAATGATGACTCAGTAGTTTAATAATTTATTGTGTTTAAAAGCACAAGTATTATGGCTGTTCACTATACCATTACATTTTTATACATCTCTATCTGGAATATTCTCAATTCTATACAGACATAGGCACTCACTTCCTAGTGAATTTTTATTCATTCTTCAACAGATAATCCCTCTTTTCCCACATGGGCAGTGTTAATCGTCCCATTTTGTGTGCTTCAATACGAACTTGTAGATATTGCTCATTTATTTTTCTTTTAAAATACCATATTTATTGATTTATAATTTATATGCAATGAAATGTACACATTTCAAGTATAAACTTCTATAGATTTATATAAAGAAATGGCCCCTAAAATCAAGATTTAGAGCATTATCTATCATTCTGAAAAATTATTAACACCTATTTCCTCTCATCCAATCACCCCTGTTCCACTCTCAGGCAACAACTGTTTTACTTTCTGTCAGTATAGATCACAATGATCATTTCGAGAATTTTGTCAATGAAATCACAGTTTATACTCTGAGTCTGGTGTCTTTTGCTCAGCACAAATTTTAGTAAACTATTTCATTAAGGTTTCAGTTACATACAATTAAGTGAACCTATTTAAATACTCAATTTGATGAGTTTTGATAGCTGTATGCACTCAAGAAATCACCACTACATCAAGACACACATTTCTATCACCTCCAAGACTCCTCATGTCCCTTTCCTGTCCATCCCTTCACACTGTATCTCTCGTATCTTTCTTCTTTGACTTAGCATGACTTTGAGATTTATCCATGTTGTGTCTATCAACAGGTAATTCCTTTGCATTGCTGAGTATTATTCTGTTAACACATTTTGTTCATCCATTCACTTGTTGATGGTCATTTGGGCTGTTCTACTTTGGGGCCTATGTGAATAAAGTGTCATGAAAATCGTATGTAAATCTTTTTTGTGAACAGATGTTTTCATTTCTCTTATATAAATAACTAGGAGTTGAACAACTGAGTTATCAAGATATGTTTAACTTTTGAAGAAACTACCAAACTGTTTTCCGAAGTGGTTGTACCACTTTAATATTCCAGTTCCTCTACATCCTCACCAGCCCTTGGGAGTGCCAGAATTTTTAATTATATTCATTCTACTGCGTGTGTAACCTTATCTTATTATGGTTTAATTTGAATTTCCCTGATGGGCATGTAGAGCATCTTTGCATGTGCTTATTAACCATTTCTTAAGTGTCTTCTAAAATATTTAAGGGGGTTCCCTGGTGGTGTAGTGGCTAGGTTTCGGCGCTCTCAACACCACAGCCTGGGTTCGATTCCCAGCCAGGGAAATACCCCCCCACCCCCCAAAAATAAGCCCATTTTCAAAATTTTATTTTTTTGTCTTATTAAGCCATACACTTCCTTTCTGAGGTGTATTTTAAGTATTTTCTCTCAGTCTGTGGTGTGCCTTCTCATTTACTTAACAATCTTTCAAAGAGCAAAAGTGTTTAATTTTTGGATTAAGTCCAATTTACCAGTATTTTTTAGTTTATGGCTCAAATTTTCTGTATCTTGTTTAAAAAAAACCTTTGCCTTTCCTTCCCAAAGATGGTTAAAAAAAAAAAAATTTCCTATGTTTTCTTATAGAAGTTTTATAGTATGAGCTCTAATGTTCGGTCTAAGATAGATTTCAAATTATTTGATAAGGACTGAGATTCATCTTTTCTATGTGGGTATCCAGTTGTTCTAACATCATTTATTGAAAAGACCTCTTTCCCTGATTGAATTCCCTGGTCACCTTTGGGGGAAACTTTGAGCATATAAACATGGGTCTATTTTTTAATTCTGTTCTATTCCACTGATTAACATGTCTTTTCTATGCCAACACCACATTGCCTACATTCTCTACCTTTTTAGTAAGTTTTAAAATCAGGTAATATAAGTCCTCCAGTTTTTATCTTTCAAAACTGTTAGGGCTGTTCTAGGTTCTATGCCTTTCCATATAAATTTTTCACGCAACTGGTCAGTTTTAAAAAAAAAAAAAAAAAAACAACCAAAAAAACTCTACTGGAATTTTAACTTGAAGCCACAGATTAATTGAGAATTGATATCTAAACATTAGTTTTCCAATTTATTAACATGGTCTATTTCTCCATTCATTCAGGTATGCTTTAATTTCTATCAGTAAAAGTTTTCTAATTTTCAGTGTACAGAACTTTTATATATTTTGTAAAATGTATCCCCAGAGATGCTAATGTAAATGGTATTTTAAAAACTTTTAATTTTCAGTTTCATTTCCAGAAATAGAAAATGCAATTTTCTAATTAAGGGAGCTCTGCTTTGTCTTTTTCAATTTATATGCATTTTATAATTGCCTTATTAAACTGGTGAGAGTAGGTAATATTGCCTTGTTCCCAATCTTAGGGGGAAATTATTCAGTTATTTACCATCATATATGATGTTAGACAGGCTTTTCTCATACACATCCTTCATCAGGTCAAAGAAGTTCCCCTTTCTTCCTACTTTGGTGAGCTTTTATGATGAAGAAGCACAGAAATTTCTCAAATGATTTTCTGCCACTCTAGAAATAATATATTGTTTTTATCCCTTTATTCTGATAATGTGAGTTCCAATTATTTATTTTTGAATGTTAAGGCAACCTTGTATTTCTGAGATAAACCTCAATTACAAAAGGAGATACACCCCTTTTTATAATTACTGGATCCTATTTTTTTAATATTATGTTAATGATTACTGCATCTACATTCATGAGGGATATTTATCTGTAGTTATCTTTTTTTCTGTAAATGTCATTTGGTTTTGGTATCAGGATAATGTTGGTCTCAAAAATGAATTAAGAAGAATTCCCTACTTTGTTTTCTGAAAGACTTTGTGTAGAATTGGTATTATTTCTTCCTTAAATACTGAATAAATCCTCCAATGATACCATCTGGAACTGGACTTTTCTGTGCTCTCCTTTTTTCTAGCTTCTTAAAGTGGAAGCATAGAAAATTGATTTTAGACCTTTATTCTTCTCTAATAGGCACTTAAAACCAAAAATTTCTCTATAAGCACAGCTTTAGCTTCATCCCTTGATACCTTGTCAAGGGTTCAGGTTGAAATTTCATGAGCCTCCGGTTGTTAATCTTCCAGAAAGACAAAAATATGAGTAGCCCCCTCCCTCCAAAAATGAAAAGAAAAATGTCAGAAAGAAATCACCTTGATAGAAAAAATTCAAAACTCAGACCTCAGCTAGGAAGGTGATCTCTAATGATAGTATTCCATGGATTGCCTTTTGTTATTGGGTCATAATGATGGACCCAAGTTTCATTACCTGTAATGAGGTTCTTTAAGAAGTGCTCATCTTCTTTTTCAAAAACTTAAAATAAAAATTGGAGGAACTTTTTCCACTATTTAAGAATTCAATAATATCATGCTGTCTAAACACTTCCATTTCGATATGCAGGGTGAAAAACATAAGCATCTGTGCATGCAAGGTCAAGAATGATGGAAGGGAGATACCATGTGACTACACAGAACCAGTTATATCCAGAAATGTCTAATGTAACAAAAAAACTATTACAGTGGAGGCAAAATTTATCAGCCCACACTCATAATTTACACATGAAAATTAAATGTCATAAATTTTAAAGCACTACCATTAAATCCTTGTAACTTTCAAAACAAGGTCTTCCCAAAACAAATGTTCCAAAATTTCTGGTGAAAGTCTAGGACTACATGGTACCCAAAATATTAAAAGGGACACAGGAGTAGGAAAGGGGGGCAGGTAGGGCTCTCTGAGTGTATTTATAACTGTACTTTCTAAGCTGTTCTCAACCCTGGCTACTCAGCAGAATTGCCTTTTGAGATGCTTTAAAATGAGGTGTTCGCTGTATATGTAAACCCAAACTTCCCAAACTAGAGTCTTTGGGGATAAAGAACCAGATATGTGTACTTTAAAAAAGCTCCTCTAGTAATTAAAATGCATGGTCAGCTAGGTTGAAAACTATGAAACAATCAAACCACTATTTGGGTTTTAAAAAATACCTTGATCTGCTGTCTTCGTAGCATGGCAAGTTCTCTCATGTCTCGAAATGGCTGTAGTAAATACTGATAGAGTTCAGTTGTGGCTTCTGCAAGGCTGCTGTAGGCTTCATCCTCCATCTGATACAAGTCCAGAAGCTCCACCATACTCTCTGTATTCTTGTGCTTATCCAGGAGCTGTGGAACAAAAGTTTCATTACAAAGAAATCCAATTATAAAAGCCCATACATACTTGCTTTTAACTCTCTATCATCTCAGGACCTGTGAACCCTGAAACACAGAAGCAAGAGATGAAACAAAATGCACTGAGTGCTTTTCATCACTTATCTCCATGCCTCGGGTGTCTTACTATTCAAGACCAGTCCCTGAATTATCCTTTCAAACTGCTTTCACTATATTATTCTTGTTCTCAGTGTTTTCTAGGACTCCATACTATTATCTGCCTACCCTTAACTCTTAAAAATTTTTTTCCACGATCTAGTACCTTTCGCCATATTTATTAAAAAAAAAAAAACAACCTTATTACTAACCTACAAAGTAGTTTTATCAATTCTAGCCAATTGTTATTTTACTAATTTCCCCAAATCTTCTTGTCACTCCTTTCCTCTTCCCAATTTGGAACATTCCCTCAATAATTCTTCAACTCACGTCCATTGCTATCGTCAAAATCCAGGTGAAAAAACCCAAAACAAAACAACTCTATTGAAAAGTTTAAAACTTACTATATAATACATGCTTATAACTCTTTGCATTCCTATCTATATACGTGTGTGTGTGTGTGTGTGTGTGTGTGTGTGTGTATTCATGCATTCCTCCACAAATATGAACTGAGCATCTAACACATGTTAAGCACTGGGCTAGGAGCTGGGTATAAAAAAAAGCATTGGTCTCTCCTTATGGAGGAGCTTACAGTGCAGCTCCATTTAAAAAAATTATAAACAGTAATAAATATTACAAAGATTATTTTAAGTTTTAAAAGTATAAGGTAACACGATAAAATGATAGGTCCTATGAAAAAGAAAAGGAGGTGGGGAGATGGTGTTATGTCAACTGCAATCTACTTTAGAGTTAGTAGAGAGAAAAGGTATCCAAGGAAGCTTAAGCTGAAATATAAGGAACCTCTGAAAAAACCATGCAGCAAGAACATACTTTATGTACCACTTCTTAGCATCCTGGTGATAGTCTCACCTGCCCAAAGGCACAAAATTCTGCTATCCTTTCTCATACCTGAAGTTTCTACTACTGTTTCCTTTCCCCAACTTCTTGCTTTAGTTATCACATTTGTTATACGAGGCTGTTGGGAAAAAAATCCAGACATAAGTGCCTCTATTTTTCATATTACAAAGATGGATACTTCTCAGAGAGCCCTTGTACATATTATTATGCTGAATTTAGACTCTGGATTCACTCCTTGCCCAGGTTCTTGGTCCAAGTGCAGCAGAGTTCGTAGGTATTCTTCTTCTTACTATATATATCATTAACAATCATGATAAATCAGATAATCTGCATCAAAATGCTTTTTTAAGAAAAAAGTACCATATAAATATTAGTTACCATTCTATTGTTTTTTTTATGTGGGTAGTTCCCTGGCTGGGAATCGAACCCCGGCCACAGCGTTGACAGCGCTGAAGCCTAGCCACTACACCACCTGTGAACTCCCAGTTACCATTCTATTGTTTTAAGGCTACTGTAATTCTAACTTTCATGACTAATAAGAATTTCCACTTCTAGTACCAGCTGAGTAGTGCCTATTCAGACAAACTCTCCCTCTGATAATAACTATAAAAGATGGGCAAAATATAAAACAACTACCTGAAGGCACTATAGAGTGGCCAAAACTAAGTAAAAACTGGAGGAGGCATCAACACTTGGAAGGGAAAGCCCTAAGTCAATTTTTAATTATGGCTTTTAGCCTGTGGTTAGGCTCAAGTGTCTGCCAAAGGAGGAAAGGAACGTGTCTAAAACACAGATAGAAACCCACAGACTTGGCAGCTTGAAGGATCAGAGAACATAGTTTGAAATAATCACAACAGTTACAAAGTAAGGGGGAAATGCTAACAAGGAGAAAGCCAAAGGTGAAAATCCCAAATTTATATATAAATAAACTCAAACTTCAGGCTGATTACTAAAACTGGAATGCACAGGACAGGCTCTAAGCACCATAGCTAAGTATAAAAACTTAATTATTTTAGCTCTGTGGTCTGCAAGGAAAGCAAAGTTTATAGTTTGAATTAATCAAATTAACTGTGCTAAAATAAAACTGTAAAAATCAGCAATCTCTAGAAGAATATAATACAATCCAAAGACTTTATAGATATCATTTGTAATGTCCAGAATACAACCCAAATTTAGCAGATCTATAAAGAAATAAGAAAACATAACTCAGTACTCAAAAGGCAATTCATGAAGACCACTGAAGGTGAAACAGATCTGGATTTTGCAAGGATTTTAAAGCAGTTATTATAATGATACTAATGAACACAAAGGAAATAATGCTTATAAAGAAACACAGAAAATCTCAAAAGAGAAAAAGAAATGTTTTCTTTTTTTTTTTAAAGAACATTCTAGAACTGAAAAATAAGATACTGAAGTAAAAAATTTGCTGGATGAACAGAGTATAGTAGGATAGACGAAGAGTCAGTGAACTTATAGATAGACTAAGAGAAAGCATCCAATCTGAAAAAAGAGCAAAAATGAACAAAGCCTCAGGGATCCATTGGACAATAATAAAAGGCCTAATACACATTTAGTTGGAGTTCTAGAAGAGCAGAAAATGGGACACAAAATTCTAATAATAAATCAATGGCCAAAAGACCAAGTATGTAAAGATATCAATTTGCATATTCAAGAAATTCCAAGAATCACAAGCAATAACCCAGAACTAGGATCACAAACTACTAAAAGTCAAAGATTGACAGACTAGAGAAAATTAGGTAAAAACAAAAAATTGAAGAACACCATCAACTATCTCAACCTAATTAATATTACTGAAAGATTACATTCAGGAATTGAAAAAATACTCTAAGTGCATATGTTTTACAGCACCACGACAGACCATATTCTAGGTCATAAAACAAATTTCAAACATTTAAAAAGATTAAAATAGAGTGTATGTTTTTCTAATCACAATGGAATTAAAATATCTGAGAAATCCTCAAATATTTGGAAATTAAACGATATGCTTATTAAAAGTCCACATGTCAAAAGAAATTGGAGAAAACCCTCCTGTACTTCCAGCAGGATAAGATAAAGTAGCCATTTTGAAATATGCATGAGACAATCTGTTTCTTTAACAAGGCCTGCTGCCCTCAAGAGAAACTATTTTATTAATACCAGAGCCTAACTGACCTAGGAGAAGAGAAATGCCCAACTCCAGACATCTTCAGACTTCCTGTCTTGCCTAAGGGGTGAGGTAGAGGAGGGAACTGAGAAACACTTGTAAAGGTGACAGCCCCAGGGCAGAGGTGCACTGAAAGACTGAAACCTACTCATACATCTATAATTGGCACTTCCTCACCCCTTAATACCTTACCACTACATCAGTGGGGCCCCTGTGTAATAAGGGAATACAAATGAAGAAACTGTACATCTTAGAACTTATTAAGAAGTAACTAACTAGGGAAACCCAAAACAGGGCGGACAAAAACAAAGCTACCAGAGCAAATTTTAGCCTCTAGACTGACGCCAAGTCTAATTTCTAGCCAGATAAACAAAACATCATACTAAAGGCATATTTACTTCAACTCCTTTTACTACATAGTATATTATGATCAGTTTTCAATTTAAAAAAATTACAAGGCATATTAAAAACACAGTTTGAAGAGACAGAGCAACCATCAGAACCAGACTGTGATACAGCAGGGGCGAGGAAATTATCAGACTGGGAATTTAAAGCTACTGTGATTAATATGCTAAGGGATCTAATGGAAAAAACAGAAAGCATGCAAAAACAGATAGGTAATAAAAGCAGAATGGGAAATACTAAGAAATAATAAAAAGGATAGGCTAGAAATAAGAAACACTAACAATAATTTAAAAATGCCTTTGATGGACCTATTATAAGACTGAAAACAACCAAAGAAAAAAATCAGTGAGCTTGAAAGAAAGTCAACAGAAACTTCCAAAACTGAAATGCAAAAAGAAAAGGAATATAAAAGAATAAAATATTCAAAATATATGGGACAATTACCTATAGAAGGATGAGATTTATATTAAACTTTTCTTTAGAAATCATGCAAGCAACAAGAACAGAGTGAAATAATTAGACTTTAAAAGAAAAAATCCACCAACCTACAATTTTGTATCCAGTGAAATTACCTTCAAATTGAAGAAATAAAGACTTCCTCAGGAAAACATAAATCAAGGGAATTTGTTGTCAGTAGACCTATCTTCCAAGGAATGTTAAAAGAAATTTGTCAGAAAGAAGGAAGCTGATATAGGTCAGAAACTTGGATCTAGATATAAAAGGAAGAGTATTAGAGAAGAAATAAATGAAGGTAAAATGACATCTTTTCTTATTATTCTTAACTGATTTAACAGATAATACAGTTTGTTCAAAATAGTGAGCATAATGTATTGAATGATTATAGCTTATCAATAAAATGAAATAAATGACAGCAATGTTAAAAGGAACAGGAGGGAAAAACTGGGAATACCTTGTTATAAGGTACTTGGCACTACATATTTGAAAGAAAGCTTGGAGTGATTGCAAATATAATGTTGCAAACTCAAAGTCAACTACTTAAAAGTTTAAAAAGTATAACTGATGTGCTAAATGAGAAAAATAAAATATAAAATGCTCAATTAAAACCAAAGGCAGAAAAAAGTGGGAGACAAAAAACAAAAACAAAAAAATGGCAATGAATAGAAAAAAGTAACAAATATGGCAGATAGTAATCCAACTGTATCAACACTCACTTTAAATATCAATGGCCTAAATATTAATATACCAATTAAAAGTCAGAGACTGTCAGGGTAGATAAAAAACAAGAGCCAAATACATGCTATCTAGAAGAAATTCAATTTAAAATATAAAGACCAAAAAGATTAAAAGTTAAGAGATAGAGAAATATATACCATGCTAATACTAATCAAAAGGAAGCTGGAGTAGTTATATTAATTTCATACAAAGCCACCTTCAGAGCAAGGAAAATTATCAGGAAAAAGAGGAACATTATATAATAATAAAAGGGCTAATTCTCCAAGAAGACGCAATAATCCTTAATGTGTATATGCCTAATAACAGAGCATCAAAATACCTGAGGAGAAGAATGATATAACTGCAAAGAGAAAAGGATTGAATCCTCTATTATAATTGAAGACTTCACGACCCCTCTATCAGTAATGGACAAATTCAACAGGCAGAAAATCAATAAGGACAAAGTTGAAATGAAAAGCACCACCAAATGCTAATGAGGATGTGGAACAACCGGAAATCCCACTCATTGCTGGTAGTAATGTATTCTGATGCTCTGTTAGGCAGGTAACTTTTCTTGCTCCAAAGTCAGCTTAGTCTGAATATGCAAGGTCTGACAATTAAGTTCACGAACCCATCCTAGAAAAAGTACTATAAATACATATCTCATTGCTGAATATCACTAGTCACCTTCAAAGTACTCCCCTTTGGGAAGCTATGCACCAACGTCAGTACCTAATCCACCCTTAACAGCAATTTTGGAACTCTTTTTCTGGAACGGCCATCAGAGCTGTCCTCATATTATCCTTATTGTCCTGAATGTCATCAAAATGTCTTCTTTTCAGTATTTCCTTTATCATTGGGTAAAGAAAAACGTCATTGGGGTGAGACCAGGTTAGTAGGGAAGGTGTTCAAGTACAGTTGTTTGTGTACTGGCTAAAAACTTCCTCATAGACACTGCCCTGTGAGGTGGTGCATTGTCATAACTCAAGAGCCATGAGTTGTTGGCGAAAAGACCAAGTTGTTTTTGTTTAACTTTCTCACACAGCCTTTTCAGCACTTCCAAAGAGTAAACTTGGTGAATGATCCAGTTGGTACAAATTCATAATGAACAACCCTTCCAATATCAAAAAAGGTCAACAACATCAGTTTGACTCTTGATTTGGACTGACAGGAATCTTTTGGTCGTGGAGAATTGGCTGACTTCCACCGTGTGCATTGTTTCAGAGTTACATTGGCATACCCATGTTTCATCACCAGTGGTAACAGGGCCCAAAATATCATCTCGTCTCTCCAAGCTATTGGCAAACTTCGGCTCTCCTTTGTGTTTTATTAATCAGTGAACTCCTTCAGGATCATTTTCACACACATCTTTCTCATGCTAAGATTTTCAGTTAAGATTTTCCTATATCTCTATCGATGTTTATTTGGTCTGCTATGCTTCTCACTGTCAGTCGACGATTCTGATGCACAATTCGATGAATTTTTGCAATGTTTCCATAAGTTCTGCTCGTTACCAACCATTCTGACCTCTCTTCATCAGTGACGCTTTCTCTCCCCTCAGAAGAATGTTTAATCCATTTGTACACTGCTGTTTTTCTTCATGGCATTATCCTCGTAAACTTGGACTGATATGTCCCTGATTTCACTTCCACTCTTCCCAAGTTTAACAAGAAATTGGTTTGTACATTGCTCTAATTCAAGCTCTGACATTCTTGTGACAGCACACAAAAACATGTAACAACAATAAGGAATGCCACTCAGCAAGACACTGCCACACATCAACATGAATACAGCTGTGAGACACAGATATATCAAGGTTATGAAACCTTACCAAGTTGTCTGCACAGTGCTGCCAAATTAAGTGCATGGTGGCAAGTTGGCAAACTTAATTGTCAGACCTCGTATAGCTACTCCTGCTTTTTTATTCTTAGTGTTAGCATGGTACCTTTTTTGTTTTCCAAAACTAAACATACTCTTACCATGTAATCCAGCAATCATGCCTCTCCATATTTACCAAATGAGTTGAAAACCTATGTCCAAACAAAAACCTACAAATGAATGTTACAGGAACTTTATTCATTAATTGCCAAAACTTGGTAGCAACCAAGATATCCTTTAAAAGATAAGTGAATAAACAAATTGGTACATCCATACAATAAAATACCAAACAATAAAGAGAAATAAGCTATCAAGAAAAAAAGTTAAGGTCAAAACTCAGATATATATTGCTAGGTGCACAGAAGCCATAGTGAATAGGCTACATACTGCTTAATTCCAGCTATGACATTCTGGAAAAGGCAAAATATGGAGACAGTAAAAAGAAGAAATCACTGGCTGCCATGGGTTGGAGAGAAGTGATACATTCCAATGAAAAGGTAGAACATGGGATTTTTTGAGCAGTGAAACTATTCTGTATAACTATAATGGTGAATACACAGCATTATCAATTTGTTAAAACCCAGAGAATTGTACAACATAAGAATAAGCCCTAAACTATGGACTTTAATTAATCACAATGTATCAACATTGGTTCATCAATTGCACAAAATGTGCCACACCAATACAAGATGTTAATAATATGGGAGACTGTGGGCAGGAGAGAAGGAGCAAATATGGCTCCTCCATGTTTTCTGATAAATTTTTCTGTAAATCTAAATTGATATAAAATGAAGTCTAGTAATTTTTAAATGATACAAACTTATTTAAAGACAATTTTACATTTCATGTGAATGTTTACTTTTTAAAGTAAAACAAAGTAAGTTTAAAAAATAAATCCATAATAACCAATTAATATTGATTTTCATCACTGCTAAACCCTATTGTTTTATGAGGTGATAGGACCAATGTTTTTCTGCTTTATTAACAAGTGGTTTTTGGCTGTTGGTTTTGCTTATTGGTTTGTTTCTAATAGAGGTCAACTAGAACAAAAAGAATCAATTCAAAGATCTGTGATTTTAATAACTGATAATACATAAATGATTTACAGATGTGGATTTTGCTTTTTGCTGAAACCAAAGAGATGTCATTAAAGGTGTTTTGTTATCTTTTGTTGTTCCTTCAAAGACCTCTCTAGTTTCAAGACATCAGGGAATATTTTCCAAGTAAAAGAAGAGGATCTGATGAAAGATTGGATTTAGGATAGAGGGAATTAAGGGAATTGTTCATTGAGACAACACAGGAACAGAAACGGGTTTTGAGAGGCAAAGATGAGAGATTCAGCAAAACTGTCCAAATTGTCCTTTAGAGATGCAAGAGGAGAACTCATGTAGGGAGTGCAAAATGTCTACGACATCTCATCTCTAGTAAGTCTACAATCTAACTAGGGAAACAAACCAACAGACATAAAAATAAAATAATGACTATAAAAGAAGTACAAATTTACAGAAAAGATAGATCAGAGTAGAATAATGCAGTTGAAAAGGGTATTCTAAAGCTAGGATTTGAACAGGGTCTTGAAGTATGGGAAGTACTAATTATTATGAGGTGAAGAAGAGCAATCCAGACTTGAGAAATCTATGAATAAAAACATCGTATACAAGAAATCTGGGTGGAAGGGGATGGCTAAATGTTGTCATGCTCTCTGAAGTAGAGAGTATACACTAGGGAGATAGGATACCACACTGATTCTGTAAATGCAGTGCAGTCTAATAAGCAGTGAAACCAGCCATGGAGTAAGAAAAAAGACTGATGCATGTAGTTAACCACTCTGTTTAATTTTTGATTCACAGAATTCACTTACTAAGTAACCATATCAAAGTGATGGTTATTTAGTACCTAGTTACTCAAAGTATAGTCTAAGACCAGCAACACCAGGATTATCTGGGAGACTGCTAGAAATACAGAACCTCAGGGCTGACTCCAGACCCACAAAATCAGAATCTGCATTTTAATAAGATCGCCGTATGATGAGTATGCATGTCAAAGTTTGAGAAGCACTCCTTCAGTGCTTAATACCTTGAGAAGTACTTCTTCAGTGTTTATAATTAATATGATTATATTAAAGTATCAATGTGAAGGAAAAGTCCCTGTAGTTATATAAATTATGTGTTCAATTTTCAAATATGTACAACCATGGTGGTATGTAACTTTTTTCTTGGATCTAAAATAATTTTCTCACTTATTCTTTCTCTTACTACACTTAGTATTCATTTATATTAGATCGGTTACCACTATTTAAACTAAAATTAAGCCAAACTCTCATTTCTCATGACTCAGTTCTGTACTGAAGCATTTTCTACCTATTCTAAGAAAAAAAATAAAAAAACACTTCACTGCTGAAGTCAACCACAGAATGACCTTCATCTTTAGAAGACAGGTACAGAGTGACAAAGTCAGACTGGTTTTTATCTCCAGCACTTCCCAGGATCCTATCTCCAATATTTGGGCCATTCAATGAAGTTGGGTGTTTAAAGGCAACAGCCATTAAAGTAATCAAATTAATACTTCATTATGATGGCGTGCTAATTTGCTGTTTTGTTTTGTTTTTAATTATAATTTGGCCTTTTACTCCTACAAAAAAAACAATAAAAAGACCATGAAGATATTCTGGTTCTTTTAACAGAATTCTATTAAACACTGGCAATTAAGCATCCAATTTAGAATAAAATGAAAAATTACAATAAAAATAGAATTCAATAAGTTGTTATAATTTCTATGAAGACACTAACAGCCTTTCTTCAGTAAATATAAATAATAACCAGCAAGGATTCCATTTACAATAGCAACAAAAAGAGAAAAATACTTAGGAATAAACTTAAATCTATTGATGTAAATAAATCAGACTAATAAAAATATCAATTTTTTACTAAATCTATAAATTTCACACACTATTAAAACAGCTCCTTGAAGGCCATTTTAAAGTTCACAATGAAAAATAAGAGGACAAAATAGCAAAGAAAAGAGAAAATTTTTTATAAAGAGTAACTGTGAAGAGGTGCAATGGCCTTACCAGGCATTATAAATATTTGCTAAAAGCATCAAGTACAATAAAGTAGTAAAGATATATGAAAATTTATTGCAAGATAAGTCAGAATCATTCAAGAAACTGTTTGTGATAACTGTCTTTTCATCAGGAAAAATAAGATGGATCCCTACCTTATTTCTGACCTCAAAAGAAATTCCAGCTGGATCAACAATTTAAATGCAAATAACAAAATCATAAAAGTAAAAGAAATAAGGATTTGTTTTTGTTTGTGCTTTAAATAATCCCACGACAAGGGTGGGGGAGCTTTTAAATCATGACTCAAAATCCTGAACCTATAAAAAAAGACTAATAAACTGTAAAATAAAATAAAATATAGTGGTTACACAAGCATAAAAAATAAAATCAAGAAACAAATAAAAAAGGGAAAAAAGTGCAACAAATCAGTTCCACAGTGAAGCAACACAATCAAAAAGCGATCAACAATGGAATGGGTTCACGGAAATGACTCCTAAACAAATGAAGACTCACTCATGAGAGAATTGAAAAATAAATTACAAACTAAAATTTTTCATGGATAAGATAAAAAGGTTTTAAAAATACAGTCTTGTGTTGAAAAGGAGATAAAAACAGAAAGCAATTTAAACAAACTGCACATTTTCTTTGACTTTTATAGAAATTTACCCTACAGACATACTTTCATTTGTGGGAAAAGATATGCTATTTTAACAACAAAAGTAAAAAGATCAGGAAAAAAACCTATGTATCAAAATAAATCCATTCAATGTGAGTATTTAGCCTTTAAAAGAAATACAGCCTGTTAAGAGAAAAAAACCAGAATATGCCAGAATATACAACGGCTGTCCGGAAAGTATGCAGCCATGAACTAAGAAAAACACAGTCATTTATGGCTGGATTTTTTCCCGACAGCTCTCGTATAGAATGCTACTATTTGAGTTGTTTAAAAAGTAGGGAGTATATATGTCCCATATGTCTTTGCATAAGTGACTGTTTCTGGAAGATACCCAAGAACTCTTATGGGTGGTTACTCCTGAGGGTTGGGGGAGAGAAGATTTACATTTCACTTAGACTTTTTTCAATCATGATCCATCAATACATACAGTTTTTAAAGGAAGGTTGTTTTCTTTTTAAATGAGGTAATATTGGTACTAACCTTATGTAAGTTTCAGGTTTACACATTATAATTCAATATCTGTATATACCATATAGTGTGTTCACAACCAAAAGGCCATTTCCCATCATCGCCATATATTTGACCCCTTTCCCCCATTTCGCCCTCCTTCTACTATCACTCTGGTAATTACCAATCTGTTGTCTGTATCTATGAGTTTATCTTTGTTTTGTTCTTTTGTTTCTTTTTGTTTTATATTCTACATAAGAGTGAAATCACACAGCTTTTGTCCTTTTCTGTCTGATTTACTTAGCACAATACATTCGAGATCCATCCATGTCGTTGCAAATGGCAATATTTCATCTTTGTGATGGCTGAGCAATATTTCATTATATATACAATTGACCCTTGAACAAAGTGGGGGTTAGGTACCAACCTGATGTGCAGCTGAAAATCCACATGTACTTAAGTTAGCTCTCTCCCTACGGGGATTCCCAACCTCAGATCAAAAATACTGTTTTTTGGGAGGAGCAACAAAATGGCAGCGTGAGAAGGACGCCTGAAGAACTCCTCTGAAAATTACAACGAATCTATAACTCAACTAAGGACTTCCCAGCAACGCACAAACAAAGCTAGGAGACCTGCTGGTTGCATCAAAGTACCTGGAGGTGAGCAAAAGGGCAAATGGAGGAGAAAAAAGGAGAGGTGCAGAGACGCGGCCTACACATGGGTCCCCACTTGGAACTCTGCCACTGGGGGAGTGAGGGTGGTACAGGTGGCGGATGAACATTCCAGACCTCACTCGGTCCACTCGAAGGAGAAAAGAAGGCCCAGAGGCGGGGCGTGACCACTGCAATGAGACCTCACTTTGGACCCCAGGAGGTGCAGACTGGGCCAAGAGACACTGGCCTGACTTCGCTCTGGCTCCAAGAAGAGGGGGAACAACTGAGGCGATGAGGAGCTTCAGCGTGACCTCGCTCCAGACAGGAAGGACAAAGAGTGGGCTGTGCGTTCCTGTTTCTCAGCCACACCAGCGTGGCCTAAGGGACCAGCATACATGATAGCTGACCCCAGGGTTCAGGGCTGAGACCTCAGGGCAAACCAAGAAGAAAGGCGTAAGCCTGTACTACTTGCAGGACCCCATAGCCCCAGGCAGAAAATAGGCACAAACCCACTTGCCCTTACAAACCCTCATTCCTGCCAGGAAGGATAAAAAAAGAGGAGGCTGTGGACTTGCTTATCCGCCCACAATCAGCCCAGCCTGAGAGACCAGCATACAGGACTAACTGCAAGGCTCAGGGCAAACTGAGAATAGAAAGGTGTAAGCCCTTACTACCTGTGCAGCCCGGCAGCCCCAGGAAGAAAACAAACGTGCGAACCCTAGCTGCCTCTTCCCACAAGACTTCTGCCCACCCAGTATTAGCAGCGAACACCAAAGAAACTTCAGCAGTGAGTACCAGGTTAAGGGGCAGAATATCTACAGAGAAGCTGCTAGACTTAGAAACCAGAGAAAGGGAGCTCAAAATAAATTTGAACAGAAAATCAAAGTAACAAGATGGAGACAAAACAACCCATCAGAGATAGAGAGCTCAAAACAACAATTATAAAAATGCTCAGGGAACTTAATGATAATTTCAACAGAGATAGCAAGAATAAAGGAAGACATACAAACCATTACAAAAATTACAATAACTGAAATAAAGAATGGAATAAAAGGAGTCACCAGACTTGATGAAACAGAAATGCAAAGCAGTGATTTGCAAGAAAAGACAGCAGAAAACACCCAATCAAAACAACTAGAAAAAAGAATCCAAAAAAACAAAACAGTTTGAGATTCCTCTGGGACGACATTAAGGGTAATAACATTTGCATCAGAGGATAACAACAAGGGGAAGAAAAAACAGGGGATTGAAAACTTATTTGAAGAAATAATGACTGAAAATATTCCTAACCTGGCGAAAGAAATAGACATACAAGCCCAGGAAACAGAGAGTCACAAACAAGATGAACCCAAACAGGAACACACCAAGACACATCATAATTAAAATGACAAAAGTTAAAGAAAAAGAGAAAATTCTAAAAGCAGCAAGAGAAATGCAAGTAGTAACTTTTAAGGGGACACCCATTCAACTCTCAGCTGATTTCTCATCAAAAACTTTGCAGGCCAGAAGAGAATGGCAGAAAATATTTAATGTGATGAAAATCAAGGACCTAAAACCAGGATTAATGTATCCAGCAAAGCTACCATTCAGAATTGAAGGACAGATAAAGAGCTTCTCAGACAAGAAAAAGCTAAAGGAGTTCATCACCACCAAACAATATTAGGGGGATTTCTTTAAGATGGGAGGAGGGATGGGAGAGTGGGTAAAATAAGGGGAAGGACTGAGAAATTTAGTTTGGTTGTTACAAGGCAATAATCATGGGAATATAGTCAATAAAGTTGCAGTAATTTTGTGTAGTGTCAGATGGGTACTAAATTTGCTAGGGTGATGGGAGGAGAGCTGGAGGGATGGATACAAAAGGGGAACAAATCAAGAAGTACAAATTTATAGTAATAAAATATTCACAGGGATGTCAAGTGTAACACAGGACACATAGTCATAACATTGTAATAACCACGTATGGTGTTAGAGGGGAACCAGATGTATAGGAACTCGTAAGTTATATAAATGACTTGTGACTGTGCTGTACATCTGAAACCAATATAATATTGTATATCAAATGTAATTGAAAAATAAAAAGTCTCAAGAATAATTTTTTTTAAAAATACTGTTTTTGATCTGTGGTTGGCTGAACCCAGATTCTAAACACAGGAATACAGAGGGCCAACTCTACATTTACTGAAAAATTCCTTGTATAAGTGGACCCATGCAGTTTCAACATGTGCTATTCAAGACTTAACTGTACAGAGCACATCTTTATCCATTTTGTCCATGGATATTTAGGTTGTTTCTGTATCTTCGCTATTGTAAATAATGCTTCAATAAACAAAGGGGTACATATCTTTTTTAATTCGTGTTTCCATATTCTTTGGATAAATACGCAGAAGAGGAATTGCTTAATCATATGGTAGCTCTATTCTTAATATTTTGATGCTCTTCCATACTGTTCTCCATAGTGGCTACACCAATTTACAATCCCACCAACAAAGTATGAGGGCTCCTTTTTCTCTACCTCCTCTCCAACACTTGTTATTTTTCATCTTTTTGATAACAGCCTTTTAAACAGGTGTGAGGTGGTTTTCATTTGCATATCCCTAATAATTAGTGATGGTGAACATCTTTTCATGTGCCTGTGTGTCTTAAGGAAGGTTTTATACTCTATTTCTTCTCTACTTCCCCACCCCAAAATATTGTGGCTTACACATCAAAAAAGAAAATTTAAATGATCCCCTTTGCCACAATATCCAAAACTACACATATAACGTTTCCAAAAGATAAGGTATGATAAGAAAATAATACATGCTTCTCTTTCTGTGCCCACCTATCTAATATTCATAAATAGAAAAATCATGTGTTGAATCATCTATTTTAAGCTACAATTGAAAGGGAGGACTATGAAAGTTAATAGCAGCTGTGTGAATGACCAATTTCAAATGACAACACTCTTATGTCCCAAAAGTCAATTCTGACTGGTGGCAAAGGTATTCATTTCTTTACCACCACAACTTTACCACCTCACCACTACAGCATATCACAAACATAATAAACATATTAAGGAAAAATAAAACAAGAAAACTTTTTTTAGAAAGCTACATGGCAGTCTTTACAATGAACCATAAACTATCCTTTTATAGTTTTAAAGGCAGTAATTCTCTCCCCGAAAGAAAATGTACATTCACAGAAGCTCTTTATCTTTTATTCCACTTGAAAATGGAACACTTTCTTTGAGATAATGATTTGCTACCAAGTTTTAGGAATAGCCAAACTGTTAAAAGAATGACAATAAATGCAACACTAGCAACATCTTTCAATAATAAAGTTCTCTCAAGTCACTTACAAGTGATCAAATGCCAAAATTCAACAGTAAGACAATCCTTAGACACTAGGCTTCTTTGAGCTCTTCTTACAGAGATACCAAAGTAAATGTAACACACCAATTTAGATACTATTTTCTGCCAACACAAAAACATTAAATCATTATATGCTTATTAATTAAGTCGCAATACCACTCTACACAGCTGTGTGCAATCAATAAGAAAATCAGTTATTCTACTCAAATATTAACGTATTTATATATTATTTCCCACACACCTTTTATCCTCAAACAGAACACCCAGTACTTTACAAAGAGATTCTGCAGCAACTAAACTTAATACTCTTGTAGAGAAGCCCAAGGCATCTCACCTAACACTGCTTATTTATTAATTTGTCTTCTTTGCTATAAAGTTTCATGTTTTTCCAACATTAGATTACCTTAAAACCAATTTTAGCTTCAAATGGCAATCTATTTTAATCTAAGTATCTGTAAACAATCTTAAAGTAAAGGAAATGCATTTTAAAACTTCAAGAGATGCAGTTTACTAATAAGCATTACACTTTTTAGTCTAAACCATTTTCCATAATCCATGATAAAAGAACTGAACTGGTAAAAGAACATAACCACTAATCTGTTCTAATTAATTTTCTAGTTTGCTAACCCAAACTGCAGGAAATTGAAATGTGCAAGGTGCTATAAACAATACACATACAAAAAACAAAACAGTCTAAAGACACTGGAAAGAAAGTTGGATTGTTTAGGATTAAGGATCTTTGGAGTGTACAGGGAACATCTGAATTTAAAATGTGGAAAATGCAGGGTTGCTAAATTTGAAGAGTCACTGGTTGATACAAACTGAGTCAGAATATAAAAGGACTTGAATGAGAATACAATATGCCTGCAAAGGATGATTTCACAAGGACTTAAGTACAACAAAATACAGAAATGCAGAGGAATGAGGGGACAGGCAGGAAACAGAGGCCTAGAAAGTAGAGTGGAATTATTTCTGATTCAAAAGCTGACATACATCTCATGCAATTTTAGGAAGTTATGTTGCTCTACTGATTCACTTAAAGAAATAAAGAGGAAATGTACAAAACATGAATTAAATATATTAGCCTAATAAGTAGAACACTTCTCCCTTTTCCTTCTTTCTGGATTCCCTAACAAATACCTTTTTCTCTTTTTGCCTCCCCAATCCAATGCTGATGAGAACGAGGTTATTAATCCACAAGGTCTCAATTACCAACACATGAAACAAAGCTCTGCTAATTGCAAAATTTCTCTAGGGCAAGGACCCACAACTTTTATCAAGTTCTTAAAGGAGTCAGTGACATCAGTTAAAAATTTTTTTTCATAACCCTATAATCACTGCAACAGAGAAAACTACAAAATCACCTTGTGCCACTTACTCCTTTCCCTAGTGCCATTCAAGTTGGTTTCTAACCCAGTAACCAATTACAAATACAGTGGGAGAAAGGAAGACGACACCTACTGTGTTTATGGAGTCCCCATCCTGTACCTTGCCAATCAGAGTTAGTTCAGGGGTCATCACTCTGACCTCAGGTTTGCACGAGTGCTACTATCCTTTAGAATCTTGGTGTAATTTTTGAAGTCCTAAACATAAAATTTAGAAGCAAAACTTCCTTGTGTTTAGTTTCATAACTTCCTTCCCTACTCTAATGTGTCAAACACAAGAAGGAAGCTGTTCAACATAAAATCCACAAATAATATCACCACTAGTAAATGATTATTAAAACATGCAAATAATTCTGTTTATGAAAAGGGGTGGCTCAAATGGAAGAGGCCTATTCCAGCAATGAAACTGGATTTGTGACCCTGGGAACTCCCCTTAGATTTATCAGGTTTGTTTCCTCAACTGACTAGAGTAAGGACCAGTGCTGCATGAATTTTCCACATTCACAAAGTACAGTGCTCAACTCTGTTACTGTTTTGTAAAACTGTTAAATCATTTTTGTTAGTTTTATGTTAATCACTGATTATTTGTTAATAGCTGTTAATGCTGAAATCCAATTTTAGAAAGTATAAGGGCAAATGGCAGTAATGACTCATTCTCATACTTTAAATTTTGAGTTTCAGATTCTTTAATTCATTATAATTTGACTCACTTTACTCCTGGGAAAATACATGCCTTTAGTTAAAATATCAGCTACATACAAACATATCATGTATAGAAACAAACTTTAAAAAAAACCAAGGAACATCTACTGAGCACCTACTATGGAAAGAAGCACTGAAGGATGAGGGACTTACAATGTATTTTAAAAGGCAGAAGGGGTCCATAAAGAGAGAAACACTGGGCAGCACTTATAGATAAATGATACAACAAAACCTCTATTATCTCCAAATTTCTGACAGAAATTTCTCTAATTTCTCACAATAGGCAAAAATGACTTTCTACTGGGCATCTGATCTGGCTCTAGAAAGAAAGGTGGAACTCAGCAAAAAAAAAAAAAAAAAAGGCAAGACATTGAGGGAAGCAGGAGTGTCCTCAGTTCAGTGAATAATGGGTAAAAGAACTTGGCTGGAATAATGAAAGGACCATGCAGAGAAGAGAAAGAGTTAAAAATGGCAGGTTAACCAAAATATGGATGACCTCGAATGCCAGGAATCTGGACTCTGTCTACAGGAGTGGAAGAGTTCGCTGGGGGTAGGGTGAGGAGCAGGTTGGAGTTTGTATGTATGCGCACACACACACACACACACACACACACACACACAATGCCAGAGACATAGGCATGAAAGTGTGAAAAGTAATGCTTTAAAATAGTTTGGGAGCAAAGTATAGAAACTCTACATTGTGAGACACTGGAAAAAAACTAAGACCAGTCTAGGGATGAAACACTGAGAGATTAAACTAAGATGGCTTCAGAGCAACACGGGAAAACAGCAACTAATGCATGAATGATTCCACAGTTCTTCAGTTCCAAAATTCATATTTAACATTTCTAAATTGTTATGCATTTACAAGTAAACATGTACATAAAACACAGCTTTGCTTTGTCCACAGTGAAAAAAACTGTTGCAAAACTGATGTGTCATAATCAATGGCTTCTTAGAATCAACAAACATCAGATTTGGAAGAACTGAATAGTTCTGAGAATAGATAAGAGTGAACTATTTTCAGGGAGATGGCAAAGACTCAGACTAAAACCTGCTGCTCCAGATAGAGCCACAGACCAAGTCAGGGATGGCAGGTGGAGGATGTGCTCTGGATAAATAGAATGAACAGGAGAACTGCAGGACATACAGGTGCTTGGAAAGTTGGAAGTTAGAGCTTTGGGATAAAGGATGACCACATGGTAGAAGAGGAGTAAAACTTCACTTAATATCTTAAGACTCCAGGACACATACACAAACACACAGATTCAAACACCAGTTCAAAAACAACCTATTGTTATGTTACATAGGAAACTGATAAAAATCAATGATATATAAAAATTCAAAAACTGTATCTCCAAAAATCATGACCTACAGTAACTCAACAGTGATGTGCTGTAATCCTCCCTCTATCAATTATTCCACTGCACTTTCTAAGATGGCAACTTGACCCCAAAGGTATTTCAGTATATTCAGTCCTGCTATACTCTTCAAGTTATTAAGCTAGAAAAGGGATTTATGATTATCTCCAGAAAAAAACACTTGCAATAACAGTGCTGTTCTTTGGTAAAGATCAGGGTAAGCTTGGCACATGTTTTCAATAATGGTTTCACATTTCAGAAAGTGACTATTAAGACACTGGTTCAGTTAGGAAGCTTACCTATTTTATATATAAAATTCAGAGATGAGGTTAAAGTAAAATCTACATTAACCATCTAGATCTAGTACCCCAAAGTGGTTGACATTCCATGTAATAAGAACACTTACAAAATCAAATATCATACCTATAAAATAAAAATAATTATTTATAACAAAAAATAACACCAAAGATATGACCAACTGTCTCAGATGAGATTAACTTTCCACTCCTTCCCAACCAAACATGAATGGTAATTTTCAAACAAAATGACTTGTAAAAAAAAAAATCCAGTATATGCAAATACTTAAATTCTCAAGTAATAAAGCTTTGGATCTTTTCAGAAACATATTAAGGAAATAAAGGTGGGAAGAAAAGTCAATTATTAAACATGCTGTATCCTAGACATACTTACGTTTGTTATTTTCCCCATAAACACATTTCAAGTGCTGGTTGGACTTAATCAAACAACTCACAAAAATGCCTACCCAAAGGTTAATGCTTACTATTTTCTTCAATAGTTATTTCAATTGGAATATTTACAAATCAACTATGATCAAGGTTTTTGGGATGCTTACAAGCAAAATAGAAGCAGAGTATAGAAAAAAAATTGAAGAGCAAAAACATTGATTTTGAAAAGGACTACCATCATATAACTATTACACCACTTTACAGAAAAAGAACGTGAGGCAGAGGCTAAAAATTGCCTGAAATTAGGTAGCTGGTGAAAGGTATTAAGTAAGGTGTGACTCTCCAGAGTCTAACTGAAGCTCTTTACCCACTGTCTTTACGTCCCTACTCTTAGCCCATCCGTTGTTTTTCCCTTACGGGAAAGAGACCAATCATTTAAGTCTAGGATGGCTGAAAATATAGTAAAATATTTCACTGAGAAGAAGGAAACTGAAAAGACTAAAGTGGAGAGTGGTGTAGTCAGACAAGATGAAAAGAGAATAAAATTACAATTCAATTTTGGAATTCCTTCTAGTTTTTATTTAGCAAACCCAAAAACATGCTGAATACTTCAGATAAATATGTTTCTGTGCTCATCTCGTTTAAGGTAATTTCCACCAAAATAAATAAAATAGTCTTATTTAAAGTTTTAGGTCTCATAAAGCTCAATGTAAAGAGTAAAACATGCTCAAAAGCCAACTCCAAGGCTATCCAGGAAGTCGGAGACTTTATAATATTTATTTACAAGCATTTAGACAAGCTTCGCTGCGAGCTGGCATATAATTTTCTTTTACTAAAAGAATTAATGTTATTCAGTCCCATTAATTTTTCAAGTTTAAATATTGCTAAAGTTAGTTGTAGTTCCCTTTCTCTTAATAAACTTAATTTCTTTCTGTCTTTTTTTCTTTTTTAATCACAAATGATTATGTACACTGGGTTTGGTTTCTGGTTAATCTTTCATTTATTTTTTTTTAATTAAATTTATTGGGATGACGTTGGCTAGTAAAATTATATAGCTTTCAAGTGTACATTTGTATAATACCTCATTGCACTGTGTGTTCACCACCCAGTCAGTTCTCCTTCCATCACCATAATTTGACCCTTCCTCCTCCTCCCTCTTCTACTCCCCTCCCTGTCCTGATTACCACTAAACTGTTGTCTGCGTCTATGAGTTTTTGTTTTTTATTATTTGTTTTCTTTGTTTTCAGTTTTATATCCTGCATATGAGTAAAGTTATATGGTTCTTGACGTTTTCTGTCTGACTTATTTCACTTAGCATGATCTCAAGACTGATTCATGTTGTCACAAATGGCAGGATTTCATCTTTTCTTACGGCAAATTAATATTCCACTGTGCATATGTACCATATTATCTTTATCCAATCATCTATCGAGTGATACTTCGGTTGTTTCCATGTCTTGACCACTGTGAATAATGCTACAGTGAACATCGGCGTATATACGAGGGCTCTCTGGAAAGTATTCAGCCATGTAATGTGAAAATAGAGGCATTTATGGCTGGATTTTTTCCAGACAGCCTTCGTGTATCTTTACAGATAAATGTTTTCAGATTTTGGGGGGTAGGTGCCCAGAAGAGGGATTGCTGGGTTATATGGTAATTCTATTCTTAATTTCTTGAGGAACCTCCAAACTGCTTTCCATAGTGGCTGTATCAATTTACATTCCCACCAGCAGTGTATGAGGGTTCCTTTTTCTCCAAATCCTTCATTTCTTTAACCCTATTTGTGATAACATTTTCATTTAGCAACCCTAAAACAATATTCACAGCACCTAATATAAGAAAAATAAGGAGGCAGGATTTCCAAATAAAAATAAAATAAGTTAACATCCTTAACTGCCCTCCTTTCCCACCTAACGAAAAGAATTTAGTCAATAAGTAACATAATTATTTAGTAAAGTTATGAGGGGAAGGGAAGTATAATATTAACTATTTGATGTTATGGACTAATTACTTAAACAGAGAGAAGGAGGAGGTAGATTTTAGGTCTTAGATTAGAATGTACCAAATTCCCTAGTTCTACTACTGTAGGGGAAAAAAAGTATTAGAAAGTATTTTGGGGAGAAAATTAATTTTCTTTTTTTGTAATTCTTTTTATTGTTAAATTTATTGGGGTGACATTGGTTAGTAAAAATTGCATAGGTTCCAGGTGTACAATTCTACAGTGCATCATCTGTGTGTTATGTGTTCACCACCCAGAGTCAGTTCTCTTTCCATCACCATATATTTGAGACCCTGTCCCTTCTCTCCCACCTTCCTCCCTTCCATACCCTCAGATAACTGTTAACCACTAAACTACTGATTGTGTCCATGAGTTTTTGTTTCTTTGTTGCTTTCAGCTCTGTTTAATTTTCTTTAAAGATATATCTGTGAAGACTTTTCAGGAAAACTATCACACAGTCCAAACTAACTCCCCCTTAGCAAGCTTAATTAAAATAGAATTTATAATAAAGTATTTAAACATCAATATAACATTTCTTCTTCTATAGTTGCAGAAAAATTGTATTTTTATAAATGAGTCAATATAAGAAAGAATTATTCTCTCACATTAGAGCCTTATGTATCATACATGCAGGCACAAATTTAAATTAGCCTCCTTTGAGATTATAAGGTTCTCTAATTATAGACAACACTGCTGATTACAGTATATGTACATAATCAAGGTTTTCCAAAAACAATCAACTGTCAGCCACTGTTAATGTTTCTGTTCAGTGATGAGACACTGACCATGCATTTCAATTTGACAATGCTTAAGTTTATCAGCCTTAATCCCTTTCTACAGGGAAGAAGATAGTCTAGTCATTAGGGAAACAGGCTGGCATCTGTCAAACTTGGATTTGAATCTGACTTTCATATACTAAATATATTATCTTAGGTTTTTTTAAAATATAATCTCTTTGAACCCTAATGCAAAATCCCTACCTCTTAGGTTGAGATGAAGAATATAGTAAAAGTTAACATTTACCAAGCGTCTACTATTATAAGTACCTTACATAGACCTATTTTTAAATCACTCTATAAGGCAGCAGTACTATTCTCCGCACTTTACAGATGAGGAAGCTAAGGCATCGCGAGAATTAGGTAGGCCCAAATTCACAAACCTATAAAGAGAGGGAACCAGTACTCAAACTCACTTGAATCCCACTTCTTAAATACTATCTACATGCTGAGATAATGCACTTAAAGACCACCCCACAGTGCTTAATCCACAGGAATCATTCAATAAAGGTTAGCTATTGTGATGAGAGCCTCACATACTTTTACACATAGGTAGGCTAACCAGATGTATGGTTTTAAATGGGAAAGAAAACATGGTATTGTCCCTTTTCAAATGGTACCTATGGTCAGCTTATAGACACCTTGAATTTAGCCAGTGAGACTAGGCCGACCACATGTACCATTTCAAACAGGTAGTACCATTGTTTTCTGTCCTGTTTAAAATGGTACATCTAGTCAGCCTACACATGGGTCACTCCAGTTATGGCTCCATTAGTGTCAGTAAAGGGATAGGACTCATCTGGATGGGAAGACAGAGAGAAGAAAGGCTTAGAGAAATAATTTTAGTAATTAAACATTTATTTTGTAAGTTTAACTTTAGCAAATTCAAAAACTGATAGAAAAAGCAGTTTTAATATTAAAGCCATAGGGAAAACCACACAATAAGTACAAGTAATGAACAAAGTGAGGACAAAACACAAACATAACAACAGGAAGAAACACTACTGACTTCTTCTAATGTTCTCTGTACCCAAAAATGAATTAGGGCTTTTTCAAAGCCTAAAAACTCTAGCAATATTAAAAGTGCTATTACTCCGACAGTCATATTACTGCCGGGAGACCTAAACCTGAACACAAGTACATAAAACAAGTGGCTTGAGTCCCAATCCTTGCCACACTGCCTGTAAATTATTCTGAAGTCCTTAAAAGGGACACTGTAACTTCATTTTCAATCAGGAAACTAAGTCCCAGGGATGGTTAAGTGACAACCTAAAGTCAAGCAATTAGTATCAAAATTATGTTAAAAACAGATTTTCCTGAGCCACATCCAATAAATTTTCCTTCCACTAAACACTATTAAAGATAGTAGTGATATACTTCTTTCAAAGTACCATGCCTCAACTAATTCCTATCAGCAAGATGAGTTGGTAAGCAATTTTATTTTCATAAAGAAAATAACCATCCTTGTTTATCCCTGTATTCCCCATGTGCCTACATTACTTGAATGTATTAATATTCGTTGAATAAGCCCTAAGCCATCATACCCTAAAACCTTAAAGTTACAAAAAAAATCCCAAATCATTACAGGAACTTCATATTTATTCTTAAGACATTCTCTATAAAATGTCTAGCCCATCAGCCTCTTTCAATTTCAAAGCCTATTCTACAAAACCCTCACTATAGTCTGAAGAGTCTATTGTATGTAATTATGATCATACAAAATTTAACTTAAGGATAAGCATAAAAAGTCAATTCCCCACTTTTTAAAAAACTCACAAAATTTTCTAACTTTTTGCTGAATGAATCCTTCTCTGTTCCTGTTCAATTTCAATATCATAGATACCATGTTAAGGCTAGTTGGTGTTAACAGTCCCCTACAAGAAGCTTAAGATGCCAAATGAACTTTACCATCTCCACCAAAAAATAAGTAGCACCAAGAAATATTATTTAGTCTTCACTGACTATGTCTCTTACCCTTGCAACTTAATTTTTCTATCAACTACTGAGGGAACAGGTCAGATTTGGAGGGAGCATATTCTAGACTATTAACGACTGAAAGGAACCATGGGAAACTTCCCATTACAAAAAAAATAAACAAACACACAGACATTTAACCATCAATGGAAAGCCACCAGTGCTTCCCAGTCCCACTTCCAATATTCTACAGTCAAGGAAAGGTCAAATAAAGCAGCAATGGGTAACAGTGAGAGCCTGATTAATTAAAGTTACATGTGAAGATTTGGGGAATGGAGATTGCTAATTCAAACATACAGCTGTTATGTTTGACAAACCAAAGCTCACACACACACACACACACACACACACGTGCGTGTGTGCATGCACACATGCACACACACTCACACCCCTTATACTCACTAAAGTGTCTGTCCAAGTTGAACTTGTTTTAGCAAGGAAACATGCACAAGTTGATGTCTGTGAAATATTTCGTGTACTAGGCATCGCTTGATGTTAAAGACAAGCAAAGAAACAACCACATAAATTACTTATCAGGAGAGCTGACATCCTGCCACCAGTCTCCATGTTTCTGCTTCACAAAAGTGCGAAGCTAAAGGCACACATTCATCTTTTTTTCTATATTTATCTCTTTTTTTTGGTGATATGAAAAATGGCCAAAAGTTTATTTGGACACAGTCTCTAAGTTGTTATTTTAACAGTTTCCAGCTTTCAAGTATTTCATCATAACTCTCAGAATCCCACAAAATCCACCTGGCTTCATTATTCCTGAACTGTGTTTTACAGTAATTTAGCAGTCTGCATTATTTTTATGGGAATATACAGGTAGAATAGCTCTCTCTACTGCAACTACATTATGTCCTTCTCGAGCCTGCTTCTACTATTCATATCTAATCATGGGTCATGGCTCACTGGCCCAATAAAAGACCAGTAACCTAGGGCTCCTAAAAGACTGTCATTTCTCTAATGAATATACTTGAGGTTTCAGTAGGGCTCCAACATTTTATAACTAATCTGTTTTCCAGAAAAACTAGGAAAGTCATAATTGGGAGGAGGGGTGCTAGGCTAACCGTCTTCTTAGAGCTACTTGACCCTTCTGTTAAATAACCTCAGAAGTCAGGAGTTGTTTACAATTGAATCATTTTAAGATTCAAAGGAAAACAGTGATTGGGCACTCTTGTCTTAATAAATGCATCCTTGCACTCCTAGGCAACCTCTTTTTCCTAAAACACAACATGCAGACTCTGCCCTATACCATGCCTATCATAATTTATTTGAAATAAAAACAAATGAGTTATTTTAATTTAAAAGTCATTATGGAACTAACTAGAATTTTTAAATATTGCCACTCTTCCATTCTCAGAAGTAGAGAATGATATCCCTAATGTCTTCAGGGAAACTAGGCATGACATTTGGATTAAGACAAATCTAGGTTTGAATTTGAGTTTGGTCACTCCTAGCTATTTAACATTGGCCAAATCTTTAAATCTCAACATCTACTTCAGCAAAATAGGTAAAAACATCACTTAGTTCAAAAGATAGTGGGGAGGATGAAAGGAGATAGTAATGAGAAATGCCCAATACCTACTAGGCCCAAGTAGCCAATAAATATTACATTGCCTGAAAGAAGTGTTGAGTTGAAAACTCTGGAGAATCCTTATTACATGAAAGAAGAGAATATTAACACTCTCTGGAAGTCTACTTTATAAGTACCAAGATACTTTTTCATAGTATCTTAATTAAATTTTCAGATATCTTTTAAGTACTTTCCCCTTTTCTCTGTTTGAAAGACTAAATAATTTAGCAGGTCACATAAATGTTGAGTCTGTTATTTGAATCCAGGTCCTTCTGATTTCAAACCCCAGGTAGGCTCTGGCTACTGTATGCCTTACACAGCGACTTCTGAACACACATGCTGCTCTCAAACAGTGGTTTCAATTGGAAAAGAAGTTAAAATGGAGGACAGGTTTACAAACATAATAAATTCCAAAATGAACACTGGTTTACAGATCTTAATCAAGCCTACTATCACAGTTGAGGTGTATTCTAAAGGAACACAAACAATCATTTCAGGAATAGTTGTCCTTACACAGAAACCATTATTTACAAAATTCAGGTCATCAAAAGTAAGCCACAATACGGTCCATACAAGCACACACACAACTTGATTCTCAGCTCTGACCAACAACCAGGGCTACTGCTAAAACCATTCTAAGAGGCCTTGGTGGCACTCAATTCATTCAGGGATTGAGTGCCTGCTGTATAAATAGCACTACTTACAGCAAACTCTTCTAAAAGTCCAAGACAAAACTACCATATAATAAACTTCACATTTCATTATATTCAAGATTGAGGTCCTAAGCAGTATACAATTCTTTTGTTATCTAAAAAGAATTTCTCATTAGTACTGTATAAATAGTAGCTCCTCACAAACTATTACTTCCAGTCAGATGACCAAATCTGTGAATCATTAACAAAAACTTTTAGCTGAAAACTTGAGGTTTAATTCAGAATTTCACAATACAAGGATATAAGAGTACTTCTAATAATTCCATATTTAATCCTTAGTATATTCTAAAAATTAAACTCCCAATTGAGTTTACAAACCATACCAGCCCTGTGTGCTAATTTACAAAGCACATAATTTACAATTGTGGTTTAAAAGCTCTTTTTGAAAAAATACCTTTAAGAGTTTGATAAAAGCCTTTCTCTCCAAAAATGCAAATATGCCCATGCATACAAAACTTTACATGCATATTAAAATCCACCTATAGCTCCACTCAATGTATAGGGAATTCACCAACTCCAGATAAAGACTCTTTATTTAGGGAGTTATTTACAGTTTTAAGAGATTTTTTTTCCTAGTTTTTAAACAGCATGGTCCTGTGAGTAATTTACATTTATCATTTTATAAAAATTTATTTATCCACACCTTTACATTAAAAAAGACCCTTCTTGGAGTTCCCTGATGGTGTAGTGGCTTAAGGCTTCGGCGTTGGTGCTGTCAGCGCTGCGGCCTGGGTTCCATTCCCAGCTAGGGAGCTACCCACATACCAAAAAGCAAAAAAAAAAAAAAAAAAAGACCCTTCTTCCAAATCCTTTAAATTCTTGCAATACTAAAAAAAACTCTGGTGTCCTTTGTCCACGAATATTAAGAGTGCTAATAAGATGTGTGGCCCTGAACTAGGGGTGGCAAAGAATAGAATTCCAAGATATTGTCAAGGCCAGTAACCCTGAGAAGTTTACAACCTATCTGTACAGTCTGCTCTATTTAAACAGAACAAAACAAAAAACAAACAAAAACTCCTTTCAACAATTTATTAACTATTTTGAACAAAAACAGGTGTGATCTTTAGGCTGAAACCTATAAATGGATAGGAAAAGGAATACTGTAGAAAATAGATTCAGAGAAATTAAGGAAAAACGTAACAAAACAACTAAATTTTCTATGTAACGTATACCTAAGAATGTGTTTGATTTACCAGATATACCTAGCCTGAAGAACTAGCCAATTTCACAAGTCAACCTGAGAACTGGGAATATAAAAACACTGAATTAGATGTAATTACTAAAGTCAATTGAAACAAGACTCCAAAAATGACACAAGTACTGTAATGATTTTATCTTAAAAAATGCTACTAAAAAAACTTAAGATTGCAAAGAATGTAAGCAGCAGGGAAACAACAACAACAAAAATACATGGATCGTGTGCTACACAACACCATTATCATGCCCATAGAAGGCATCATTAATTAATCACATCACTGTTTCCCCTCAAATGAGCTTCGTAATTTCAACATAAACTTCCAGTAGAAATCAGGTGGGCATTATAACTGAACCTATTTGTTGTCCTTGATAGCTGCTTTAGAAATATTGTTCCAAAAGTTTATGTATTTAAGCACCAAAAGTTTATGTATTTAATGTTCAAAGATTTTCTAAATTTATTTTGAGCTGTTTCCAAAAATACAAAATCCTCTTTAAAAGTTTAGATTTTTCTCTGTGAAAGAAAATAAAATATTAGGGTCAACATAATCTTAATTAGAAAAAATATTCTTTTTAAAAAATGTAAACACTCGCTCATAAAAGAGTTCTAGAAAAATTATAATTAACTAGATTCTTGGCAGCCCTCATATTTTACCCAATTTGAATTTAAAAACCAAAATAATTTTTTGAGTATCAATAAAATGAAAACCAGACCTACTCACATCACTTGGATTACAAGACAGTTTTTTTGGTCATTTTTACAAAACTGTGTGTGTGTGTGTGTGTGTGTGTGTGTGTGTGTATACACACGTATGTACACACACACACACACACACACACACATCTGGTAATGGAGGAACAGAAGGAGGCACTAACTGTCCGAGCAATTTAAAAAAAAAATAAAAAAATACAGGGGAGTTCCCTGGTGGTGTAGTGGCTTAAGGCTTTGGCACTGGCGCTGTCAGCGCTGAGGCCTGGGTTCGATTCCCAGCCGGGGAACTACCCACATACCAAAAAGCAAAAAAAAAAAAAAAAATACAGGTCAATATTACCAAAACTCTAAAAATAAACATATGTGACCATTTAAGATTTGTCACTTCCTTTCAAAAACAATTTAAGGTAGAACACTCCAGAAATGAGATGATAAAAAAGGAAATAAAAACGGATCCCTAGAACTTTAGGATCATATTATGAGTGGGTAATGCTTAGCATAAAGTAAACTAAGAGGAAGGCGTGAAAACCTGGATTCAGGAAGTTGTACGAGAGGGCTGTGGGATAAGAAAGAGTTATTTCCTAAATCCTCAAATCTAGCCAAGAAAAATAAGAAATATTCTACTAAGAAACCAGGAGGCTCCAGCTTCCTAGCCTTAATAGCAGGATTCAAGAATTATATAAATATAGGCAAGGTTAACAGATAACAAATACAAAGTCTGGAACATAAGCACCATAAAGAGAGGCATTTCCCCACACCAGTCCAACCTCAACTGGTACTGATACAAAAAATAATAAATTGTTTTGAGAAAGTACCTGTTAGTGTCCAAGAAGGAAAACTAAGTATATCTGAAAATACATTTTTAGTTAAGTTCTTTCAGAAGCTGTTAAGTAGTCATGACCTCAAATTCTACATATCTTACATATTGTAGAGTCCATGTATTCCTCATTCAGACTCTCCCCCCCATTTCCTGTGATTTTAAGGATTAAATAGTTTGAATGGGCTTTTGCATTACTTTTACTCTTAAGTACAAAAGTATACTAAACATTCCTGCCCAGGACTTTTTTCCCTCTCTAAAACAGGAGTGAAATGAACCATTTGTAAAGATTTGAGATTTTCCTAAAATACGTATAAAAACTTTAAAAATAAATTTGCACCCAACTGTCACTTGGTGCTTTTTCATTTGGACAGGCCACTCATTTGGAGGAAAAGGAATTTAAAATTTACTTAAGTTGCCAAACTACACATAGAGGTAAAAACAGACCAACCAACTTCGCTTCATAAGATAAACTATTTGGACTAAATGAGCATGACACCAAGAAATGACACTAGGGTTAATACCTGGGCAGTTGGTGGAAAGAGCTGTAGGGTCAACTAGAGAGCTGGTTGCATTGCTTTGCTTATATTTACCGACCACCTTTTTTCATTGTGACTTTAATCTTACCGGCAGCACTGAGATGTAAACAGAGCACTTATTATATAGAACCTATTTGATAAGTGGAGAGAGGAAATCTAAACACTTATCAAATTCCTTCAGAGGGCCAATTAAGGAAAGCCACGGATTTCCTACCATTGAAAGGAATTAAGGGAGAAATAGGTCATAGGAACTCAGAGTCTTCCCTTTCCCTTGTCTGGTAAAACAAGTGTCCCACATGTGCACAGCCCAGACCAAGGATCCAGTCCTTGGCAATGAGGAACGAAAAGCGATGTCTGGAGCCCCAGACTAGGATCTTACCTCTTGGATGCGCTTTCTGGCCCGCTGAAGCACTTCTTCGTAGCCTTTCTGCTGCAGCTCGCTAAGGCTTTCATAATACTCCTCAGGGTCGTCAGTCTCAGTGAAGAGTACCTGGGAGAGGATCTTCCAGCCGCAAGTGTCCAGGCCGTGGCCCAGGTAGACTTGGAGCTGGTAACACAGTGTGTCGATCTCTTGCTCGGTCATCTCCGGTGCGCCCCCGAACAGCACGGTCCACATGCCCGAGGGCTCCTCGGGGAATACGGGGAGGCACGGTTCCAGCTGTGAGTTCACAGAGCACAGCTGCTGGTGCACAGCGCGGAGATCCTGGAAGGAGAAGAGCCCGGCCCAGCTGCACTCCTCGGTCGCGGAATCCAGCTCAGCGGCGGGTAGCTGCTGCTCCGCATCCGAGAGGGCCGCCGGGGCCGCCGCGTCCTCTCTGACCATTTCCAAAACCTCGATTTCCTCGGAGACCACCCCGCAGGCGCTCACTACCCGCACCGATGACACCGAGGCCTCCCTGGGCACCGGCGGGGCTGCCGCAGCGGCGGCCCCCGCCACATCTCTACCTTCAGATCTCCTCCGGACTGGGCTGGACTTGGCCCGCACTGGGCTCCTGAGAGGACTCTCTGCCCCTTTGCCGGGCGAACTCCGCAGTAGCGAGTCCCCACGAAGGCTAGGCGCGCTCCGCGGAGAGCCGCCCTCTGCCCAGGCCGGGCTTCTCCGGGGCCCGGGGCTCCTCCCCAGAGTCGCTGAGGCAGTGGCCTCGGGCCGCCCCTTGCCCGCCGGGCTGCTCAGCCCGCGGGTCCCGTCGGACACAGCTGCGCCGGACTCGGCGCTTCCTCGCGCCCCCGCCTGCTCCCGGGAGCCGCTCCTCTGTCTCTGGGCCGTCCGGTTGTGGCAGGTTATGGCAAACTTGCCTTCAATCTCGTTCCAGGCTACAATAAAGACGAACTTGTGCTTCTCGCGCTCATCGAACACATGGGGCCTCACAGCCACCCAGTCCGACTCAAGCGTCTCCTCCAGCGCGAACGACATGGTGGCTCCGGCGCCAGGCCGCGGCGGAGGCGACGCTGGCCCTGCCCGCCCGAGGAATCACCGGCAGGCTGCACCGCGCCCCTCGCTCACCCTCGCTGGGCGCCTTCAGCCATCTTAACGCCCTGTCCAATTCTCTTCGATCGCTCGCCTGTCCCTCCGCACTCGGATCTGCCACGCTCCTTTGTGGCGCGGCTCGCGGGAAAGACAATACGCGTCCCTGGAGCAGGTAGTTCACATGGTCACGTGCAGCCGGATCTGTTTACAAGCCCCGCGCTGCGGCAGCGCCTCGCGCCCGCTCCAGCCGTCCCCCGCGCGAGGCCGCGGTGCTGCGTCTGTGGCGCTCTGGAGGGGAGGCGCGGGTTCCGCGGGGCCTCGCAGGCCGGTAGGCGGTCGGGGCCGGCAGTGTATCTGTCGCCGCGGCTCGCCCAGGCTGATCTCCCCGCCCCTCCTCTTCCCGACGGCCAGGAGCCGGCCTGACTGATGATCGCGTCTCCCAAACTCAGTATCGCCACAATGTTACCATTCGATTGCTGACGTCGGCGGCTCCACGAGGGACGTAAACACGGACACGTGCCGCACGCTGGTGACGCGGCGGCGGCGGCGCGCACAGCCCGCCCGCGCGCTCTGGCACCTCCCCCTAGCGTCCCCCCGCCCCTCCCGCGAGCAGCCCCGCGCTCGGCTCTTTTCTGCAGTTCTCCCGTCTCCTCACAACGCGGGCTGAAGCCAGCGACTCGCGAGCTGACGCGTCCTTAGTGGTGAGAGTGGCAGGTGTGCTTTGTGGGACAGGTGGCCTCCTAACCACGGAAAAAGAGGAACTGAACTCCAGTCAGTCAAAGAGGCCCTCAAATGTAAGTTTGCCTCCAGTCCCCAAGGGGAGGCGGGATGGAGAAGTCCTCGATTCGGAAAGAAGTACAGTACTCCTTAACATTACGTGAATCATGTGCTAAACTGTATTGGGAGCCTCCAGAGTGTTGGGTTCTACCCTAACACCCTCGAGACACAGTTTAAGATATGAAAGGATAATGTCTGGAGACAACCCAGTAGAACAACAAAATAAAATGAAATGAAATTTCATTCATGTTCTAACAGTATGAATGTTTACATTTAAGTTCACCGGTGTTTCATTGTTTCAGGTTTCATCATTGTGTACTGTTCTGTGAACCTCATTTTTAGGTCACTTGCTTGAGCCCTTTAGAAGTTGTATTCAATGATCAGAGTTCCTAGAATGCACATGCAAAAAAAAAAATCACCTAAATATGAAGAATTCTGCTGCTAATACTGAACTATAATGAAACACATTTCTTAAAATCGCCTTGTGGATCCCATAATACAGTCTATATTATTAGCATTCTCTTGCCTATTCGTATCCAATTCACATTGCAGGTATTCTGCACCCACGGTTAAGGACGAAATTCATTCTTTTATTTTGTCCATGTTTCTAAAATATATGCAAAACCATTTGGATTAACCCTACATTGTCAGCTGCACTTTTTAACCTCAGTGTTGTCCTGACATCTGAATAAGCAGCCAAAAGTTTTAAACGTAGCACTCAGCAAGATATTTTAGACCTACAGATTTGCTTTGACAAAAAGAAAAAAAAAGCCCTTTGGGGTAGGATGAGCAAAAAGAGAAAAGGACTTGTTTTTAAATCTTTTTACATTTTTTTTAATGTGGAACCACAAATTTTCAGAGCTTGTGACTGAACTTGTGTCAACTCTCAAATGGAGGTCAGAGATACACCTTTTGAAAAGGAAGGAAGAAAGGAAAAGAAAACCTACCACAAAATGGTTATCTACCATCTAAGCAAAAAATAGCACATTATAGAAAAATTTCCCACATTTTTCTGCTAAAAAGTTCTAAAAGTTTTTCTGATGAAAAGTGATAACAATCACTAAATCTCTTCTTACAATACATTATAGATAAGTATGAATACTAAGAATGAACATCAAAAGAACATGTTTATAGGAAATATTTTTTATTGACATGTGCATTAAAATTGCAATATTTATCCACAGCTATAAAATTATGTCCTATCATGAGTGTGCTAAAAAAATGAGTTTGTGGTCACACGGGTGTTAAATATTTTCCCCAGAATACTCCAGCTACTGTGTTTTGTCAAAAGAGTTGTTTCAATGTTTCTTGTTTCCTCTTAGTAATTGTTATCCTAGAAATGAAAAGAAACCAAATTTCCCATGGCAGGCTACAATACTTTATTTAGGTCTATATCTGATTCTCTGGCAAGATCTCTGAGTGTATAAATTACTCCCTGAGAATAAGAAAAGCTACAGAAAAAAACACATACACCATACTAGCTTTGAGAGGGCTTGAAAACTATTATCTGAGTTTTTTTTTAGCTATTGTGGATTGTTAGGTAATTTGGGAAATGCTTTTAACTCTTTAGGTGTTTTAATAAAAACTATAATAGTTTATATAGCAATTTTCAAATTACATAGCATTTTCCTACACATAGTGATTTAATCCTTAATAATCACATAATGTAAGTACGTCTTTAATTTTATATGAGAAAACTGTTCTGATTAGTTACGTCACACATCCCAGGATTGGGAGCAGGGAACAACTTGAGTTCAAGGATCTCATGGACATCTGTTGTAGTTAAATTCTCCCAGAAGCAGATGCTGAAAAGAAGTCAGGAATGCAGCACTTTATTGGGCCGTGGATGTGGGGTAGGGTGGGTACAATACCTGTAAAAGAAAAAGGACAGAAGCAGGATTGGAGCTCCAGAGCAAAGATGGTTTCTTAAAGAAGTTCTCCCATTGAGTAGAAATGGTTAGGCCTTATTCATTTGTTGATTGGCGACCACCCTGAGAAAAGCATAGGATGAAAACCTGAAGGTGACTCTGAAGACACGAACAACTGAGGACTGTCAGCTAACCACACTCCTTGCAGCTGAGGAATGAGTCCTTTCTTGAAGGAGGATCTGATTGACACATCTGTACAGCTACCACAGTTTACCTTGTGTGCCACATGGATCTACTTCATAACAGCTTCTCCAGGGTTGTTTCCCTCTCTTTCTGAAGGGAAACTTCGAAGAGGGAGGTTAGAAGGATGAACTATAGCTTCCATGACTACAGTTCGTCCCAGAACTACAACTGATACTCATCACCTCTATCCTCCATTCTAACGTCCAGCAGTCTCTGCTGGCTTTAGTGGCTCATCTGGTGGGTGAGCCACTAAGGCAGTGGCTCTCAACCTTCCTAATGCCGTGACCCTTTAATACAGTTGCTCATGTTGTGGTGACCCCCATGACATTATTTTCATTGCTCCTTCATAACTGTAATGTTGCTATTGTTATGAATCATAATGTAAATATCTGATATGTGTTTTCCCATGGTCTTGGGCAACCCCAGTGAAAGGGTTGTTCGACCCCCAAAGGAGTCACGACCCACAGGTTGAGAACTGCTATGTGACTAAGGCCGTCACTCCTAAGGGGTCTGAACTCCTTGAAATCTTATCTGTGTATAACCTCCATTACTGCCTCACTAAATTTGCCACAATTAGGCAAGAGCTACCAAGAGGCAACCAGTGGGCCACCTGAATTCCACATACATTCCTCCCTGCTCCCGTCATGTAACAGCAGCCCTGCTTCCTCCTGCTGATGAGGGTCAATTATCCCTGACAAGATGGTGATTCCTTATTCTTGCCTCCTGGTTCCTGGCCACAAAGAGCCCAAAGTGTCCAAGGGGCAGCTGTAGCTTGTAGTTCAATGGGGTCTTTGCTATCCCCTAGCAAGAATGCACCCATTTTAGGGACTAGGACCTCTAACCCTGCAGAATTCAGAACTGTGGGGACTTGTACTGGATTACTGAAAGTGATGGTAAGTGAGGCCACTCCTGCTTCCATCCCTTGGTTCCTGGATGGAGGAACCAAGTGCCATATAAAAATATATAATTCAACACTTATACCTGTCCTGGAGGATGCTACCTCCATTCTTACAGGGTACTGCCTCTGAGCTAGTGCTTCAGCTGTATCTTCAGCACACCGTACCAACACTATTTAGACAACAGCTCCTTGAGGATACAGTATATAACATGACCATGGGATCTTTAAAATGGCTTCCCTGGTTGGCTACAGCCACTGCTCACTTAATGACTGACCTGTTTAATGACAGCTTGGAGTTATAACCAGTTCTCCAGTATGGGGAATCCCTCCCATCTCTCAGTCTATGTGAGTCCAAGGAATCCCCTTTCTCAGTCTTTGTTTCATTCCCGCAGTTGCTTAGTATTCACTACATGAAGCCTTTGCAATCACATAGACTACATATTTTGTTTCAAAGTGTGATGTCACATGATAATCTACTGAAAAATACCCTGTGGCGCCAGGACACACCACAAAACATCTGCCTTTCTGCTCCTTACTTATCGACTAATTCACTTAATGACCTAATTGTAGGAACTCAGTGACAAGTGAGGAGTGCCTATACTAAGTTGTTTCATATATGTAGATCAGGCATTCTGTAAATGACCTGATACTGGGACTGGCTGAGGCCCTATACCCAGACCTGTTCCTAGGAGAAAAATTATTGGCTCTTCCAGGATGAAAGAACCATTCTTTTGTAGACCATTTTTTACCAAGTGATTGGTAATCCTTAAAGAATAGCGCCACACTCAGGTTCAGTGTTGTCTGTTATTGGCAAATTGAACATTCAAAGCAGGCAGTCACTAGATCAGCATTGTCCAAACTTTTGGCTTCCCTGGGCCACACATAAAATACACTAATACTAATGATAGCTGATGAGCTAAAAAAAAAAATGGTTGCCAAAAAAAATCTCATCATGTTTTAAGAATTTGTGTTGGGCTGCATTCAGAGCCATCCTGGGCTGCAGATTGGATATGCCTACACTAGACAGATCTCCATAAGTGGGAGTCCATGTTTTTTTTACCTACACAGAGCCTCCATCTCTGCAATTGTGCTCATGTCATCTATTTGCTTATCATGCCAGTGAATGTCAACTGGTCAAGTTATTTTGTGTACTTGGTTATTTGGTGCCCATGCCATATTGATGCTTTCAGTAGGAATTATATACAAAACAATCCTTACATCTTGTGCCAACTCTCATATGTCCATGTACATGTCTGTTCCCCTGACTTTGTTTGTAAAAGAAAACTTTAATTTTTCTCCTTCAAGGTCCCTGATCATTCACCATTGTCCATGAGTCCATGTACATTCTGACTTTATGCCACTTTTCCTTTTAAAGTAGATGATCAGATACACCTCCTGAAGCTCTGTGCATTGGGAAAGTTTGTCTTTCCCACAGTGTCTCATCACTGTTTTTTACAACCTACCCCCCGAATAAAGCTGTAATGCAGACAGCACCCACTTTTGGTTTTCACTCACATACTGAATCAACCTGTCCATAAACCAAGCTAAAAGTTTTTCCTTCTCCTTCAGCCAGTTGAATGGGTGGTCTATATGGTTGTTCATGTGAGCTGAGGAGTAGGCTGAAAAGATGTACCATTTTAAACTGGACAGAAAACAACGATACTGTCCTATTTCAGATGGTACGTATGGTCAGTCTACTAACATCTTGAATTTAACCCAGTGAGACTAGGCTGACCATGTCTACCATTTGAAATAGGACAGTACTGTTTTCTGTCCCATTTAAAATGTTATGTCTGGTCAGCCTACTGAGGAGAAACACTGCTACATAGTGGTGCATGGTGGATACCATGGGATTCTGAATCTACTACTCATGCCTCTAGCTGTGTCCTTGCTTCCTGCTTATGTGTAGTCCTAGATGTACCATTTTCATCTTAGGATATATTGCTACTGGGCCCGTCTTACTTTATGACTTGTTCCCAACTCATGATGGGCAATTCCAGACTCATGGGTACTTGATATCCCAAGGTCAAGTGTTCCAACTCTTTCAGGCCTGATAGGCATGTTAGGAGCTATGCTGCAAGTAGTGTACCTTGTGCTACAACCCCAGGTGCCTGGGTTGTCATTCTTCCACTGGAATTTGCCATAAAATTCATACCGTATCTGTTTCTACTACTGACATCTCAAATACCATAGTGTGCTGGGATCTTCATTTGAAGCAGCAGGGCTTGCTGCTTTGCTCTGCAGCCAGGACCTGCTACAAAACATTCTCTACTGTGAGCCCTACTCAAAGCTGGCACCTTCCATAAGGACTGGAGCATTTTTGCTAGGTGTGGGATGTGTTGCCTCTAAAGCCCAAGGAGACTTAATAGTCATCGTGTTTCCTTTGTTCTAGGAGTGGATGCATGATTCAGTAGTCTATCCCTTACTTTGAAGGGAATATCTTGGCATGCACCTGACCATGGGCTGTGCAGAAACTTTACTGAGTTGGCAAGTACTTGAATTTTTGTAGAGTTTATCTCCCTCCCTCTGGAGTGCATGTGCCTTACCAAGGTCTCCAGCATGCTAGCACCCTCTTACTCATGCTGCCAGATCAGCATGATGTCATCAGTGTAATGAATCAATATGATGTTTTGCAGTGTGTCCAGATGGTCCAGATGTCTTCTGGCTAAATTATGACAGATGGTGGAAGAGTTAACGTGGCCCTGGAGCAAACTGTTTCTGATCTTCTTTCCTAACTGGAATAGAAAAGTACCCATTTGCCAAATCAATGGCTGTATACTATGTATCAGAGACCATATTATCTGCTCTAGCAAAGAAACCACATCTGGCTTGGCAGCTGTGATCAGGGCTTTTTCTTGATTGAGCTAGCAATAGTCTCCAGGATCCATCTGGTTTCTGCAAGAACCAGACCAGAAAATTAAACAGATGTTACACAGAACACCATGCCTGCATCTTTAAGAGTGGCATTACTCTCTGGCATCCTTTTCTAGTGTTACACTGTTTTTGATTCACTACCTAGGTGGGAGGGGTGCAGTTTCACAGGCTTCCACCTGACCTTCCAGCTATGATAGCTCTTACCAACAGGTCCAAATGTGTGGGTTATTCCAACTGCCACAAATGTCAATCTCAGTTATATTTAGAGACCAGGGAAATGAGTACCTGGTAAGTTCACAGACCCAATGGACCATGACTTTGACCAAGACTTCACTTATTACCTGGCCCCTGAATGCCCTCATTCCCATGCAGAGCCCATGTTGAAGTTTCTGGTTGTTAGCTATCAGTGTGAATTTCAACTCTGTCTTCAATAGTCCTTGAAATGTCTGTGTATTTCCCTTTCCCCAGTAACAGTCACTTGAATACATGGCCTAGATTTCTTTTGAAAAGCACTGGTGAAATCATTAAGTATTTTAGGGTTCTTAATACTGGGACCCAGTCATTTCTTCAGTCAGTGGGTAGCAGGTCTGAAAACAAATTCAGGTTCAGAAACTGGGCAAGAGAATTTGGGGGTCTTGGGGTGGGGTGGCAGAACTTCCCTCAATCTCCCATTCATCCAGTCTGTTTTGATTATTGAATGTGGCCCAACACAAATTCTTAAAATATTATGAGATTTTTTTTTTTAGCTCACTAGTTATCATTAGTATATTTTATGTATAGCCAAGACAATTCTTCCAGTGTGGCCCAGGGAAGCCAAAAGGTTGGACACTCCTCAATAGTATTAAGCAGTTCCTTTTGGCTGCTCAGCTATTTTGTTCCTAGGGATGCTGTGTTCTATTCATTGTCCCCTAACTGCAAGCACCAAGCACCGTGACCCTCTGACTTCTGCTACCATCAGCCTCTCTTGCTCCAGGGCCTTCTCATCCCTATTGTTCTCAGTGTGCCAAATTCTGTAACTGCTTCTCCTGCCTTTAACCCTGGTCTGCAGAGGAAAACCATGCTGAACTTCATAGGGATGCTGGAGCTCCACTCACTACATTTCTGACACCCTTGGCGAATGGTATATTCTTTGGGCTTTCCTGAGAAATATAGTCCTTCTGGCCTCATGTAACATATCCATTCCAGCATTCCTACTTCCCTGAGTCTTTTACTCCCTTCCTCTTCTGTATACCATGGCAATTCAAGCATCTCAGTTCAGGCTCTGTGAAGGCCATTGCTTTTTTCCAGGTTTCTAGGAGTCACCTAGCTGCAAGTTCCAACATCCCCTAGAATCCTAGCTTAAATATTAAATTCTCTTGTCCTGAGAGAGTGATCTTACTGTCAATAAACAATGTTAGTTACCACAGCTTTTCATGATCAGTTTGTAGGGTGACAGTGAAATTTTATAACAACCTTCCAATTCTGTTATCCTTGTATCATTCCCCTTACATTTCAAATGGCTAATGCATTGCATCAGTGAGTGCATTCCTTTCCACTAGTACATTGTCCTAACCCACTACCAGTGAAAACTTTTAGAAGTATTACTTTCACCTTTCACTGGTGACTCTCTGTGCTCTACCCCATTACTCAGAATGGGATGCTTATTGCTAGTTAGGAGTGGAGTGATCTGGTCTCCAAACCCCATTCTGCTTGCTTTCCTGGACTTCTGATACTTGCTTTCCTGGGATTCAGACACTGAGAGAGAGTGAGGAGTGTAAAAGGTTTATGGAAAGGAACACCTATGAAAGAAAAGGGAAAAGGCAAGATGGGCAGAGCCTGGAATCTCTGCCAGCCCAATGGGGAACCTGGAACAGTGATTGTTAGAGAAGGTATACACTGAATGGAAATGGCTAGACCCTGGTACTACAGCCTTGTGCAGTCATTGGTAAGAGCCAGCCCATCATAGGTTGGGGGCCACCTTTAGAAGTGTCTGACCTGGGCTCAAGAGGTAGGATGAATCCTGAAGGAGCTATCAGCTGAGGGCTGTCAGCTAAGCCCACTTCTTCTAGCTGGTTAGCAAGGACTTTCTTGAAAGGGGATGAGTAGTGCATGCTCATGACAACTCTTTCTAGTATTTTGCATTACATCAATTATGGCCAAGTATCCTTATTTTACAAGTTGTGAGAGTGAGAAAAAGGAGGAAATGAGGTGAGAAAAGGTGTGAAGCTCTGTGAAGTGGTGCCTAACTATACTGGCACCATTTTATAAGACATAGTAGGTCACTTGGTATGTGTTCTCCCTCAGCAAAAGGGGCTTCTCTAGAAGGAATGCAAGAAAACACCATGTTCAGCGAAGTCACGGGAATGGGGAAAGGAGAAATGAGTCTGCCTGGCTCCTTCCCATATCTCCTTTCTTGAAAGTCAAGTTTCACCCCATGGGGAGTTCTCACTTCCAGGTTGCATCATCCAGTCCTTCCAGAAGCAAGAGTTTTGCCCTGCAGTGTGGCGTTCCAACCATGCCTAGAAATGAAGGGCAGCTCAGCACCAATAGGTTCAAAAACCACCCACTGATAGGATCAAGCCACCCAGCTCTGCAAAGGGTGGGTGGTCTGGAATACAGGCAAATGCCTTCAGAAAGAAAGGCAGTTGAAGAGAGTTAAGAAGCACAAAGTTTATGTTGATAAAAATCTCATTTTCTTGTTAGACAGTACCTAAGAGTAAGTAGCATGCTTAATTAGGACTTCAGTATTTCTCTGAAGCATAAGAAAACTTTCTTAAGTGTTATCATAAAGCAACTTGTATTCATTATAGACATTTGAAACTGCAGGTAAATGGAAACAAGAAACTAAATACTACATAGAGACGCCACTTTGAAAACCTTAGTGTATATCTTTTTATACCTTTTTCTATGCTTATTTACAAAAAGGAAACCCCATTATATACTATCTTTTTTATAAACAATCTTTTTCTCTTAATAATGTGTCTGAAGATGTTAATAAATATACATCTTTAGTATCATTTTTTTTTTTTTTTTTGGTATGTGGGTACCTCCCTGACTGGGAATCGAACCCAGGCTGCAGCACTGACAGCGCCAGTGCTGAAGCCTTAAGCCACTACACCATCAGGGAACTCCCAGTATCATTTTTAAAGAATCTTTATATCTTAAATCTTTGAGCACATAATTATTTCTCTTTTCATTTTTTTTTTTTTTTTTTTTTTGGTGGGGTCGGGGGGTAGTCTCCTGGCTGGGAATCAAACCCAGGCTGCAGCGTTGAGAGAGCCGAAGCCTAGCCACTACAACACCAGGGAACCCTTCTTTTCATTCTTAATGTCCTATCTGGGGAACACTTTGAACCTCATGCACTTAACAACTGTTACTTAAAATTCTCCAAGAAGTAGATATCAAGATCAGATTAGATGTGCAAGAGATTTTGGGGAGGAAACACCTATGAGGAGGAAGCTGGAGGAAAGAGTGCCGGCAGATTGTGTAGGAGAGGGAGGAGAAAGGAAGTCACTATAGAGCACCATACAGTCTAAGCACAATTTTGCTAGGCCATGGACCAATGGGGAGTCCTCAAGCAAATGTTACCTATCAGAGGGGTTTTGTGTGTCACTGCAACAGGCCTGCCTGATTCTCCCTGACACACTCAGTCATTGGCTGGGAGCAGCTTGTGGGAAGTGTGAATTCCTAATGCTGCAACTGGCCTGCAGCCAGGAGTCAATATGCTCTGAGATCTGAAAGGCACAGTCTCATGGCTGCCACAAACACCATCTGTGCTTTAAAAAACTTGGTACTATTCATTCATTGATTCATGACACATCGAAGGCAAAAATATGAATATGATGTGATGCTCACATTCTAGTAATTGGCTTCAGTTTGAGTAGATTATCATGAATGATTTTTTAGAAATTAGAAATAGAAATATACAGATTTCCAGAATCTCCTGAGACAGATTTTCAAGGTATGGCTTCATTATTTTGTTTGAAATGATTTTTCAGATACTAAGGCAAATTCTAAGATAAATATTAAATGGAGTTTGGGTTCTTCCTTTTTTGGTAGCACCCATTCCTATATTCATTTTACCTGATGCAGAAAATCTGGGTGAGATTAACATACCATATTTTGCCACGTATAAGGTGCAACCATGACTATCAGGGGAAAAAAGTCTTGCATTTTAATTTTTTAAGTTAAATTTTTATTTGTTTAAATTTATATTTTTTGTATTATAAAGGAATTTTAGCATTTGTTTTTTAACGTATTATGGTACAAGAAATTTTATGTATAAAATTTTTTATATAAAAAGTGATTATATCATTTATTTTGAATATGGATATTGTTATTAATTTCTAGAGTGATACTCTTAACTCATGAGCATAAATAAAAGAATTTAAAACATTTATATAGGTTTGGAATTAGTACTACCTGTGTATAATGCGCATCCTTGTTTTTACCTCACAAATTTGGGCAAAATGGTGTGCATTATACATGGCAAACAATGAAAATAAATTAAAATCTAGAGTGTGTAACAATAACTGCATTTCTTAAAAAATGTTTTTGAAAAGAGAGAACAATGTATACATTTCCAAGTACCCATTTTTCCTTACTTTCCTATCCATATGTTCCTTATTTTAATATATGATTGTGTATTAGTTTTCTATGGCCAATGTAACAAATTCCCACAAATTTCATGACTTAAAACAATACAAATGTGTTACCTTAATGTTCTGGAAGTCAGAAGTCTGCAATGAGTCTCACTGGGCTGAAGCCAAGGTGGCCACAAGACTGCATGTCTTCCGGAGGCTTTAAGAAAGAATCCATTCCCTTGCCCTTTCCAGCTTCTAGAAGTTGTGCTTTACGCACATTCATAAGCATGTTTTCATCTTTCTCTACCTTCTGAGTCAGCAACAGTGGGTAATTCTTCTCACAGTACATCACATTTCTTCTCAGAGACATATCCTGCCATGTTGTCATATCTTTCTCTGACTTCTGACTTCTGCCACTTTTAAGGACCCTTATGATATATTGGGCCCACTAAAATATTCCAGGATAATCTTATTTTTAGATCAGGTAATTAGCAACCATTGTGCTTTCTGCAGCCTTAATTCCCCTTTGCCACATAACCTCACATATTCACAGGTTTCAGAGATTAGCCAATGAACATATTTGGGGGGAGGGTATTATAAGAGCTACCACAGGTTTTATAGCCAAGGCCTCCAAAACAATATTGATTAGAAGCAGTTCTGGTGTCTGTCTTCCTCTGGATATTCATGGGAATGAGTCTAAAAATTTATCATTCTTAGGCTATTTTTCATAGCTTTTCATAACTATACAAATACATTCTATTAAGGAAGTTATCTTCCAGTACTGTGATCCCCTTCTATATTACTCTGTAATAATCCACCCAAAACTTAACGACTTAAAACAACAATTCATTATTATCTCTCATGTCTGTGTAAGTTGACTGGGCTTAGTTGGGGGTTCTCACTTGGGACTTGACCAGGTTAGGTTGAATGTCTGGCATGGTTGCTTCACTTGCATGTCTGGGGCCTCTGTACTTCTCTATGGGGCCACTCTCCCCCTCAGGGTAGCTTGTAGTATGTATTGAGATAATCATATTTTTCTTCTTTAATCTGTTAATATTGGCAGAGTTTAACATGTGGATTATTTTCTAAGATGTACCCTTGGGATCAAGACTTGTGAAAGGAAGAGGAGGGAGCAGGAGTGGGGAGAAGGAGGCATCAAACTGTGCTGGGGGGAGTTCCCTGATGGTGTGGTGACTTAGGGCTTCAGGGCTGGCGCTGTCAGTGCTGCGGCCTGGGTTCGATTCCCAGTCAGGGAGCTACCCACATACCAAAAAGCAAAAAAAAAAAAAAATTTCTGGGGGCCCCAACATCCCTGCCTCCATGAGAGCTCTGTAGCTGAGTTACTACTGCAAAGGGCCAGGTGTTTATGCATTCATCCAGTCACTTGTATATAGGTTGTCCCTGGAAGGGTATGACCTTGGATGACGCCAGAGCAATTCCCTAAAGGGGATGAAGACTGGGGATACATTTCAAGATCCCCAGGGAATACCTGAAACCATAGATACTACCAACCCTGTAAATAACAGCTTTTTCCTATACATACATACCTTTTCACTTAAAGAAATCACTTTACAGCTTCTTTTTGGCATATCCGAATTGCCAGCAGCACTCCTATTGAGCTTTGGGCTATTATTAAATAAAATAAGGTTGCTTGAACACAGGCACTGTAGTACCACAATAGCCAATCTGATAATCCAGATGGCTACCAAGTGGGGAACATATAAAGCATGGGGAGACTGGACAAAGGGATAATTCGCGTCCAGGTAGGACGAAGCGCGACAGCTTGAGATTTTGTGGCCTTATGAATTGTTTAATCCTGGCATTAATATTTTTGGATTAGAGTTGACTGTGAGTAAATGGAAGCTCAGAAAGTGAAATCATGGGTAGGGGTGGACTACAGTATAGCACTCTCAGCAACTAAAGCATCATCCTTCCTTGAAGGAGGATGTGGGCTATGCCTCTCCATGTTCCTGCCACAAAGTTGCTTGTAGAGTTTACCCTTGAATTTTACATGTTTGAACTGCATGGGTCCACTTATACATGTATCCCCAGATTTCACATCCATGGGTGGTGTGGAGGGCTGACTGTATGCATTATTCTACATCGTTTTATATAAAGGATGTGAGCATCTGCAGATTTGGGAGTCTGTGGGGGTCCTGGAACCAATCCCCCTCAGAGAATGAGGGACAACTGTAGTTAACTTTCTAGGGAGTCAAAAGCTAAACATGGATTTCAAGTGTGTGTGGGAGGGTCTATGCCCCTAAACCCCATGTTGTTTAAGGGTCAGCTGTAATAGTATACTTGTGTATAATAGTAAAAACTGGAAACAACCTAAATCTTCATCATACAGTAATCGATAAACATAAGTAGTAGAGTTATATAATGAAAAAAATATACAGCAGTGAAAATGAATGAACTAACACTACATCTGTCAAGAACTAGTTACCATCTGCTTGCATGGTTAAATTTTAGAAATATGATGTTAAGTGAAAAAATTACATATAGAAGAAGGCATGTATATCATTTCTATAAAATTTAAAAATATTAGGAACACAACTATTAGTATATATTGTTTATGGATCACAAATATGTAGGAAACATATTAAAATATTCATAAGAGAGAGTTCGCTGGTGGTGTAGTGGCTAGGCTTCAGCGCTCTGAATGCTGTGGCCTGGGTTCAATTCCCAGTCAGGGAACTACCCAAAGGGAAAAAAAATATTCATAAGAATTATAATCTTTATTCCCAGTCAGGGAACTACCCCCCCCAAAAAAAAAAGAATTACAATCTTTAAATTCGTGATATGTCTAGGAAAGGAAGGTGGGTGTTAAGATCAGGGAAAAAGTTCCAAAGGGGCTACAAATGTACCTGTACATTTTTTTTTTTTTTAAGATTTAAATATGGTGATGGAAGGAGAACTGACTCTGGGTGGTGAGCACACAATACAATATATTAAAAAAAGTTGAAAAGAACAAAATACGTTTAGGATATGGTAAATAGCTCTGTGTGGCTAGACTGCAAGGGTTATACATATTGAAGTGGGCAGAGTTCCTTTGGTATGATCAGAAAGTAATTTGAAGCCAAAATAAGAAGGATCATGAATGTTATGCTTAGGAAAAATTACTTTTTCCTCTAGAAAGTAGGGGATGAAATGATTATATTTATGTTCTAGAAAAATCATTGGTGGCATACATTCTGATAGTGAGAAACTAGAGGCGTAGAAGTCATTTAGGAGACGACTGCAGTGAGTCCATTAGAGTCTAAACTAAGATAGTGGTAGTGGAGAAGAGACAGATTTGAGAGATGTGGGCATGAAATTTAAAATTTTAGAAAAAGAACATCTGAATTAATATGCTAATTAGTACAATAATAATATATGATGAAATTTGGTCATGAATACATGAATGTTTATTATATTACTTTATTTTTTCTGTGTTTATAAAGTATATCATAATAGAATTAATAATTTTTTTAAATACCATGTAGTCATTAAAACAAAATTACAGGTAACATTAACATGGATATATTTCAAAAGTGATTCTAAATGAAAAGTTGCAGTAGCATATATACATTATGATCTATTTCAATTTTTAAATAAGTGAAATGACATTCTATATTATTTATACAGTTATGTGGTAAAAATATTTTAAAATGCAAGGTTAGGAGAACACCAAGATCAAAATAGTTTTACCTTTGAGGAGACAGGGGGATGAATAGGATTGGGAAGGGATACAAAAAGGATTTCCAGATATTCACATTGGCTAAATCTAGATGTTGAGTTCATGGGTGTTTGTTGTATTACTTTTTTTGCTTCTTGTTATGTTTGAAATAGTTTGTATTTTTAGAGAATTTAAATATTCCATTCTCATTGGTCTTTCCCTTTAGTTATAATGAAAGTAACCGTATAAATATATGCCATCACTTGGTTAGCATGAAAAGGAAAGGAAGGAATGCCTTCTATTAATCTGCAATTGTCACTTTTTTTTTAATTCATTTTTATTGTTAGACTTATTGGGGTGACATCTGTTAGCAAGGATTACATAGGTTTCAGGCTTACAGTTCTACAGTGCATTGTCAACTTGTTGTATAATAATTTCACCACCTAATGTGACTTCTCTTTTCATCACCTTATATTTAGCTTCCCCCCCCTCCACATTTTTTTATATATCCTTTGCTGCACCTATTTTTGCAAAACATGGACTTCATGTCACTAATTCAAAACTACTGCCCCAAAGGCTTATGTGGCCAGTTATTTTTGTGGGTGTTAAACCTCTTTGCTGCAGTGGGAGAACACTGGCATTTTCAGGCATAGGAAGTTGAAAGAACGGTAGGTAGTTAATTCTACTACAGGTAAATTCTAGATTCTGCTTCCCCTATTAAAAGTTACAGATGTTAACCAATTTTATGGAGGAAGGATATTAAGTTATAACTGTTTACACCCTTCTATATTATTCTCTGATCCTTGTTAATTCATATAGAATCTGGCAGAAGTAGCACAGGAAGGACCCTGTACTACATGGGATGTCACATGAGATGGACAATAGTTTGAACATTTCACCTAAAGTGTGCTTTAGTGTGATGTTGTTGTGTTATGGAATTACATGCTTATGATTTTGTAATAAAAGATTTGATATAGATTACTACTCATAAAAAGGGGCCATTATCTGTACCAGATCCTGTATATCTCTGGTTTGCATAGTTGCCATCCCTACATAAGGATTTTGTTGCTGTCTTTTTAACTTCAGTGAACATTTCCATGTATCCACCTAGTGCCCACACTAATCAGTGTTCCATGGTTTTCCACCTTGATAATGCACTGCAGTTTACTTAGCCTTACCACTATTGTTGAACTTTTGAGATTTTTCCAACTTTCCAGTATTATAAATTAGCATTTGTGTGGCCATCTTTGCACAAACTACTTCTTTTCTTTCTGGTCATTTCCTTGAGGTATAATCCTAAAGTGGAATTAGACCAAAGGGTCTGAATAGTTGTATGACTTTAAGTTCGTATCCTAATATTATATCATTTTTCCTTAGACCCGACAAAATTGGGTTTACACATTTTAATATATTTTTTAAAAATTTAATAGTTATATCATGATTATTAAAAGTTACTTAGTTAAAAATTTTCCCAGGGTGGTTCCCTGATGGTGTAGTGGCTAGGCTTCAGCACTCTCACCATCTCACCATCGCAGCCTGGGCTCGATTCCCAGCCAGGGAACCAACCAAAAAAAAAAAAAATTCCCAGATGCTTTCTTAATCATTTTTTTTTTGGCCTAATTATTAAAAATACTATTTTCACTGTGGGAAAAAAAAATTAAGTACCTTCTAAACCTCCACCCCCAGTAACCCTCCAAAGATTTTGTGTTCCAATTTGGTTTACATCTTTTCACGTTATTTTAAATGCATATAATAAGGTTTCAGGCAGCATTTGAAAGTTCTTTAGAAACCCACCCAGTCAGTACATCCTGTGTGTTTGGTACTTTCTCTCTTGACTTTGCTGTTCTTTTGATTATTTTCTTTCTTTCCCAATTGACAGTCTTACTCTTCACCAGCTCTTTTTCCTGAAATTTCCAATATACCCAATCTCCTGAAAACTTTGTTTACCACCATTGGATCTTTCAGCTACAGGCTTAATTCTGAGCCTTATCAGCATTTCAGAACACTCTCCTTGACCCCCACCCAAGATTGTTTAAATCAGAATTTTGAAGGGTGGGACCCAGGAATCTGTACTGTCAAAAGTGCCCCAGGTGCAAATTCTAAGTGCCTGTTCTAAGATATAGGTAGGGTGAAAACCATTTTGTTACTCTAATCTCTGAATGGTTGTTTTATACCTGCATGTTTTTACCTTTTCCTCTAATCACTTCTTAATTTCCTGTAAACTGGACTCTGAGTCTTTTGCTTTACTGAAATCAATAACTTCCTTTTTATCAAATTCAATGCTATTCAGTCTGAACATAGGTGATAAGTCTAGAAGTTGTCTCTTCCGCCCTCTGTATACTTTTCACATTACTTTACAAGTTTCATATTTGCTTGTTTTGAAGTTTCCTGTTAGTTAATGTACGTTATCTATTGCTGCATTACACACTACTCCAAAACTTAGTGGTTTAAAAACAGCAAAAGCCAAAGCAATTTCTTTGTTTCAGTTCTGTGATGTGGGAAGGACTGGGTGGGGACTGGTCTGTGTTTCATGTGATCTTGGCTGGGACAGCTTGACTGGGGCTGGAGGATCCAAGGTGCTTGACTCACAGGTCTGATGCCTCAGCTGTCTATTTTGCTCTAACAAGGATGTTGGACTTTTTTACATAGTGACTCAGGGCTCTCAAGAGAGCAAAATCCAAAGCTGCCTAGGCCTGCAACTGGCAGGGTGCCACTTTTGCTGCATTCTGTTGGTCAGAGCAAGTCACAGTCCAGCCAGATTCAAAGAGAGAGGAAATAGATTTCACTCTAGATGGAAAGGAATAGCATGTGTGAACCAGGATGAGAGGCTTTAAGCAGGGAAAATATGCTGGGCATGTGGTATCAGTTGGAATCACTGAGTGGAGGAACAAATAAATGAACAGATGAGTAGAATAATAAAAAAAAATAAAACAAAATATTTTTAAAGATACAGTGAGTACATAGACAATAAAATATTTAAGTATTTTCTATAAAGGAAATGTATTTAATGGTACAGATGGACTGCATTAAATTTTGCACCAAAAGAGAGGCTGAGGGAAGCAATGGATATTCTGCATCAAGAAAAACTGTCAAGCCAGGCCAGAGTGTGTGAGGTGAGGGACAGGGACATTTCAACTAGACCAAAAAGAAGTATCCACAGCAGATACCTAAGGCAGGCAGGACAGAGGTCAGGTCCAGAGAGGTCAGTTCTGGGAATGTGAAACAAGAGCACGGGAGAGAAGTGATGGCAGGTTCTGCAGGTCAAGGCAGCAAGTCCAGATCAGCAAGGTCAAACCCCAGGACCAGGAACTCGGGACAGGAAAATGAGAGACCAAAAACAGGCCCAGGCCAACAGGAAATGAGATACTGGGCATTAGCATCAAGCATGGCACCTGACCCTCAGCATTCTACTCAGATGGCCTGGTGCCAGTAGAGCCTGGAGTCTGGGTCTGTAGTAGTTGGTCTGGAGTCTAGGTCTGCAGAGGCCAGCCTCGCACTGGGTTGGTCAGGATCTCTTAATATGAGCAGCTCCTAGTATGAGCTGGTCATTTTTGCCATAATTACTCAAAATGTAGTGTGATAGTCAGCCTCTGAGGTGGCGCAGTTAGCTACATTTCCTGGTATTCATACCCTTCCTAGTCCCCTTCCACATTGTATGAGGACTAGTGTATGTTACCTGTAGAATATGGCAAAAATCACAATATGTCTCTTTCAAAATAAGCTTATTAAAAATCAAGTGTTCCATCTTGGGCTCGCTCTCTCTCTCTCTCTCTCTCTCTCTCTCTCTCTCTCTCATATCTCTCTCTGATCACTCACTTTGAGGGAAATAAGTTGTCAGGTTGTGAGCAGCCCAATGGAGTGGCCCTCATGGCCAAGGAACTGAAGGTTCTGGCCAACAACCATTTGAGAGAACTTGGAAATCAGATTCTCCAGCCTAGTGAGTCTTGACATGACCACAGCCTCTGCTAACAGCTTAACTATGAGTGTGGGATGATAAATTTTACCTCCATTGCAATTTTTTTGGTTACATTAGATGTATCTGGATATAATGCTTCTGTATAGTCTCATGGTATCTCTCCTCCATCATTCTTGACCTTGCACATGCAGATGCTTACATTTTTTCACCCAGAGCACATAGAAATGGAAGCACCCATGCTAAATATGCCACAACCCTGGCCACCCTTCAGCCTTGTGCTGCTGTTTGAGGAGGATAATTTATTACTCTTTGTGTGCTCATTCATAAACTCCAGAGGCCAAATTTGTTCACATTCCAGTAAGAGTATATCAAGCTTTGCACTAGACATATGTTAGGCCTCACCTTTATTTTTATATTCTCTTCTATGCCCTATCATATGTCCAACTGGGCACAATGTTGCACTGGTAGAGAATCAGACTGGTTGAGAACCATAACCCAAACTGTTAGTGATACTCACTCAGCATTAGAGATGGTTGTTTTATTAGTTAGGGTTCTGAAATGAAAAAGACTGCACATTCAAACTGTGATAATTCAGAGAGTTTAATGAAGAGAATAGGTACAACAAAACATAATACAGCATCCAGAGGCTACTAGCAGAGCCATCCCAGACAGCAAGGGAAGGGATTAGTTCCTGACAGAGTGAGGGCTGTGTAGAGAGGACCACCTAACAGCAACTGAGCTCTTTGGTGTCCTCTGTCATTTAAGGAGCTCAGTGTTTTATTAAGCAACTTTTCCACTCTTTGCTGCTCAATCATAGAGCACTTTTACCTAGTGACAAGGATATGTTTTCTTATGATTTCTGCCCATTGTTCCTTTTTCTGCCATCTGGATAGGCTTATAATAATCGATTTCCTCTTCTATATGAAAAACTCTCCAAATATAATCTTTCCTCTTTCTTCCATCTTTCTTTTATCTTGGTGAAGTTATTAACAACAATAATAAAGAGATGTACATAACATTTTATTGTCCACTATGAACTAGACACTGGACCAAATATTTTATGCATCTATTGCTAATCTTTATAAAAACATTATGAGATCAGTATTTTCATAACTATTTTACAGGTGGGAAAGGTCATGTGGGTTCTTTGTGGCCGAGAAGAGATTCCAAAGCAGGTCTGGGCAAGTCCAAGCTCCACCTTCTTTCCGCAGTCCCAGTTCCATCATTTCACAGACACCTCAGCATCCTGGTTACTTTCTGGATTAGTGCAACCCAGAGCAATATTTTTCAAAATCTGGTTGAGGAGGATAATCATTGTTGTTATAACAAAAATAAAAATACCTTTGGAAAACAAAGTGCTAAACAAAATGAAAGAAGTTTCTATGCTTTAGGACTTCTCAGAGCCTTTAATAGGCAAAGTGCGGTGCAAGGCTCTAGGAGGAATAGGGAGTATTTGGGTTTTTCTAATCCTATCTGATCCCGGGACTCTTGGGAGAAAGTTTTGTAGAATTATGTTTGCCAGTATTCACTTTGGTGAATATATACATTTTTCTTTATTAGTGTTGTTTTGAAAATGTGGTAGAACTGAGCATGGTATCTTGTAACTGACCAGTAAAAAAAATATCCTGTTAGAAGATACACTTTCAGCTTTATTAAAACCAAATTTTCTTCCAATACATTGATGAATGAGGTATTTATTTCTTTTATGATAATGATGATGATGATGATGATGATGATGTTGGTACTAGGAACCTCTATATGTAGCTAGCTATTCTGATATTGGGGAAAAAACACACATGGCATACTAACACTATCATTTTTTGAGCACTAAAAATTTATAAGAAAATACCTTGAAAAAAATAACGTTCTCTTTAAAAGCACATACTTTATAGTTGATAGAAATAGTAGGGATGTGGGGATAAATATTTTAAATGCTGAATCAAGTTTTTGTGGCATGATGCCAGGAAATTCTCTCCCTTTGTTTTAACACTTAACAAAGTTGCAAGATTAGCTTCCCACTGATGTAGACTCTGTTTGTTTAGGTTTCATATAGGCCTATCTTTGTGGTTAGATTTAACATAAATACTGAATCAAGATCCCCAAATGATAGACTACAGCTCTCAACTTCCTGAAAACTATGCTCCTTTATTTACATATGTTCTTTTTTTCTTACTCCTTGCCACATATTTGAATCTTAAAAGGTTGGTCAGGAAACTCCAGTTTGAGACATTTAAAAATTCATAGCAAAAAAATGGATCTTAGGAGTTCAGAATTTTTTAGTACTTTTTAAAGAAAGAATAATAGACTTTCATTTCCAAATATATTATATTAGAAAAGTTAGAGTAAACCTGTAATATACTAATGTCAACAAGCCCACATCTCCCAACACCAAGACTCAATTCTTAGTAGAAAGGGTATGTTTTAATACTTTTCATACAGATATCTTCTTGATTCTTCCTTCCCCACTTAGAAAGTACACTGAAGTTGCTTGCTGTGAGAAATAGAAATCGAAATGTATGTCTCTGCTCTGATTCCTGGCACAGAGCTCCTGAAACGCTTGTAAATTCCTAAGTGATAAGAGCACTAGGAGCATCTTTTGTTCTATTTAGGTTAGAGATGGGCTCCTGGATGTCTGTTGGATGGAAGCTAGTCAATAGAAAGACCAAAGCATGACTAGAAGCTTGAAATTTTCAGCCCCATTCATCATCCTCCAGAGAGGGGAGAGAAATGGAGTCAATAATTGATCATGCCTATGTCAAGCCTCCATCAAATCCCATTAGTATGGGGTTCAAAGAGCTTCCAGGTTGGTGAACACATCTGCACTAGGAAGGTGATGCACCCCAGCTCCTGCACTCAGGACCCTGCCAGACCTTGCTCTCTATTTCTTCATCTAGCTGTTCATCTGTATCCTTTATCATATCCTTTAATAAAGTGGTAAATGTAAAGTGTTTCCCTGACCCGTGAGCCACTTAAGCAAATTGAGGAAGGAGTTATGGGAATATTCTATTTGTAATAGCCAAATTGGACAAAAGTTGTAATTAACCTGGGAATCTATTGTGATTGGCATCTGAAGTCGGATGGAGAGCAGCAGTCTTGTAGGACTGAGCCCTTAACCTGCAGGATGGTTGATAGCATCAAAATTGAGTTAAATTGTAGGATATCCAACTGGTGCCACAGAATTGCTTAGTGTGGGGAAAACACACACACATTTGGTAACCAGAATTGTCAGAGTGAAGTTTTTTCCATGTGAGTAGTAAAGTAGACACACAGGGAAGAAAAATAGAAAGGAAAACTGAGGTTTTGCCAAAAATATTTGCTAACAGTTTGTTTGAAGCATGGAAAAGTGTCACATTAAAGATGAAGAATAAGGGACAATTCATAAGAGCACTTACTCATCTTCAACAAAAAGGGACTGTCACAGAGATACGTAGCAAGGTCTTTTCCAGATACTCAGGGTACAGGTTTTCGATGGCATTGCTTGAATAACTTTGAGACCATACCATTGGACTAAGTCAGGATTTCTAGAATTTTAGTGGAGAAGCTGATGGGTTCATGAAACTGCTAACATAAGATTGAGCAGAGCAAGAATTAAGTACATAGGACTGAATTGAGGAAGGATGGTTATGAGTTTTGTTTAAAATATTGTGGATTATGGTCTGTTTTTTGAATGTAAGGAACACTTTTCTCATTTCTCTTACACTATCTGCAACTCATAACAATTTATAGATTATGCTTTTGTTAACAGAAATAAATCTTTTATCTTTTTCTGTTTGTCTGATCTCTCCAGAATTCAGAAATTCTGATTATTTTTTTTCATTGCATCATAATTATTTGCATAGGTTAAATAAGAAATTGTTCCCTTTGTCAATAGTACATAAGTGGAACTATGAATTATATATCCAAGGCTTTGACTGGAATGTCACATTTGAGAATGATGGTCATAGAATCAGATGTGACCTAACATTTATAGGACCTAAGGTTAATTTTATGGAGTTAATGCCCGCAAAGCCCTCTTGAGAAAACCCAGCTAATACCTGGCTTACAGAATTCCTGCCTTACAGTGGAGTAAGGAAGGCCACATTCTGGCAGGCCCAGGAAACTTACATTTTGTGGACCTTGAAATGAGGAGAATTTACCTGAATCTAGAGGTATTACAGGTTAAATCTGGTGGTGAGTTTTTGGCCTTGCTCCCTAGCCTTGAGAAACTTTTAAAAATCCTATCTGAGGTTCCTTATGAAAACTTCCAGCAAAGCAAACTTAAAAAGGCCTATTATGGTAAATTATCATTCTTGCTATACCTATTTAAGTAATAAAGCAAAATCTAATGAGATTAGCCCTATTTAATGATAAGAAAATAATATTTTGGGGGGATTTTTTTTTTTTTTACTGTGGGGGTAACTGTTAGGACAAGTTTTGTGTTTCATTAGAAAACTATAATATACTACTGTGTGTTGTCAGATTCTAGTCCTAGTCATAGTCTTTGAGCTATATCACACCCTTTGTTAATTGTAGGTAACTGATAGATATGACAAAATATAGCCAAAACATGGTGCCTACCTGTAAATTGGACTGGATCCTGCCATCTTTCATTGGTTGCCAACTCTTACCAAGTTTTCAATTCTTCCATTGTTCTTCAGTGTTTGGCTGCTGTCCTCCAAACTAACATTTCCAATTTTTCTCCCTCCTGTCTGACTTGGTGTTGCTGAGAATTAAAACCTTATTGCTCAGATTCTTATTCGAACTCTATGTTACCTTATAGCTGATCTTTTCACCTAGGATCTGAAGAAGCTCTGAGAATTAAAGCTCTACAACTTGATGTGTACTTCAAGGCACTCATCATTGCAACAGTCTGTGCATGGGCTGGATTTCATTCTAGACAAACCACTGTCTGGGCCACTAAGGAAGTCTGAAAAAAATACTCAAATCATGCATGCCCTTATATGGGAGGTAACTATGACTGTGGACTGTATCGCCTATGTCTTAGCTTCAAGAAAGGTAACAAACAATGCTGCATAGTTGAAAGATTTCATCTACCTACTCCTTTAACTTTAACACAACCTTTTATATTAGTATTTTTCTTTTTTATTTTAGGCATCTCTTTTAAGATGCCTGACTTCAAAACAACTGACAATGTTTAATATTATCTAAACCCAGGGATTCTGAGAAACAGGTTAAGGTTAAGAAATTCCTGCACTCATTATGTTCTAGAAATCGGCTTGTTGCAAGGAAGCATCCTTCACATATGACATAGATAAACCTCACAGATGCCTTCCTTATTTACCTAGGATAAGGCCAGACACAGACCCTCCAGATTGCCATTTTCTGTCTCAAATGACTAGCTGGACTGCTTGTGCCTATGGAATTGGAAAGAAGGTGCTTGTTAATCAAACTTAAGTTTCTCCCTCTCTTCTAGGTCCCTAAATTTTTACCTGTACTCAGTCTGAATCAGCATATGCCCCACCTTAAGAGTCCCACTGAAAATAGGTTAACCTCAGAGCGAAACATTCTTTGATATACTATCCAGTCATGACACTACCACCCTTTCATCCCACTTGTTGTTTACTCCTCCCTATAAAAAGAAAACCCTTTTGCCTAACCTTTTAGACACTTACAGATCTACTGCTAGGGAGTTCTCTCCATTGTTATAGTCCCTTACTTCTGCCTTCCCATCTTGTATTCATCCTTTTGAGTTGTCTCTTCTTACCTAAATTTGGAAGCAACAAACAAAAACTCATAGATAGAGAAAACAGTATGGTGGTTACCAGAGGGGAAGTGGTTAGGGAAGGAGGTAGACAAGGGTAAAGAGGTCAAATACATGGTGACAGAAGGAGATTTGACTGGGTGGTGAATAACAATGCAATATACAGATGATGATTATAGAATTGTATATTTGAGAAACCTATGTAACTTTATTAACCAATGGCATCTCAATACATTTGATAAAATTAAAAAACAATAAAATGTAGTAGGAATTGCTGTCCCAGAAAAACTGCTTTGCACATCTTATGCCTCAAACCTTTGGAATGTTAAAACAGGGAAAAATAACCTATGGAGTGGGCCCAAAGCAGCATGTGCCCCAAATAACTGTTTGCAAAGATAATAAGAAAGCAGATACGATGACTACAGTACTGATGACTATTTGACTGAATATTAAAAACTGAAAATTAAAAGCATTCTTTAGAATTAATGTCATTATGCTAGCTTGTCTGCCCCTATAGAAATGCCTTTCTTCTATTAATGCAATTGTTTCTCTTTCTCATAAATACTTACCTTTGTCTCCTGATGGAACACTGGGTTTCTTCCTGAATAGCTATTCTTCTTTGATCTCAAATAAATGCTTGTTGTCTCTCACTTTGGTCTTTCATTTTTAGGTTAAGACAACCAAGAAGCATTTTTTAGGCTCTGGATTTTGCAGGGCTTGTTTAGATTCAGGAGGAGGGAGAAGGATATTAACTATTTCTACTATCTGACTCTCCCTAGACAATAGGTAGAGCAAGAGAAAAGAAATAAAGTTACTAAAGGTGAGTAATGTGATAATAACAATAACAACAAAAAGACCACCACAATAATAATGTGTTTAGAGAGCTCTTGTTAATTCAACTATCAGAAAATAGATCACAACAGTTTTGCAGAATTTTACAGCCTTGTTCCACCTAGAAATAAATGACTGTACAGAATAGAATGGGGACATGCTGGAGAGCTTGATAAATTGTGGGGGAGGTAGGGACTGCTGCCTCAGTGCCAGACAGGAGTGGCCAACAGACTCTGCTGGCAGCAAGTCAATAATTCTAGGAGGTAAGAATGTTTTCTTTCAGCTACCACCTCAAAAATTCCTCAGGTTAGAGAAAAATAAAGTGATTCAATCCCTTCCTCTTTTTCTTGAATTGTAGGCAGTAACTCTGGAAAAATCTATCTTGGCTTTGACTAACATTTCTTCCACTTTATCCTTTTTATTCCCCTTAACTTGAGGATGCAGTAGAGAAAGGATAAAAGCTTGCAGTCTGGGTGGGTTTTAGTTTGCATGACTTGGGTAAATTACTTACTTTCCCTTTATTTGCAAAGTGAGAATAATAATGATAATAATGGTTAGCATTCATTGAATACTCACTGTACACTAAGAGCTGTTTGTAAACCCTTTGTGTGTATTAATTTGTTTAACCCTCACAACAAACCTATGGGGTCAGAGCTGATTAATCTCCTTTTAAAGAGTCCTCTTTAAATTAAGTTAAATAACTTGCCCAAGTTTGTCTTACTGGTACCCTCATAACCAACCACTTTACCATACTTACATAAACAGAGATGTTGAGAGGATTAAATAAGATAATGCATGTAAAACTCTTAGATGAATGCTGACAGTGTTGAATTTTACCTGAGCCCCATGATCTTGGAAAACAGCATTGACCCACTGTGTTCTGGAAAATGGTTTATTGCAAAGAACCATCCTTAACCCATAGGACTTACTTAAGATTCGTTCGCCTCTTGTTTACTCACTATAGAGACCAGACACAGACCCTGCAAGTTCCCATTCTTTACCTCACAAATAATTAGCTGAACTGTTTTGTCCTCGGTCATCAATCAAAACAAAATGCTTGTTAACTATACTTTGGTTAGGATTCACCATCTTTCAGGCCCCTGAACTTTGACACAACCTCAGCCTGAACTGGCGTACAGCCTCTCCTTAACAACCTCTCTTGAAGATAGGTTGACTTCAGGATTAGAACATTCTCTGTTCTATCAGATCAGGCACATTACCCTTTCATCCCACTTTCCCACTTCAGATTCTTCTAGCTTGTTTACTCCTCTCTATAAAAGAAAACCCATTTTGCCTAACCCTTGAGACACTTGCAGATCTTATTGTCAAATAATTCTACCTATTGCACTAGATCAGGTGTGTCCAACCTGCATCGTAGGGTGGCTTTGAATGTGGCCCAACACAAATTCTTAAAACATTATGAGATTTCTTTTGCAAGCTTTCTTTTTTTTTCTTTTCTTTCTTTCTTTCTTTTTTTTTTTTTGGCTCAGCAGCTATTGTTAGTGTTAGTGTTAATGTATTTATTGTGTGGCCCAAGACAGTAACTCTTCTTCCAGTGTGGCCCAGGGAAGCCAAAAGTTTGGATACTGCTGCTCTAGACTTTTCCTCCAATGGCTATAGTCCCTTCCTCCCCTAGCTTCCGTCCTTGCATTAATCCTTTCAAATGAAGTCTCCCCTTACCTAAGTCTGCATTTGTTTTTTTTTTGTTTTTTGTTTTTGGTGTTTTTTTTTTGTTTTGTTTTTTTTTTTATGTGGATAGTTCCCTGGCCGGGAACCGAACCCAGGCTGCAGCGCCGACAGCACCAGCGACGAAGCCTTAAGCCACTACACCATTAGGGAACTGGATTTGTTTTTTATTTGGCAGTACCTGAGACATAGTAAATGCTCAGTAATGTTAGCTTACTGCTATGATTATTTTCTTTCATCCTCTATTTTTCCTATGCTAAAACTTTCCCAGGATAGGCAGGAAGCAATGGGGGGAATTCCCTTCACTCCTTATACTTGAATGGTGTGTGTTAATCTTGGTCCCAGGAGGAAGCGGATGATAAAATCAAATGTGGATAATTTGAGGATGTATTTTACAAGGAATATAAATTAAAAATGTGTGGCTGGTGCAGGAGAACCTCTAGTGATAGTAGCAATAGAGTTTTCACCATCTCTAGGTTTGAAGGGACAAAAGGAGGCAGATGTTGCCCAAATGTGGAAGAACAAAGTCACATAGAGTGGGCATTTTGAAAATAGCATTGACCTTCAATCAATCAAGACCCAGTCAGTCTGGGTCAGGGAATAAATGTCCAACCTTTCTCTTCTCCCACACTTGTATCTTCTTTTGTGGCACGCCACTGACTAAATATAACAGAGAATCAGAGGGCACAGGAGCCCTGTTAACATATAATAATTCACACAAGTGAACCTCATGGGGCAGCCAGCCAGGTGGAAAAGAGTGAAGATCCAGACGGACAAGTGGAAAATATCTATCACAAAGGGGTTCACAGCCTTCTATGTGTCATAGATTGGGATCCCTGGAAACAGACTCAGTCAGAGTCACATGCAGAAGGTTTAAGAAATACTCTCAAAAGATACACCTGGAAGGAAGTGAGGGAGACAGGACTGGGACATGGAGAAGCTGACTCCCAATGCAATTGAAACCTGAGGTCTCAGCCTAATCTGTGAAGAGCTCTGGAATCTGGATAGCCCTTCAGAGTCATCCCCAAATTGGGGCCTTGGGGCCCCTTGGCACCCATGTATCAGCCAATGAGGATACAACCTTAGGCTAGGACTGGGCAGTACCTGTGACCTAGAGAAATTCCCTGGTAGGAATGTCAGTGTGAATCTTTAGCACCTGCAAGGTGGGCAATGGCTAGGGTCAAGTAAAGGACTGAATCCAGAAATGGTAGGATATACTGCTTTGTTGGTAAGAAGGGTCAAAAAGAGTGAAATTAGATGGTGAAAAGCACTTGAAAAATTCAAGCTTCATTCTTGGTAAAATATATAAATAAAAATCAGCCTCTTAATAAAATAGAAGTAGATAGATACCTCCATAACATGGCAAATACCTATATCTCAAACCCAAGAGATAAAAGCATGCTTAATGGTAACATCAAGCCCCTTCCCATGAAAATCAGGGACAATACAGGGGTATTCATACTCACTGTGATTATTTAATGTTGTTCTGGAGGTAGTAGCTAATGCAAGTAAAGAAAGAAGAGGTATAAAAATAGGAAAAGAGGAATTAAATTTTCATTGGAAGTATAAAGATAAAAAATTTTTCACTCATCAAATTAGCAAAGATAAAAATGTTTGATATACACTTGGTGGGTCATAGTGTGGAGAAACAGGCACTCACATAATCGGTAGTGGCACAGTAGATGACTATGACTCCCTCTGGGAGACAATCTGGCAACAGTTACTAAAATTAAACACATGTATACCCTTTCACTAGAGATTTCACTTCTAGGAATTTATCTACAGATATACTCATACATGCAGGCAAAAACAGTTTGGTTTATAACCACCAAGAAAACAACCTAAATGTCCACCAATAGGAACTGATTAAGTTATAATCCAGCCATGAGAATAGTGCTATATAACTTTTAAAATGAAGCAGATTTGTCAAGATACATTGTTGAGTAAAAAGAATCAAGATGCAAAAAATTTGTATGCTCTGCTATTTTTGTTGTTTTCTAAAACAGCATATATGCATAGAAAATCTTAAGAATATATGAGGAAACTAGTAATGATGGATACTTCTGAAGATCTGAACTGGGTACTTGGGAGAATTGGATAAGAAGAAAACCTTTTTTATTATTACATTGTTTTGTACCTTTTGAATTTTATGCCTATTCATAATGTAATATAAATAAATGGACACAAGATATGGATCCAAATCAAGCAAGTATTTAAAACAACACAACTGACAATACATTTTAATAAACAACTATAGAAACGGCAAAACAATGAACTCCCTTTCCCCCTAAAAGGGATGGGGAAGAAATAAGGAAAACTGTGGATTGATAATAATAATGTATAGGAAAATGCATCAGAGATGAATTATAAAGATTTATTCCCCACCTCCCAGCCTTTGGTGTTTTGTTTCAAGAAAATGATTGTTACAACGTTCTTTGAGATCTAATCAATTTTTTATTTTATGTATTGTAAGGCCTTGTCTTGCAGTGGGCTTGATGTGAACACCGGGACATCCCACTCCCGTGCATGTTAGCATGTGTACCAGGCTCCCAGTCTTACAGGGTTTGCAGAGGAGGGACGTTTGGGCTGGGGTGTTGCTGAACCCACCTCAGCATTGTACACAAGCAGAAAGATAATGATGTCCCTTGTGTTCTTGTTTTATGTGGCAAGCATGAGTGGGTCTTGTGTGGCTCAGAGATAAATGTGCCTTGGCACAAAGCAATCTGAACGTGGGTGATAGCTGCCCAGAACCTGGAGACTTTGGTTGGGGATCACCACTGCAGTAAGAAATTGAGATTGAGGAAAGCCCCACCCACTAATAAAATGGGGGGAATCTCATTGCCCTGGAACCAGTTCAAACGTATTTCCTCATTGGACAGTTCTTACTGTTGATCTTCACAGGGCTTAATACAGATCTCTTAACTATTAAAGACTTTAAATACCCTTCTTTTGCTGTCCTTTCAATAATTTATATTATTACATTATATATAACAACAATAATCTGAAGGAGGCCACCTTTTCATTACTGGAATGCAAACCCTTTTGCCATAGCAAATCATACAGATACGTCTCTGTATGCTTATGCTGCAGTTTTAATAGCATGTATTATGAGTAGTCTCTATAGGCAGTTGTTTCTGCTATCTTAACTTCTCTCAGCAAGAGTGGCTCAAGTTTCATTTACTGCCTTCTCTGGTCATTCACCACAATTCAAATGGCTTCATGCAGCAGGTTCAGTTATGCAGGTGCCTGGCTGTGTAGTGCACAACTAATTCCCTCTGGCAGGCATGTCAGGAAATTATGTGGTTCAGAATCAAATGTTCCACAGGAACATTGCCCGACTTCTTCCATGGCTGAGTGGCAAAATTGATGATACCTGCTCTAAAATCTTTCCGGGTCAGCTTATGCACACCAGGCCCTGCCCAGGCACCAGTGCTAGGAAAGGGAGTCCCACGCAGTTAGGAAGCTTTGTATATTTTCTCAGGTACCTCATCCAGGTACCAACATGGAGGCAAAAGTGTTTCTGGAGGGAAAACTCTGGCTTTGGCTTAAGTATTGTGCAGTTCACCTTCCCGCAGAACAGGGAGCCTGGGGCAGGTTTTTCACCTTGCTTAATAGAATGTCTGTCTGTCTTGCTACCTGCTTGCTGAATGTACAAGATTTATGTATCTTTTATCAACCAGCAACAGAAAAACTTTGGATTGGCAACCACTTCACTCTTTTCAAAAGCTAAGCAGAGAACTGGGAGTGGGTGGAAAATCCTCTCTGAAAAACTGATTTTCTTATTTCCCATTCTAAGAGTAACCCATTGTATTACCCTTCTCTTTCTGGTGGCAGAAACAGAATAATCAAGCATAGTTACTGTGTTAGCCTTTGGAGCTAGAGTATATGCCTCCTCCTTTTTATGACTTGGGTATTATAACTCTATCCCAATAAATGTGTTATATATGTGTCTCTTTTTGGAAGCTACTACATGGCCTAACTTTATTTTTAGAAAACATAGGGCTATGAATTTGTATCACCATAAAATACTTCCATAAAAACACTGTTTGTTTTAAAAAATAAAACAATAACAAAAAAATTCTTAACAACAACAAAGACAAGTAACAGATTCTAAAAATAAAAATAAGTCTGATAAAGACTAAAAGTACGTATTTGTTTTGTTTTTTCATTCATTAATTCTTAAATTCATTTAAAATTCATTCATAGCTGTTAAATATTAGATAAATTCATTGACTTTCTAAATGCAGTAGTAAACATTAGAAATGCGAAACTCCATGTTGAAGGCTGGTTTCTACACCCTTATGGGAAATTCCAGGAAAGGATAGGAATGGAGGAAAGGACAGGAATGTGGAGGGGAGTGGGTGTTCTACCTGCACTAAACATGCATGCACACACATTTAACCTGCCTTGGAGGGTCAGTTCCGACTCTCCCTGGCCTGGATGTCAACTCTGTAAGGGCGAGGGTTTTTACCAGGCATGAATGAGCTCAGGTTTTCTATTAAATGTTTTATGAATGAATAAATGAGTGAGCCAGTGTTATAGGTACCCCACTATGATGATAATGATCCAAGTGTCCTAGGGCCTGATCCTCTGCTCTTGTCCTCAAGCTTCTCTTGCCTGGAGATGGTAGCCTCAGCTCTGGGGACCCTGGGAAGCTGTTTCCCCGAGAGCCTTTGCCTCGGTAGGTTGTAGGTCTTGGAAAAGGGATTCAAATGCTTTCTCAACCCAAACTCCATGCCCGTAAATATGAAATTGGTTGTGTCTTAAAATATTATGCTCTTTAGAATAGCCAGCATTTATTTTCCCTAACTGTTCATAGCAGTAGACAAGGCAATGTAATATGAACATTGTCTTAGGCCCTTTGAAGCTTTCTGATAAAATCAATGTGTCATACATTTTTTAAGAATCATAACATGGGGAATCACTCTAATCCAATGGTTCTCAAACTTTAGTGTGGATCAGAATCACCTGGAGGTCTTATTAAATCTCAGGTTGCTGGGCTCTACTTTCTGATTCACTAAATGTGGGGTGGGGCTTAAGAATTTGCATTGCTAATAAATTCCCAAGTGAGGCTGGTGCCACTAGCATGGGGATCACACTTTGAGAACCACATCTCTAAACCAATTTTCTTTACCCTACTGTCTGCCTGTTGGTGGCTGCTGTTCTGAATGTTGTTGGCAAAATGGCCTCAGGAGTGGGAGACTGATTAATCTTGTGACTGTGGCCTGCATTATCAGCAGCTGGTGCCTGATTGCAAAATGGAGCAATTAAGGATTAAGACATAAATCACAGAAAATTAATTTGAAGCATCACTGAGTATAAAACCCATAAAATTGCTGGCATTCCTTTGTTTTGGTCATACACGTGCATCCTGCTTTGCTATGCTTTTCTACCCAACATGGATGAGACCACACCCAGAACAAATAAAAGATAGTCTGTTTCTGCCATCAGGTCACATAAGGTCACAAACAGACAAGAGAATGGAAGTAAATTCAATGAAATAAGATTCTGGTGCTGATGATAAAGAAAAATGCCATAATATTAATTTTATTTTATAAATATCCATACTCAGTCTATAACTGTGGCAGAGTGAAAAATCTAAATTTCTGTTGTCTCCAAAGAGTGGCCCCTTCATGCCAAAATAATTTCTCTCTGAATGTTTTCTTCAAGTCAGAACTTCATATGAGTGTTTCATATGGATTCATGATTGATTTTGATGCTATGGCTTCTTAGAATAAAAACCTGAAGCATATAATAAGATAAATATGAATTTGAAAAACAAGCTGATGAGGTGGAAACAAGCTGAAATTTCATAATGCTGATTAATAATTCATTTAACTTCTTAGACATTTATATTTGGATTTCTTCTTATATACCCTCTTATTAAAAATTTAAGTTGATTGGCACCAAGTGAATTGAATTGATAATAAAGGCTAGAAAATCTAATTGTATTGATTTGACAAAAAATAGCTTGAAGGCTTTCTTCCTATTATGTCCCTTCTCTGAGATCACAAAGTCATTTTTCATATCACAGATTACCCCAAAAGTTTACTTATTCCCTGATGTTTTCTTTGACTAATCAGAGCAAGATGATAGTTTTTTATTCATCCTACTAATCTTTGAGTGTTACTTATCTGAATCTGCTCCATCTGCTATTCATAATGAATGCATCGATGCACATAATTTAGAATGGAATTGATTTAAATAAAATTTATTTAAATTTAAATTACTACCCAGAAAGATGGAATGTAAGAAGTTCAACTGCAGCTTCCTATCTCATACTTGATTTAACTATAATATGGTTCTCAGCTTAATAGATGTAGTTTCATTTTTAGAAGGCCAACACTATACATTTCAAGTGGTTATTGATTTTTATATTTTTGCTATCAGGAAAATGAAGCATTTGAAACAAGGAGATGTGAATTTATTAAGAGGGCTAATCACCTTGAAGTCAATAAATTTATCATTTTATTTGTTATAATTTATGACATCTTAATATCACATGTTGATATGATACATTCAGGTTCCAACTTTACACAACTGAGAATATTTAGAGATGCCATCATCTTGGATCCTTTTGCAAACAAAACACAAAAAACAATGTACATGGACATAAGTGTTTTATTTGATTAAGACAAGTGTGTTGAAAATTTTCTAAAGATACACACAAAATGTTAAAATTAACATAGAGAATAAATCTTTCACCCCCACCTGTGACTCACTGGGGATGGACTTATTCACACCATGTTGGCAATTTGTCCTTTGCAGAAATTAACATGGGGGTAAGGGATGTCTTGCTGAACAATCTGATCTTGCTGAAAGAAGCTGGGGAAAAGGCTGCAATTTTATAGTTTGGGCCTGATATGTAAACAGGATAATGAGCTAGGTGAGTTTAGAAGCTTGGAACTAGCTCAACAGACAGATGTTCTAGAAATTGGGAGTTAGGGTTTTCTTGGTTATTCCTTTAACTGGCTATATGTATGACTAAACAGTAAGGTGCCATGCTATCTCCATGTGGATCTGGGTCTCTGTGCTGATCCTCTTCTATAGAAAAGGATATTTTGTTCTCTTACTATACTTTACCATAAATATACTACCTTTGAGAATTATTGTTTTTCCTTAGAAGGTATCCTCTGTGTGCATGTGTGTGTTTTATTTAATACTGACCTCTTGAATGCTCTGGAAGAATGAAGGACACATCTTCAGGTTACATAGGGAGAAAGACTAGAAAGGCCCAGATATTGGAATACTGAAGCTCATGTCCTGGCTATCTCAGACATATAAGTACTACACATTGTTTGGACTTGAGAGATTTAAAAAAAAAATTTCTCAGCAAGACATTTATAAATCTTCTCTCAGGGTAGGTTAACTTTGCAGAACTTATGTTACCTACAACAATAGCTAACATTAAGTACTTGATAGATATTATTACCTCACAACAGGTCCTCACAATGACCTTGTGAGGCTTATAATCTTTATTTTTCAGAGAAAGAAGTGGAGGCACAGAAATGCTGAGTAACTTTCCTTAGCTCCCCAGTGGTAAGTGATAGAGCTTCCATTAGGCCCCTCTCAGTCTAGTTCAAGAGCCTGCTGTGTGTGTGTGTGTGTGTGTGTGTGAGAGAGAGAGAGAGAGAGAGAGAGAGAGAGAGAGAGACAGAGAGACAGAGAGACAGAGACAGAGAGACAGAAACAGAGAGAGACAGAGACAGAGACAGAGAGAGACAGAGAGAAGAGCTGGAAGAAGGAGAGGGAAACTTTGAAAAAAGGAAAGCTCATCAGAGTTGGGGCAAGTTCTGCTCAGGGTGACAGTTGATCTTATCCTTGAGGACAAATTTTTTTTTGGTTCTTTTAAAAAGTGGGCTAACTGTCTTAGGAAGGTCAAGTGGGCTACTGCCTCAGCCCCGCTGATGGAGATGTTCAGCCAGAGTGTATTTTGGGTACCACATCTCAGAAAAGCCAGACTTTCCCAGAGAAGAGCAGCAGAACTGGCAAGGATGAGAAACAAGGATCAAATACTCAGGATGTCCCCAACTTCCAAACCTGTCAGAGCCAGCAAAAGATAGGAGAAGAATTACTATTCTGGAAGTTGGGAGTTAGGGTTTTCTTGGCTATTCTTTTAACCAGCTCTGTGGATGTGGGCAAGCAAGCCTTTGAAAGCCTCTGGTCTTGGTGTCCTTATATATAATATGGAGTCTGGGTTTTTTTATTTTTGGATCATTTTCTACACCAAGGCAGCGTAGGGTGGCAATTAGGAGCATTGACTCTAGAACCAGACTTGAGTTTGCAGCCCAGTTTTATTAACTTTTCAGCGCCTAGATTCTTCATCTGTAACATAGGATAATAGTTTTACAGGGTTGTTAAACAGTGGGTTGGTACATGTAAGTTCTTTAGAGCACTTAGTAAGACCTTAACACTAGGAATATCTAGTACAGGTTCAGGGGCCAACTTTTCACAACTGAGAATACTTAGAGATGTGATATCATCATCTTGAATATTTTTTCTTGGTCTTTCTGAGCTTAAAAAACTTAAGAAATCTGAGTTCTCTTTGTAACACCATTCAGTTTCTACTCCTTCCAAGCAGGGATACCCCAACTCTAAGCTACTGTCTAGGCAGGGATTCAAGTGGGTGTAGGCAAAAGTTGGAACAAGAGAAGAAGGAGAAAGAGGAGCATTAAGGCCAGAAGAAGGGCTGAGTGAGTTAGTACAAGTTGTGTATAAGTCAGGAACCACTTACATACTGGTATGTGCAAAGCTTGTTTCCTTTATGCAATGTCAACACTGATAATGAGCTTGGGAAGCTGGAGGTGTCATTCTGACAAGTGGGTCCCACCTTCTCCTCTGCCACCACCTGTCTCATTTCTATCTTCCCACATTCCAATACTCCACTTCCTGTCAAGGGAAGTGTCCAGATGCCACTCAGAAAGTGCCTGTCTTCTTTGCTCAGCCTCAAGACAGGAACTTCATGAGTCCAAGGCATTGCCAGAGCCGGACTCATCCTCTTAAAAAGGGTGAATAAAATGAGATCATTTTAAAGTTGAGATTATACCAAAATTCACTGTTCTGTGAAACAAACAAAAATCCTATGGGATTTTCCTTAAGGTATACTCAAGTTGAAACATGTCATTATAGACTAAGACTTATAATTTAAATTATGACATACTCTTCAATTTAGAATATATTTTCCTTAAAGCTTTAAATCTTAGAAATGAAAGGGGCCTTTGAGACCAGTAAGTTACATATCAGCATTTTTTAGATGGAGGCACTGAGAGGTGGTGAGGTATGACACTTGTACTTTTTTACAGGGCTAATTAGCAGAGCTGGGACAAGAACAGAATTTTCAGTCAAAAATTATTTTCTTTATATCACAGAGGACTTCCCCTCCAGAGTAATTATTGCTATTACATTGCAGAGGGTTCTGGAATGTGAAACCGAGTGAAACTAGTGGCATCAACAGCTCATGTTCCCTGTAAGGGCATAGGGCCTGGGGGCAGACTGACAGGGTTGCCATCCTGTCCTCCCAGTTACGAGCAGCGTGATCTTGAACAAGTTATTCCACCTTTCTGTGAAGTCACAATTAACCTGATTGCAAATGTTTCATTCTGTTTGTAGAGTGTTCCACTCTATATTAGAGACAGAATCGTAATAGTTGCATGTAAATCAGGAACCATTTATGTATGTAGATGTTCAGTAATTGTTAACTATCGTTTCTGAAAGGCACACTCTGAGTGTCTAGTCACTTACAGCTTCTAGTTTTGATAAATTGAGAATATTTTGGGATGTTTACACCCTGGATCTTTTACAAGGTCTTTCCCAGTTTAAGAATCTTAAGAAACAGAATTCTCTTCCTAACCCCATTCTGTCCTCAGCCCAAGCAGATACTCTCCCAACTCTGCAATTCTGAGGATAAAGACCTGGGCAGAGCTTGATCTTGGCCATATGCCCAATGTTGAGCCTAGTGCCTGAAAAAGAAATGTTTGTGAAAGATGAATGGAGTGCTGTCTCTAGAATTTTAATATAAAGATGGTTTAGGGGTAATCATCTGGTAATCATGATGGTTGGGATTGGAGATTAAGGAGCTTGAATTGAAATTGTATTTGCTGTAGGAAATAATGGTGATTATTAGCAGGGTGTGACCAATATCCCCTCATGACAGCCCTTGAAATCACCAATAAATGAGTATGTAAATGAATGAGTACATGAATGAATGAATGAATGAATGAATGAATATAGTAGAGCTAGAGGTGCTTCAATAGACACCACCACTGGGCAACAACCTTCAGGCAATATCAGAGTGAGCAGGTAGGTTTCACTATGGGACCTGAGGTGGACTAATCTGATATAAATTAGGTATTAATCATTAATTTTCAATGCTATTGCAGGAAGACAAACAACTTGAAGATGCCTTTTGACCTAAGATTTGTGCCCCACAGATTTGAAAATAATGTTCTAGACTCTATAGAGTGTGTATACTTACTGATGAAACTCTCATCATTTTTTGAATTTTCCTCAGAGTGGTATGAGATTAGAAATAACCATTTTATTATATAGCTTGATGTTAAAGAAACTCATATAAATAAGCTATTATTGTCAGAGTGTGCCTTTCAGAATTATCTGATGAAGCGGTGTATTTAGATATCTATAAATGATAATGGAGAATTTATGCTAACTTTTTAATTTATTTGATTTCTTGAATTTAAATTAATTTGAGTTTTTAATTAGACTGTGAGTTTCTATGAGACCAAGATTTATGGTCTCAAGACAAGCTCTATTTCTCCATATAATCCCAGTCTCTATATTTTTTGCTTTTATTTTTCTTTCTATCTGGAACTTGTCTGACTGGTTTTCGCTTCTGAAGACATCAGGTTGTACGAAAGTCTTGGCATGTCTTGCTTGATGACTGCACAAATGGCTAATTACATGTGAGGCAAATTCTTGTTAGATAACTTCATCATATATTACTGAGAGTCTCTAGGACAGATTGGTCATTAAAGCATTTTTTAAAAAATAACTACCATACTTTTAAAAATAGCAAATTACTTTATTCTTTTTCCTTTATTAAGGTTTTAGTTTTCTTGGCTAGACTTCTTTTACAAGCTTGAAAATTATTTTTGCCTTGTTACTGGGGCCTTTTTGGCAAACACTACTTTTTCACTGGAGCTGAAATATGGTTTGATTTATTTTTATTGTTTAAGAGTTTGTTTACCAATGTAATTAATATCAAAACTGTGTTTGGAATAGAGCTGAATTCCCCAGCTTTTGTTTCTGATGCTAGGATGACTAGTGCCAGAGAAATAAAGTAAAAAAAAAAAATGTATGCCGGGCATAATAGCAGTGGTAGCATTCCTTAACCTTCCTGCTTCTGCCCACGTTTGTTTACATGCTCTCTCATCTGTAACGTCTCAGAATTAATCACTGTTCCTCTTGTCTGGGGAAAGGGAGAGGACTCTTTTCTGAGCCTTTACAAATGAACTTCTTTCTACAAATGGACCATAAGAACCACTCACTGACCCAAATTCTCTTTTCTAAGAAAAGGAAGTCACTATTTTTAATATGGTACGTCTTAGCCTATCTTGGTCAGGTATTTTATTGAAATATTTTCATTTAAAAGTCTTGGGTTCTTTAATAAAAATGAAATTCATCAATGTTGTTTTAATTCCATATGCCTCTTTTTAATCCCATGCTTAACCCTTTGTGAACCAGTGGGGTTTTTAAGTCCCTTAGTAACAATATTCCAGTATTCTGGTTGCTGAGACTATGGACTAACAGGACCTCTACTGTCAATTCTCTCCTCAGAACTTAGGTTCCATTGATGACAGACTGTGCAATAAATGGTGCAAAAGCAAGTTACTGAAAAACCTGTTGTTATTTCTACCAAAATAGGGCTATTCTTTTCTCTTTAAGGGCACCTAATTTTAAGTTGCTAAGGAATCACAATTCAGTTCATAAAGTTTATTCTGTTAACTTGGCTCTTTACCTACTATTTCTACATTTCATTCATTTAATTGCTTTCTCTTGCCCCCGAAGTTACTGCTTCATCTCTAAGATCCTCTTCTTCACACTCCCTACTCTGGTTTCTAAAGAAAACCTGGAGATGATTAAGGATAGGAATCCATGCAGAGAGTCTGAAGGAAGGGAAAAGAGAAGAGGGAGAGGCTGAGGAGGGTGAACAGCTGGTGAGTGGGTGGAGGAGACCTGTCACCAACACTTTTGGGCTCTTCTTCCTCATCTAATTAACCTAAGGCCAGGATGTGGCCACTGAAGTTTCCTTTGGCTTCTGCTCATGACTTCAAGACCATCCTCATTTACCTCAGAAGATAATTGGTTATCTTCCTTGTTGGCCCACATTGTGATTCTGCCACTGTAGCTGTTGGCCAGGCATCATGGAAATCTGACAAGCCTGCCTTGCAGAGACTAACAGATCAGCTTCTTTCTCTTCTTTCCTTTATTACAGTCAGAGAGAGGCCCGGAGGAGGAGGAAGCCGCAAGCATAGAAGTTGCCCTGTTCAAGGGAGCTCTTGTGAAATTCACTCTGCAGGAAAAACAATACTATGGGGGTGTCATTTTCCGTTGTGCTGTTGCTGGCATGACGATTTAAACAGTACTGTTTCCCTGATCTGTTTGGGCTTGATTTCCACTCTTGCATAATGCACATGCTGGGTTCCTTATACTGTGGATAGTAGAGAGCCCATGGATACCTGGGCTTGGAGAACTGCAGGTTCTCTAATTTTATGAGTCAAGAAGATTTTACATGTACGTGTGTGTGTGTGTGTGTGTGTGTGTGTGTGTGTGTTAAGATAAATAGATATAATAAATAAGATAGTTCACATAAAATACCTAGCCCAATGCCTGGCACATAGTAAGTACTCAACAAATGCTTGCTATTATTATAATGTGTTCTTTAAAAAACCACCTGAGCTAGTACAGAGAGTGGATTGATTTAAAAGCTCTAGAAAACAGAGTCAATGAGTGAAAGTTTCAGCAAGGCAAATTTTGACTCAGTAGCAATAGTGCACTCTTGGGCAATGGACATGAACAAGGCGAGGCTATGTGACCCCTTGTCAAGAACATTGTAGAAGAAATTGCTGCATTGGGTGTGTGACTGAACTGGATGACCTCTAAGGTTCTTTCCAAGTATTGGATTATATGGTTCTAGGCCAGAACCTTATGTTCTTTTCTCACACAGAAAAGTTTCATTTTTTTTCTTTAATATTAGTTTCAGTTTATGAACCTTATTGATTTTTTTTCATTGTAATTATCTGAATCATTCATCAAGGAGGGCATGGCTTTGTAGTTTATGTATGCCCTTGGCAGTCTCTTATGTTACAATGTTTGATGTGTTACAGCACTTGAACATTATAATGATGGGGAAACTGACATATACATACATACATATATATATGTATGTATGTTACCATGTTGTGATGGTGAGCCCTCCTGGGCATGCATCTGTCTACAGGGTTACAGTCCCTTGGCTAAATATTGTTTGCAATCTGTGATCTTTAGCTATCAAGAGAACATGCAGGCCTATGAAATCATCATGTGGGGCTTTACATATTTACGCTGAAAAATTATGAGACTTATGCTTGTGGATGTGAGTTGATGTCACATCTATAACAACAAATTTGCGAGTGACTCAGGGAAGTCCCAGTGAGTCTCCTGCTGGGAAGGGGAATTGCTCCCTTGGTAGAAGTACTGTAATGGTTTTCTTCAAGTCATGGGGAAGCCATATCTGATCTCATGATTTTCCTTCTTGTCAGATTTTAGCCTAAGTCATTATTTTGTTTTTACCATTACATCTTAACTACTCCTTCAGGATAATGCACAATTTTATATATCAACTTTATGTCATTTCTTCAAAAAGAGTGATTTAAAAGTCATAGTTAATTCCATTACAAAGATGTTAATGATGCAGCAAATATACTGGACTGGCTCAGAGAGTCAATAGTTAGAAAACAATTTCTTCTTAGCTATATGTTTTTGCCTTTGGTCTAATGTTTTACATTTTGGTGAATGCGTTAATTACTATGAAGATGGATGAAAAAAGGCATTCAGTTTTGGGTATCAGATTGTCAACAAATTTCACCATATAAAAATAGGATGTGGAGTCAGAAGGAAGGCAGAAAAAGACTTTTAAAACAATATTATGAGATTTAATTTATAATATAAGGAAAATGAGAAAACCGGAGAGCAGATAGGACTTTAGACATTAGATTTTTCAAAAATCTTAAGATAAGCAATTGGAAATGATCATTTTTGAATCATCATCATTTAAACAGAAAATTTGCCTTATTAAGAAAATCATCTCTCTGTTTAGTGGGATTTGACTATTTCTAACATTGAATTATTTCCAATAACTCTCCTAAAACAAAAGTCATAGGTTAACTTCTATTTATAATGGTTCTTTCATGCAAACAACTGATGTATTTATGCATATGAGTATTTATACTCTGTGTTTAAATTAGAAACATTGTAACTCAAATGAAAAATAATGCCATTTTGTTTTATGTAAACTAAGTTTTGCTTTGTAATCTGACCAACTAATAAACAATTATTAGCACACATTTGGGGCATCTTGCTTTTGGAAACTTCAAAGAGGGTGGCAAGCTGTCTGGCAGTAATTAAAAGTGTCACTATCCTTATGTTATTCATAGTGAATTCAACAGGATAAGGACGGGATCAAGTCACCCAGGAACTTGAATTAGAACCCTTAAGCCTGGAGTGACAGCAGTAGGCACTGCTTTTTTGGAATGTAAGTAATATTTCTAAAAGGAACATGTGTTATTTACATACATAAAGTAAATATTGAAAGATTGGCTTAGACTAAAAATATCCAAGGCAAGGTGGCAGGACTAGGTAGTAAAAGAATGAGCTTATGTTGTGAATTTCTTTTTATCATGTCTTATTTAAGATTAAAGTCAATTGCTGATTCAAATAAAACAGAAGAGAGTTGACAAAAATAATTCAGAAGGGAGTTGACAAAAAGCTTGTCCAAAACAAAATGACAAATATATATTATAGCCAAATACAAATCTCAATTTACAATATTAACTCTCAAGCAAATTATACTTTAATAACATTTTGCTACATTTTAGAGATTGTATAGTAATATGTATATATTTTGTAAATTATTTTGACATGTTCTATTTTGTGTAACATTTTCGAAAAAGTATCCTGAGCAAGGTAATATATTTATCATCTATAAATTAAAGCAAAGAAATTGAATTTAGAATCTTCTTTTGGTAGATTAGTTGAACAAACAAAACATTCCTATATACTTAGAAAGTGTCATTGGCCTCTTACCCATGGTAAAGCCCTAAATAATGACTAGGTACCCCACTAGAGGAGTGGGGAAGGGGGAGGGTATCTCTCTTCTCTGCTGGGGAAGTAAGACCAAAGTTATTGATTGAATTTATGGTTCCTGTTTGAAAAAAAAGTCCTTCTTGTACAGCTATTTCTCTTTGCTTCTAATACCTTCTGTTGTAGAATGAAATGACCCTGATAGATGGTTAATTGAGATAATTTTTTTTTTTTTTTGTAAATGCAAGGAGGGCTGCTCTATAACCATAACAAGTCATAGAAGTTTTCATATTCCTCAGTTGAGTCTTATGAGTTAGGGCTGCAGAAGGTGAGGCCTGTAAGGTCAGTGGCCTTCCTGCTGAGATCAGAGCAGTAGGGAAGGGAAATCTGGCCAGTGCCATTTGGGGGCAAAACTGCCTTGTCACCATCATGGCAGCCTTGCCCTCTCTACTCCTTTCTACCACCCCACCCATCCAGTCACCCTAATGTGGAGGCTGCTTATACTCCTATGGAAAGTATAGATTTCTCCTCTGTTCACTTTGCTAGGGTAGTATAAATTCCTCCTAGGAACCAACCCTTGCAAAGAGCAGGAACCTCTGCACCAAATGCTCCTGAAACTCCATAGACCAAGTTGGCAAATGAATCCAAACCCCCACAGGGATTCAGGCATGAATCAAAGGATTTAGAACTGGAAGAGGCTTTAAAGACTTAAAAAACCAACCTCCTCATTTTACTTGTGAAGAACTGAGGCAGTGTTAAGAACCACAAAGCTAATTAGTGCCTGAGAAATGGGACAAGGACCCAAGTGTCTTGAGCAGTATTCTTGCAAGTGGAAAAGCATGTCATCATCTCAGGAGATCTGTGGGAGCTGCCTCCAGTCAATGCTCATTCCTGTGTGTGGTTACTAAGTGATGTTGGTAGGAAACATAATTTTAAAGGAGTGATTTAGGGCTTCATATTTAAAGAAACGAGTTGTTGTGAGTGTGTCGTGTACAAATGAGTGCCAAACAATTCTCTTCACACTGTTTTATAAAACAATCATAAGCCCCACCGCTTTTCCTTATTGGAGTGTGTCCTTAACTGAACTCACAGAGATTGAACATTTCACCTTTGATCTCTTTGACTCTCTCTCACACTGAGGAAGATAAGCTTGAAATCTTGAATTCTCTGGCCCATATTTAGAGATGATTCCCTTTCTAGTAGATATTTTTTTTTATCTGAGCTTTAAAACTAGATGGCTCAGAATCCATTTAATGGGAAGACCTAAATTTTGTCCCTTTGGGCATCCTGCCCAATTTGCAAAATATAATTCCTTGTGACTCTTTCCTTCATTTGGCCTGTTATGTCTTGTGTACTCACAGTAAATTTATACAAAGCAAAGAATGTTCAGGGAACAGAAACAGACAGAAAAAAACATTTTATTATTGGCATCCTGGAAGCAAATTGTATTGCTTGGGTCCTGCTCTCCATAAGTACACAGAAGAATAGAATGCAGATAGTGATCCTATGAAAGTTTTAAAGCAGATGACTCTGTGTAGTACCTACTGTGTGCCAGAAATTTTTTTCATATGTCCTTTCATTTGAGGAAATGCTTTTTTGTCCTTCTGGTTTGTATCTGTTATATAAAAACATATTTTTGGGAAAGGATTTGATGTTGGTTATTTATAGAGAGGGTACCAAAAATGTATACACATTTTAAGAAAGGAAAAAACTGTATTAAAATTATAACATTCAATATATACCAATAACAAAAGATGAATCCAAGTTATGTTTGACTTCTGCAATTACACTTGAGGTGATCAAAGTGGTTACTATCAGTGTCTAGACACTTCTGATTACGGCAAACTACTGTTTGAGCAACGTTGACCAAAGTGTCCACTTGTATTGCTGCATGTGCCATTTCAATTTGTTCCCCAAGTACTACCAGTGTAGCTGGTTTTCTATAGTACACTACATGCTTTAGGATCTCCCATAGGTAGAAGTCAAGGGGTGTTAAGTCAGGAGAACATAGAGGAATCTCTTACAACGTTGTTGAATTTCAAATACCACTTCAAAATGGTCTTGTGCTCCTCGAAGGACAGCTGTGCTTTCACCATTTTCTTTGACCGTCCTTCCTGTCACACGATGACACTAGCATTCACTTGATTAATGCCATCTTTTGAGTGATCATCATACTACATATTGCTACTGTAACTCAATTCAACTTTGAAAAGTAACACATGGATAACATCTCTTAAAATACGTATACATTTTTTTGGCAACCAGTATTTTAATTTATGCATTTATTTACTCAGTAAATATTTTTCAAACAACTACTGTGTACCAGACTATGTGCTTTGATACAGTAGGGAGAAAAAAATTAGACAAATCCATGCTTTTATGGCTTAGTGAGGGGAAACAATATAATAACACAAATAAATGTGAGATAACAACTTGAGGAGCAATAAGGAGATATACAAAGTATAAGAGACAATGGGATTTGACCTGGTCATAAAAGCCAAGGAAAACTCCCCTATAAAATGGTGCTTGACCAGAAATGTGAAAGAGTTGAAGTTATCATGGAGGAAAGAATAATTCAAGTGAAGAAAGCAGTATATGCCAAGTTTCTGTAATAGTGGAGAGACAAGGAATATAATATGCATTAAAATTTTTACTTTTGTTGTAATATGGTGAATAGATTTGAATGGGATTGGAAAAATACAAGTAGCCTAGTTAGGACGTTACTAAAATAGATAAAGCTTGGCTAAGAAGATAGAGAAGATGGATGGACATAGACAATTTTGACAGAATTCTCAGATGGTTTGGTCATAGAGGAGAGAGACGGGGAGGTGTCATGGATAATTTCTGACTTTCAGGTTTGTTCAGTTGGATGACTAGTTCACTGAGATAAGGGACCATGGAAGGAGAGAAGGTTAGAAGTATTGGTGGGTGTGAGCAGTGGTTGAAAGCATGGAATTTATTAAGGTTGATCACTTTTGAGAATCCCAAGAATATAAGTTACCGGTTTTATAATTAAGTTTGAAATCTGAGAAGACAGAAATTTAGGGGCTGAAGATATAAATTTGTGAGTCATTTCTATATGGATAATAATGAAGAAATTGAATAGAGATGAGAAAATGTAGGAAGAGAATATTCTAAAGTATATCTGGATAAATGCTTTGCGTAAGCCTAAGTACAAAATTAATCACTTTGATTTCTGTTCAAAGTCTTTCAGGTTTTAGAGCCAGTACACAAACCTATGAATTGGGCAGAAATGTTCTTAAAATTATGCCAAATGTGTGTTGCCTGCTGGGCTTGTTGAAAAGTTAACCAAAAAGAAATGCAAGGTATGTTTTTAAATCTTTAGGAAAAGTCAATTCTTACCTATGTACTTGAGGGCCAGACAGTGCATGTGGACAGGACAGGTAAAATACAGAGGTCTATAGAGCAAATTAAGAACTGTGTTGGCAACAACAACAACAACAACAAACAAAAACCTGATTAAAATGATCAAAGATGTTCTTTTAATCTCAAGTAGTTTGTAGTTTGAAGATGATTTTTGTGTAAAGACTGAATTAATCTTAGACATCTTTCCTGGCTTTTAGTGAGTTCCAAGTGTTTGTTTTATTTCTTGTCTATGTGTTCATTTTTGTTCATGATGCAACCTGTTAACAGCCACCACAGCAGGAAGGCCAAAATAATTCTTCAGTGTTCTGGCTCTTGCCTTACCTGCCAGTGAGTGGCTGAATATTCCTTCCCCGATTTGTGAATTTTGAGTTGAGAAGTTATCCTTCCAGATACAGCAGACATTTACCAGTTACCTATTATGTGGTAGGCATTGTGCTAGATTTTTCATCTTTATTATTTTATTTAAGAACAAACAGGTATTTATTAGGTGTTCACTACATGTCCACTACAGTACTAGGCACTGTAAAGAATACAAATAGGTAGGATAAAGTGTCTTATCCTCAGAGTGTTTATGGTCTGGTTGGAATGATGAGACAAGAAACTCGTACATAGGACACTCATATGTACTATACAGGCTAGAATAATCCAAACAGGCTGCCTGGAGGAGGTAGGAATTGAGTTGGGCTTTGAAGGTTTGGAGATGCAGATCTGGCTGGGGAGAGGCCATCCTGAGTGGAAGGACCATGTGAGAGAATGCCAAGCTTGGTAAAACGCACGGAAGACATGAGCCTGGCTGCCAGCGAGAGCTCCCCCAGCAGAACACCTTCCTTACTGATCTTGATGCTAAAGCTGATATTTAATGCCTGGGACTTTTTTAGTCAATGAGGTAGAGAAAACTCATTAAAATCTTTCTTTGAATATAAAATAATATATGTTTGTAGAGTATTTGGGAAAATACAATTGAGTGTAAGAAAGACAATTTAAATTACCCCGAATCCCACTATTATTATTATTACATTTTGGTGTATATATTTCTGGAAAATCTTATATGCATAGAGATGACAAACTGACATGCACAAAATCAACCAACAGCTCCCTGAAAATAGTGTTTTCTATGGTACTATTATATTGTTACATCATCAATGGAATACTGTAAATAAAAATATTGATTGATTTATTAAGTACAAAGTACTTCCACGCAATGAAATACTACAAAACTGTTTTTAAAAAATGAAGTATACACACACACACACACACACACACACACACACACACACACACACTCTTTCATAGAAGGAATCCCATCATATTATTAGGTAATAAAAAGCATGTTACAAAACATTATTGAGGTATAATCCACTTACTGACATTACTTTAATTTTTAAACAACATTATCAGAAAAATCAATAAGGATATTCCCATTTAAAAATTATGGGTTTAACTTTTTTCCATTATTAAATATTTTTTAAAAAAATTTTTTTTTTTTTTTTTTTTTTTTTTTTACTTTTAATGACAAATAAAAAAAGATCTAAAACCACAACTTCTGGAGGGACCATTTGTTCTTGCCAGTCTTGTATCTCTCCTGGAACTTGACCTTGGCCTCCTGTTGGGCCTTGCATTTCAGAACAGGGTCGCTGAAGACATCGCTGTTGACTACAGTTTTGTCCAAGGGGCTATCCACAGAGTACTTTGTGGGCATGAGGGGATTGTAGTTATAAATTTTCTCGAAAGACTTGACCTTTACCTCTTAGCAGTTTTCTCCTTGCCAATGGTAGCTGTCACTTTTTGGGGATAACAGTCAATTCCAGCCACCAGGGCATGGCTGTAGGGTGGTCTGAGGTGCCATTATCAATGTTCTTCATGATGACCACTTTGTATCTGGTGTAGCATTTGACCAGGACCAGCACCACCTTCCTGGTTTCATGAATTAGCCCATTTCAACAGCAGCCACTTGGACCTACAGCAGAAAGGGCTAAAACCACAATTTTTATTGGTTACATAATATGTCATCATATGAGTGTGCAACAATTTATTTAATCATTCCTTTATTCCAGTTTTTTCATTAGTACAAAATTACACACACATACACACACACACTTTTAAAAAGGTAGATTCCTAGAATAGAACTTCTGAGTCAAGGAAAATGTTTGAGATCTCAAACATGTTTGAGATTCTTGCCAAACTGTTTTCCAGAAAAGCAATTATGATTTTTTTATTTCTACCAAAAGTGTACAAAAGTACAGGTCTTAATGTATAAAATACTTTAAAGCTCCTTTGCAAAATGAATAGGAAAATAGTTTTCCAATATCATTTGTATTTGTACCATTTGTATTACTAATAACAGTCAAGTTTTTTTATGTTTATTAGTAACATGTTTTATTTTAATAAATTAATTCTCAGCTTTTACCTGCTTTTCTATTTTTATATTACTTAAAAAATTAATAGACAAATATTAGAGCACTTTTACATTTACAGAAAAATTGAGAAAAAAAGCACAGATATTTTCCACAATTCTCCCCTCAGTTTTCCCTGTTATTAATATCTTTCATTTGTATGGTACATTTGTTATAATTGATGAACCAAGATTCATACATTATTATTAACTAAATTCCAGAGTAGGTTCACTCTTTGTGTTGTACATGCTATGGGTTTTGACAAATGTACAACGAGTAACCACCATTATAGTATTATTATACAGAATAGTTTCACTGCCCTAACAAAATTCTCCGTGTTCATCTATAACCCCTCCCTCCCCCATAACCTTTGGCAACTGCTGATGTTTTCATTGCCTCTATAGTTTTGTCTTGTCCGTGATGTCACATAGTTGGAATTACACTGCTTACAGTCTTTTCTGACTGGCTTCTTTGACTTAGCCATATGTATTTAAGGTTCCTCCATGTCTTTCTGTGGCTTGAGAGCTCATTTCTTTTTATGGCTGAATAATATTCAATCATATAGCTAAACAATGGTTTGTTTATTTATTCATCTATTGAAAAACATCTTGGTTGTTTCCAAGTTTTGGGAATTATGAGTAAAGCTGCTATAAACATTTGTGTGCAGGTATTTCTGTAGACTTAATTTTCATTTAATTTGAGTAAATACCAAGGAGCATAATTGCTGAATCATATGGTTAAGAGTATGCTCAGTTTGGTAAGATACTGCCAAACTATCTTCCAAAGTGGCTGTATCGTTGTACATTCACTAGCAATTAATGAGAATTGTGTTTTACAGTACTTTTAAAAATATATTAGCAGCAACAATAAAAAAACCTACACATAAGCTATTTGTCTATGAAGAAGAACCATTTGTTTGTCATATACCGAGCAGAGCTTTCCTCCCTCCAGCTTACCGACTGTATTTTAATACTCTTTTTCAGTAGAGTTTTTCTTCACTCTTAAGGATCTGCCTGTAGTTAAATTGCTCCAGAATTCTATTTTTGATGTTGGATGCTTTGAATTCTCGATTGTAATAATAATGAAGGATTATTTTCTAAGTCTTAATAAATTCATATCATGTACTCAAACAGCATCACATAGAAAACAAGTCAACATTTTGCTCTATTGGTTGCACAACAGTAAAATCTTTAACTAGTTAATTTTGCACATAGGCATAATTAACTTCAGTGTGTAAAACAGCCACAGAGACTTTGAGTGTGCTCAGCTGAGTTATACTTAGGTTCATGCAAAATATTTTGTTAATGTAATTTTCAGATTACTTATCTAAACCTTCAAAAGAAAGACAGTATGGCCAGTGCAGGGCTCATGTGTCCTTTCCTTGCACCTGTACCTAGGAACTAACAGGTCTGTACCAGAGAAATGAATTCATTTAATCATATCTGATGAACTGGAAAGACTCTTAAAGTCCATTTTAGGTCAGTTATCCAACAGATAGTTAAGTCCCATCCAACAGAGGATTCTTGCCCTAACCCTTCAAAATTCCAGATATTTTATTCTAATGAAGCAGAAAGGGTCACAGGTTTTTCCTTTTTCAATACATTCTTTCTCAGGCCAAACTAAACTTCCTTACCTGCATCTAGAAAATAATTTCTTTGTGTGTTTTTGTTTCAAAAATATCCATAAACATTTCTCTTGAAAGTTGCAAAGAGAGTAGTAGATCTTAAATGTTCTCACCATACCATCAACAGGATGATTTGGGAAGAAGTTGTCGTGCTAGAAGTAAGGTTAAGATAGACTTCACAGAAAAAGAGAAAATCATTCCTACTATTTGGAGCATATGCTTGGCTTTTTAGAGGTTTTGTTAAGCCTGGGAAGATGACCTCATGCTACCGTTTCTAGGGATGAATCTACAAAGCCCACAGGCAAGAGAAGTACATGCTCAGGAAGGCCCTGACTCCACAGCTAGACTTAGGTGCTGGTCCAAGGTGGGCAGAGTCAGGTACAATGCCCACCTGCACCTTTCCTTTCCCATCCCCAGCCCAATGTCATGAAGGACTGATTGTCACCTGAGCACAGAATGTTGGATCCTGGCAGGTGCCGTCTTGCTCTGGTGCTTTGAATTCCGAAGCTCCTGCTGTCTGGAACTTAGAGAAGCAAGGGCAGGATAGAAAGGTATGACCCATGCTTTCTCCCAGCATCTTTATCCTTTGTTGTTTTGCTGTGCTGTTTGGAAGCTGAGAGGCTATTTTGTCTCCAGCCCTATTTGCACTGAGTATCACTAAGTACCTAATTGCTATTAATATTAAGCAAAGACCAGAAGAATCTGATTATAAAACATTTAAAAATATTCAAGTGCCAAAATGCTTTTTCTAAGGATAAAACTAATGACAGAATATTGGTTTTCATCCAAGAGTTCCTTGAAGACAAACGTGATCCATTAAAACACATCTTGCTTGATCCTGGCGGGGCATGGTGTCTAAGGACATTGGGTTGAACTGGGGATCTCTATGTAAAATTAATTGTGGCCTCAGAATTCAAAATAAAGTCATAGTGTGCCAAGATGCCTTCTCTCTTTGTATTACCTATACTGCCCTTCCATGAAGGTGATCTTAACCATAATTTCAGACATATTTTTAGTTTAAACACTTATGAAAACTCCCAGTTCCATTAAAACACTAACGACTATTTCTGCTAATGTACAGAGCTGTTTTAAAAGAAACCCAAGTAGACCTTTAAAAATTAACAGAATTAATTATCTGCTTCCCCCAACTCCCTGCCTTTTAAAAATTAAGTATTCTAAGAAAATGTTTGTGAGAGGCTGGCATTTAAGCATTAGTTGCTCTTCTCTATGCTCCCATAATTCTGTGTGCCTTCCTTTTTTATTTAAAATAGTACATTACATTTAATTGTATGTTTCCACATCCATCTCCCTCATTGGACTTGAGCTCATTTGAGATAGGATCAAGTTTTACCCATGTTAAATTCATCAGTGTCTATGATACGAGTATGTCTCTTGCAGAATTGTTTTTCAAAAACTATTTCTTGAATAAATGAAACATAATTTTTAGCTCTGGGCCTTTGTTTGGTTTTCAACCTAATTAGATAATTTTTAGTTTGTAGTAAGTACTAGTTCTTAATCAGATCAAAAGATACCCAAGCTCACTTTTAATAAAAGAAGTACAACTTAAAATTCTACTGGGATACCAAATTTTCATCAGTTATATCCTTACATATGTTACATATACAGTATTACCACGTCGTTAGTTTTATATATATATATATATATATATATATACACACTACTATTACTTCTAAACAGGCGTTTTGGCAATATCTATCAAAATTTCCAATGAACATGCTCTTTGACCCAGGAACTACACTTCTAGGCAGATGCTTTTTCATAGGTAGCAATGATGCATGTAACAACATCCACAGTGACATTGCTTATAGTACCAAAAGCCTGGAAGTGACCCAAATGTGCACCAACAGGGTACTAGTTAAATAAGTCATGGTACATATGTGCAATAGACAATCTAGTCTAGAGGAAAATAAGAATGAGACAGCTCTGTATACACTGATATGGGGTGATTGCTAAGATGTATTAAGTTAAAAAAAAACAGGATTCAAAACAGTGTGTACATTATACTACCTTTTATTATTTAAGTAATGATAAGGCACATGTGCATGTATTTGCATAGCTATCTCTGAATGGACTTAGAAAACCCTTGTATTACTAGCTGCCTCTGGTTCAGGGAACTGGGTGGATGGGTAACAGGGAACTATGGTTTCTGTCACCTGCAACATAAGAAATTAATTGTGGCCTCAGAATTCAAAATAAAGTCATAGTGTGCCACTATTCAACCCACTTATTTAATCCTTTACCATTTTCTCATTGTTCTTAGGATTAAGTCTAAAACCCTTCTCATGCCCTGCAGAAGGCTTCATAACAGGACCCTCACCCAGCTCTCCTGTCCCGTCTTCAGCCCTTCTCCCTCTTTGCTTGGCCTTCTTTCAGTTCTGTTCCCATCCCCTGGCCTTTGCAGATGCTGCTCCTCTGCCTGGAACACTCCTTTCCTTCACCCTCACCTGCCTAATTCCTGCTGGTTCTTGAGGCATCAACTTTGAGATCACTTCATCAAAGCGACATTTGCTACCTCCCTTGACTTGTGTAGGTCCCTGGTAGGTGCTCCTGTGGCATCCCAGACTTCTCTTTCAGTAGCAAACACTGCAATTGCAATCATTAAGTTATTTGCTTGATGTCTGTCTGTTTTCCTTACTAAGTTGCAGGCTCGTGTCTGTCTTCATTACCTCTATACACATGCTTAGCACAAAGCAGGCACTCATGACCACTGGGGGAAGGAAGAAAAGAACGATGGAAAGAATGACGGTGAGAGGGAGGGAGGAAGTAGGGAAGATAGACAGTAAAAGAGAGGAGGGAAGGCAGGAAGGAAGTAAAAACCAAGACATTGAAACCCATTGTAAAGAGCTATCCTATGTGTGTTCTTCATTAGCAATTAGCTCATGAGATTACTTGCCTCACATTTATTTGCAAATTATATAGGTAGTTTTGTAGCCTTAGAATTTACACTTTATAAAATTTGGGTATTTTGTTTATTGTTTAGTGAAGACAAATTTATCAACGCCAATGGATTTTGTTTTACTTGAGCCTAGAACTCGTTATTTTTAGTATTTCTTCTTTTACCATTGAGAGACAGTTGCTTTTAATAAAGAAGGTAACGATCTCTATCTTTTATGAGTGGGAAGGGGATTCAGTATATGCATGTTAGGACTTCAGACTATTTTAAATATTCCATACATTTTTTCCATTGATGCTGCTGTGTTAAATATGAATCGGATGGTTCTTTGATTGTATTTAAAATGAGATGCAGCTTCTTCTCCAGCCTTCAGGGCTCTGAATGAGCTGACTGTTGCCCACCTTTCTGCTCCAGCCACATTGGCCTTCTCAAACCAAAATCATCTCCCTTCAAAGCCTTGCCACTTACTATTTCTTCCTGGAATGCTGTCCTTCTTTAAGTCTCTGCTCCAATGTCAACAACTCAGACAGAGCTTTCCAGATCCTTCCATCTAACATAGCTTCACCCAAGGACTTGGCAGATTTTATGAGGTCTGAAGCTTAAATAATTTGAGAAAAAGAATAAAAAATTATGCATATAAGAATTTGTACAAAAGTGAACAGTTATTTAGAATAAGGAAAGAAATCACAACAAAGGACAAAATAAAAAAGCTGACACCCAACCATCAGAAAAGCCAGAAAAAAACCACATATTTATTAACTGCCTGACAAAATATTTTTCTACCCTACAATTTTGGCTTCATACTCTTTGATCAACTCTTCATGTGATAATAATGGTGTGATATTATTTCTATACAGTGACTATAAAGATAATTCAGTCTAATCATTGACTTAAATGTGTTTTTAGTTTAGAAAAAGTTTTTGGTTTCACTAATTATTGATAAATAGCATGTAAATTTTCAGGATTGTCAAAATTTGAGAAATCTCTACTAGGTTTTTTTTCATGTAGGGACTCTAAGATTTTAAGGCATTTCAAATATTTTGTTTTTGTTTTGGGGTGTGTGGCGGGGGGTGTGCAGTGTGTACGTGCACACACACCTTTACACCAGCCATTACTATTCCTGCTGGGTGCTCAGAAGGGTCCTGCAGATGAAAAGCACTGAAATTTAGCTTTGTTAGCTTCAAGGTCAATGCCCCTCAGTCTCCACTCCCCAATTACGTGTTATCACTTCACTTGGTTTTCATTTTCCTCAGCTGCTAACACAATCTGAAATTATCTTAGTTATGCACTTGCTTGTTTACAAAATGCCTTTCCCCACTGCAGTGCAAGCGGGCAAGGAACATGGCCCTTGATGGTTTTGTTCAGGCTGTGCCTCCAGAGCCTCCCAGAGGCTTGGCTGGGAGAGGGGCTCAGTAATTTGTTGAATGAATGTTAAATTGGATTTAATATCAGTCTCCACAATTTGTACTTGGAATTTATGAATTTGATTTTTCATAAGAACCATTTTAATTAACTTTGATTGCATATGAAGTGTTTTGAGCACTAATTGTGCTAATAGAATAATTTCCTGAAATGACAGTTTTTACCTGATATCACAATGTGTTCATTTCTTTGACTAGAAGTTTTGAAACAGTAAAGCGACAAATTCTTTAGAGTTTGTATGGACCTCAGATCTTGGATATAGCAGCCTTCAAACTTTCTTACTGCATTAGCTTCCAAGATAATTTAAAACATAACAATTGATAACCTCACATAGTTTCAAGTTATTAATTTTTTTTAAATCATAAGTTTAAATATTTGCAAAGGATGTAATTTCTAACTTAGTGTAAATTGACACTTTGAAAAGTCAACTGTATTAATTGGAAGCAAAATATGAAATCAGTTTGATTATTGCTTCTATCCCTTTTAAAAATACATTAACTAGCTCTTCTTTAACAGTGTAAAATTTTATAGTGTTCATTTTTCTCCCTTAAATCTGTATTCTCAATCCACTCTGTCTCCCCCTCTCAATGTCATGTATTTATATGCCTGAAGCTCTTCTATAGATAGACCCATCCAACTTCTACAACAAAAATATGTGTATAAATTTAAATTCAAAATTTCTAAGTTAAAAAAATTCCTTCTGATTGAATTATGACTATTATTAACATAGAGGCTATTAAAAAATTAATGACAATTTTAGTATGTAATCATGAATTAGACTGACCAGACATCCTATTTTAAATGGGACATCTGGTCAGCCGATCATGAATAGTAACATTTTATTAGAAATATATTTCTTAATTAGATGAGAGGAACTATTTTTTCAATTAGTTTATATGTCCATGTTTGAATATTATGACTAGAATAAAACAGTTTATCATTAATTCTGTGTCTATTCGTTGTTTTATAGGTTTAAGTTCCAAGAAACCTTATTCACATACATAAGCAGATAGGAAAGAATATTTTATTATAGCATGATCACTCATTTCTTTGAACTCCTTCCAAGTTTTACATCAGACATTATATAATGATATATTATTAATGCACTACCAGCTAACATGTCCTATTTCAATTGTATTGATAATAAAGAACTAGGAACTACCTGACTTGCAAAAAGATGAATCAATCATCAAACTCACTCATTTTCTCAAAACCAGTATTTAGGAATCTCCCTGTGTTTGATGCCTCAGGGATTTGGACATCTCAGATTTTATAATGCAGTGTAGAAAGATTTGGGATAAATGAAAGGTGTGCTTTTAAAAAAGTGCTGATGGTGTTGGTGGTGATGGGATGATTATTAAAGGAGAGGTAGGAAAGAGAACCTACAAACATTTGGACTGTAGCCAGGTTTTTAGGCAGATTAACTATAGTAAACAGTCCTTTCAAATGCAAGTTGAGGGTCTCAAATTGATTTCTTTCAAATGACCTCTAAGTACCAAAGAGGAAAGTCTAGGAGTTACATTACAGTTGGAAGACCATTCATTCTGAAGTTTCAGAATCAGGTTGAGGGGTGTACTTTTCAAGGGTCATACCATAGCCCCTAGCAGACCTGGGATGGGACTGAGTTGTCCCAGTACCACACACCCTTCTTAGTCCATCTCTCTTACAGCAATTAGTCTTTTTCTTTTACAAAACAAAAACAAAAACAAAAAACAAAAACAAACAAACTCAATTTATAATAAATTAGCTTGTGAAGCTCCAGCACCTTCAATCAAGACCAAAATATGAATAATCTATAGAGGGAAAGGAGTGTTAGGTTCTGGAATTACACAATGTATACTTCTAAAATCTACAGTTTATTCTTGAAATCTATGTATGTAGAAGCTTCACACTTGACAACTATAGTAAGAGTATCAGGGGGTGACTTACACAATATTCACAAGCAATTGGTAAGATTATGTTTATTTATAATCACAATCACATCCACCAAACAGAGTAAGTAGATAACACATTCTTTTCTAACACAAACTAAAATTAAAATACAAATTTGGTGATTCAGTTTCAGTTCATTTAGCACATATTTATTAAGAGTCTACTATGGGCCAAGAAAATACTGACTGCTAGAGATTTTGAAATCAGTACAAAACTAGTTAGCTTACTGCAGGAAGGCGTGTACATGGCGAATAAGAGCAGCAGATGCTGGGGCCACCTGTAGTTTGACTCTTGCTTCATCCTTTTAGTTTAGTGTGGCTTTAGGCAAGCCTCAGTTTCCTAGTCTGGAAAATGTTCATAATAAGGTGTAGCTCAAAATGTTATTGTGGGACTCAAGGAGATAGTTATGTAACAAACACTCAGGAATGGCAGTTATTATTATCACTATTTTTATTCCTCCCTCCACCCCAGCACCTGGTATGGTGTCTGTTCATAGGAGTAGACTCTCAATAAATGAGAACTGAATCAACAAATAACACACATTTTAATATGCCATTCCATCTGTAAACAAAAGAATTACATTGTGGGCAGGTCATTCTCAGAAGTATAGCTTTATTTACAATATTTAGTTAGTCTATTCTAATGCTAAATATCTTTTAAATTGTTTCTTTTTGACTTTACTGTTCAATGAAGTCATAGATCTCTATTTCAAAAAGCTTTCTGTGTGTTCAAACTTTTCCCATCAATATTTTTTTTAGCAGTCTGTGGGGTGAGAATTATTGTTGGCTCTTTTAAATTAATACATAATAGTTCCAGGAAATTCAAAATTTTCCTAGAAATATATGCATCTAGTGGGAAAAACATTTCACATCTTTAAGAATTTCCAGGTGGAAGTGGGAAATCAATGACATAGTGTCCTGTTGAGATCACTCTTTAAAGGACCGTGGAAGATATATTATAGTCATGGGCCACATAGTGATGGTTTGGTCAATAATGGACTGCATATATGTTGATGAGCCCATAAGATTAAAATGGATCTGAGAAATTCCTATTTCTCAGTGGTGTCATAGCTGTTGTAGGTTCATAGCACACTGCCTTACTCATATGTTTTTGGTGATACTGGTGTAAATAAATGTACTGGGCTCCCAGTCATATAAAGTATAGCACATATCATTATGTATAGTATGTACATACTACTGGATAATGATAATAAATGACTGTTACTGATTTATGTATTGACTATACTACACTTCTTATCTTTATTTTAGAGTGAACTTTTTCTACATATAAAAAAGTTTGCTATAAAATGGTATGTTGTGTTATGCTGGCGACAGCCTCGAACATCTCCTGTGTACTGTGTCTCGGGATTGCATCATTTCCTTGTGATTGATTTAATCTCATGTTGTTTGGTACAGTAACATGCTGTACAGGCTTGTAGCCTAGGAGCACTAGGTTATACCATATAGCCTAGGTGTGTAGTAGGCTATGCCATCTAGGTTTGTGTAAGTACACTCTTTGTAATGTTCGAAAAATGACAAAATCGCCTAAGGACACATTTCTCAGAATATATCCCAGTCGTTAAATGACACATGACTATATTGTCAGAGCCCATTTGGGGGCTTGGTATGGAAGTACTAAGGGACCAGTTCTTCCCCTTTCTTGCAGGCCTCCAGGGCTTTCCTAAACTCCCTCTCTGATCAGCTCTCCATGCCCCTACTATCATTGCTCTGATTGTCCCCCCAAGGACAACACCTGCAGTGTGTTGGTGGGATATTGGAAGTAAGACTCTCAAGTCTGTGCCCATATGTTGCTTAAGCCTTTAACATACTCTTTACATCGACCCGGATCCTATTTCTGGCTCTTATTCATTAAATAACAAATTGGGTTATTAAAATATGGAAAGATAAATAAAGCCTAGAAACTAAAGAGCAGGCTTGTTAATTCATTTCTGTACCTGGTTCTATTAGTCCAGTCCTGAGTGTGCTTGAGTGTGCATGTGAAAAGAAGTTGATTTAGAAATATGCTGTAAAATAATGTCATTATTTCTAAATCGACTTCTTTTCACATGCAAAAAAATTTATGTCAGTTCTTTTAAGTAATGCTGGTACTTTTCATCTCTTGTCCAGTTTGAAAACTTAAGCCCAGCTGCTAAATTGTATAAGCATTTGAAGAGAAGAATTAGGAATTTGTTTTGTTCTCTTTTCTAGCTCTTGTTTTTCATTCTCTGCACGCCTACTCCTGCTCACAAATCCAAGGCTACAGTCTTTCTCTCTAAAACATTTACTGCCTACAGTGCACCCACTGGTTAATTTACACAGCCCTGATTCATCTTGACAGTCATATGCTTCTGACAGGTGAATACCTCTGGGCAGTCACCTGGAGACACTTCACTGTAATAATACCTGTGCTTTATAATGGTGGTATGTATCACCCTCATTTTCCAGGCTTAAGATGTGACAGAATTCTAGTTTCTTGTCCTATACCCTTAAGATATTTGTACTTTTTTTTTGTCCAGGTTTTTTTATATGTGTCTTTTAGCAGTCATTTAAAGTTTTTCTAACTTTCTCAATGTTCTTCCAGATATTTTATTGTCCTTATGGGGTTTTTTCCTCTTCTATTTGTAGTGCAGCAATATGGTGTCCTTGTAATAAATTAGTCAAAGATGATTTCTGTGGGGCCATGTAAATAAATGTAAATATTGAAGCATGAAGCCTGCAGTGAAAAATGTGGAAGTCACAGGAACAAAACTACTCAAGAAGGAATAAGTTGGCTAAAAGCCTGGATTTAGGGCTGGCTATATGTAAATAGAGTGTGTCTTTTAGCTTCTCTTTCTCTGTTGCTTCTTTGTTCCTTCCTCCCTACTGCAGCATCCCTTAGCTGCTCAGAAGTTCAGTTTCATGTTTCCTAATTCCAATCAGGAAGAAAAGCAAACCGTGGAGGACAATCTTTGGGGTTTTTGCTATGTTTACTACATCTCTGCCTGTCTTTTAAATGACTCCCGCATTCACAGGGTGGCTACCTGGTAGCCACTATTATATTAGATGACTCATCTCCAGCTGTGGTTGATTGCCCAGAGGAGAACATCTAATCCAAACTGCTCATCAGAATCTTTCTCCACAGTCCTGATTTATTTTAAAAATTCAACTTCAAGTTTGATGCCAAGCTCCGCTAACTCCTCTCACCAAATGAAGTTTGTAGCCCCTGGGACTTGTGTGTTTGTGCATGTTCATTTATGTTTTCTCATAAAGCCTACCTTCTGCCACAATGTACCCCTCTAGAGGAAGGAAGGAATGTCTCCTAAGGTGAAGTTGTAGTCTGCACATCTAATGAAACTCATTGTCTCTGAAGATATGGGTGGAGGCTCTTAAGGGATTGGAGCCCAAAATATACCAAGGGGAGAACTTTGAAGGATCTGGTGACTCCAGGCCTACTTTCCTCTCTGGCCAGAGCCTCTTTGTTTCATGCTGCGATGATCCTTGACAAGCCGGTGGCCTCTATTCTTATACAAGATCTGACAATTAAGTTCGCAAACTTCCCACCATGCACTTGTGTTGGCAGCACTGTACAAACAACTTGGTAAGATTTCATGACCTTGGTATATCTGTGTCTCACAGCTGTGTTCATGTCTACATGTGGTAGTATGTTGCAGAGTGGAGTTCATTATTACTGCGTGTTTTTGTGTGCTGTTGCGAAAATGTCAGAGCTTGAATTAGAGCAATGAACAAACATTCAATTTCTTGTTAAACTTGTAAAGAGTGGAAGTAAAATCAGGGACATGTTAGTCCAAGTTTATGAGCATAATGCCATGAAGAAAATGGCAGTGTACAAATGGATTAAACTTTTTTCTGAGGGGAGAGAAAGCATCACTGAAGAAGAGAGATCAGGGCAGCCAGTAATGAGCAGAACTGACAAAACATTGCAGAAATTCATCGTATTGTACATCAAAATCATCAGTAGACTGTGAGAAGCATAGCAGACCAAGTAAACCTTGATAGAGAAACAGTTAGGAAAATCTTAACTGAAAATCTTGGCACAAGAAAGGTGTGTGCAAAAATGGTCCCAAAGGAGCTCACTAATGAACACATGCAAAGGAGAGTTGAAGTTTACCAAGAACTTTTGGAGAGACAGGATGGTGTTTTGGGCCGTGTTACCACTGGTGTTGAAACATGGGTGTACCAATAAAGCCCTGAAACAAAGTGTCAAAGTACATAATGGAAGTCAGCCAATTCTCCATGACCAGTAAAGTTCCATCAGTCCAAATCAAGAGTCAAAACTATGTTGCTAACCTTTTTTTGATATCAGAGGGATTGGTCATTATGAATTTGTACCAACTGAATAGTCAACCAAGTTTACTATTTGGAAGTGCTGAAAAGTCTGGGTGAAAAAGATGAAAATGACTTGAACTTTCACCAACAACTCATGGCTTTTTCATCATGACAGTGAACCAGCTCACATCTGTCTGTGAGGGAAATTTTAGCCAGTACACAAATAACTGTATTGGAACATCCTCCCTCCTCACCTGATCTGGCCCCCAGTGACTTTTTTCTTTACCCAAAGTAAAGGAAATATTGAAAGGAAGACATTTTGATGACATTCAGGACGTCAAGGTAGTAACGATGACAGCTCTAATGGCTATTCCAGAAAAGGAGTTCCAAAAGTGTTTTGAAGGATGGACTAAGCTCTGGCATCAGTGCATAGCTTCCTAAGAAGAGTATTTCAAAGGTGACCTTAGTGATATTCAGGAATGAAGTATGTAGCATTTTTTCTAGGATGAGTTTGTGGACTTAATTGCCAGATCCTCTGTGATACCAATTCTGGGGTCTGGGAGGAGGTAAACAGGCTCATGCTCTTTATCTCTAAGGAACTGGGAATTTGAGGGCATGCTCAGTGGCTCCTCTAGTTGGATTGCAGCATCACACCCTTGGTCTCGATGCCTGTTCCCCCACTGTAGCTTGAAGTAGATTGGCAAGACCAGTGCTCACTAGTTGTGCAACCAGGGACAGGTGTAAATCTTCTCTTTCTCCCAGAAATACACCACCTTGAGGTGGTTTCATTGAATTCTCCTCCTTAGCTTTAGAAAGGAGGCCAATCCAGAGACCAGAGTTTCTTATCAAACCTTGTCTTTCACTGCAAAAGGAGAAGTCCTCCTCTTAAACCTTTTCATGGTAGAACCTGGTGAATCAGTCCAGTCTCTCCAGCCCTTGGGAATACAGATGTCTCCAGTTAGCAACTGGTCTTTCTTTATTTCAGCGTTGAGAATTTAATAACTTTTCTCAATATATCAGTAACCCTGCTGTGATCCCTGCATTATTCTGCTAATATGGGAGGCAATACTAGTTCTTAATCAGAAACTCACACCATGCTGCTGCTATATGTCTTGCTCAAGGTTTCTATTACTTGCAAACAGTCCCAGCTATTATGCTGTTAAATAAATGAATTCTTATTCATATACTTATAAATCTTTGCAGTGGCATGCATTTGCTAAGATTGTCTAAAGAAATGTATCCCAAAGGCATGACTCTTCCTGGTATTCTTTACATCCCACCATGTTAGTGCCTTCCGTGAGACTTTCCCTCTGGAGAAAGTTGACAGTTTTGTGACTTTCCTCCAGCAGGGCTCATGTGCATTGGGGTTGCTCCAGAGCTGGGCTTTTCAGGGAGCATGTGGCAGAGAAGAGAGTGAGGAAGTGAAGATCCTGGTGGGGAAGTGGTTAAAGGAGTGAACCGTGAGGCTCAAGCCACAGGGCATGGAGTGGTTCTCCACATTGGCTATTCTGGAGGATGATGAATGGGGCTGAAAATTCCAAGCTCTAGTCATGCCTCAGTCTTTCTCGTGACTAACCCCCATCCAACAGACATCCAGGAGCCCACCTACAGTAGCCTCGGTAAAACAAAAGATGCTCCTAGTGCCCTTATTACTTAGGAATTTACAAGAGTTTCAGGAGCTCTGTGCCAGGAACTGAGGCCAGAGACCAATAGACTATATTTTCTATTATCTCACAGTAGGGAAGTAGCAGTCTGCCTTAGGACAGAGCTGTAGCAGAAGTAAAGTCCTGGAAAAGAGCCTGATTCTTTAATGTATTCTTCAGTATTACTGAGGCTTGTCTCCAGATGATTGAGGATTTTTGAGTAAATGTTTTCAGAATTAAGTGAATAGATTGTTCAGGATCCATGACTTAGTCTATACTTTGCAGGGGTCACAAATTGGCTGGACTCAGGCACATTCTGTTTAGATGCCACCAAGCTTTGGGGGAAGAGTTGAATTTGATTATTTTTATACATAGCCTGCTGTCTCCAGTTTACCCCAGGTCCCACCTTTAGGCTTAAAACAGAGATTCTTCATACACTTATATTGCCTACTTGGCCCCAAGACTTTTGTCTCCTTAATTTTTTTATTATGAAAATTTTGAAAACACAAAAATAAAGAGAATGGTATAATGAATCTCCATATCCCCATATACTAGCACCCAGACCTGAAGACTTCTGATGTTGGGATCTCTGGAGAGAAAAAAAAGAGCAGCACTATCCATTTCTTTGCAAAAACATTCCCCCTGCTATGGCATGCTGCATTCTCATCCCCACTCCCCTGACTCACTCACTGTGCTCTGTGATGCATCCTCCTTTTATGCACCTTTTCACATAATCACTTTATGCGTGTTTGTTGATCCCTTTGGTGTGTCAGACCCCCATGCAGGCACTGGAGCTAGAGCAGAGAGCAAAAAACCAGGCTCCGTCCTCAGAGGACTTATCGTACAGGGTAGAGGAGACAGCCAGGATGCAATACCTAAATAAATAAACAGGTCACGTGAAGTACTATGAAGAACAAAACCAAGGCTGTCTGACAGAGTCTCTTATCAGAGTATATGGGATGGGAGGATTGGGTGGGTGGCACACCTCAGGTATTCAGAAGGGCCTCCCTGAAAGGATAATATTTGACCTGACAAATGAATCTGGAGGGTAACACATTCCAGGCAGAGGGAACAGTCAGTATCAAGGCCCTGAGGTAGGAATGAGCTTAGGAGCTATTTGAAGAACAGAAAGATGCAAACAGGATGGAGATTTTTCTCAGGGCTTCCCTCATAGCATTCCTAACATGGCTTTTCTCTGTGCCTTCATAGCACTATCCTTAGCATCTTTGATAGCACTTTAGTGAGGACTTGTCTGTCTCTCCCACTGTCCAGGGGCTGAACCAAGGCAGGGCAGTGACATTTTCATCTTTTTATCTCTCAGCTCTTAGCCCAATGTCTGGCTCATAGAAGGTGCTCAATAAATATTTGAGGCCTAAATATGTGCATGTTGAAAAAAAGAAGATGGGAATTGGGGCACCTGGGTTCTGGACTAAATCTAAAAGTAACAAGCACATCACAAAAATGTTCAGTTCTTAAGGCTTTTTTACATGTCCGAGAGAAGTAGGCAATGACACATTTTTGCAGCTATTCAAGTTTCCTTTTTTTCCTAGCTCTTCCAAACATGCATTCATTTTTTCATTCATCAATTTACTGAGTTCTTACAATATTCAAGACATCATTCTAGGCACTTGAATATTGAAGTGAACAAAGCCAAGTCCCTGCCCTTGAGGAGTTTATATTCTAGGTTGTTGGGAGATAAAAAAACAACAAATTTTTTTTTTTTTTTGCTTTTTGGTATGTGGGTAGCTCCCTGACTGGGAATCGAACCCAGGCCACAGCGCTGACAGCGCCAACACCGAAGCCTTAAGCCACTACACCACCAGGGAACTCCCCCAAAATATTTTATGACAAACAATGTGTGGCAAATGACAATTACTGTGGAGCAAAATAAGCAGAGTAATGGGGATACAGTGTTGAGGAGGATGCATTGCTATTTTACATAGGGTGGTGAGGGAAAATGAGTCATTCTGGGGTCCTCTGGGAATCAGATGCCAAGAAAGATGTAGAAGTGCAAGATTGGGGTGTGAGAAAATGCTTATGGAAATTAAAGGGGAGAGAAAGCAGACACAGGCAGAGCCTTCAGACCGCAATGCAGGTCTGACAACTGTAAAAGGAGAGGAGGAGATAGGATTGGGCAGAGGTTGAAGTTGAATTGTGAAGAAGATCCAAAAGTGCCTTGCCCAACCCTGTGGTGAGTTCTGGAGAGAATACTGCCTGTCAGTTGTCCTTTGTCAGGTGAAAACACCAGGCTTTTATACCCTTGCCTTGCTCAGGCACCAGGTGTAGGCTGGACTGAAAAAGCTATGACCTTGAACAAAGAGGTCCTCTGTAGCTTGACCTTGAACACTGTGGTCATATAACCCACAACTGGGCATCCTGTCCTTCCTTGAACTGGCACCTGGGTGGCAGTGTCTGTGACAGGAAGCAGTTGGAAGTTTTTAAATTGAGGACTGACATGATCTACTTAGTTTTTAAAAGAATCACCCAGAACACTTTATGGAGAACAGCTCTGAGGAAAGCTAGGGAGGAAGCATGGAGACTGGTAGAGAAACTTACTGTGCCTTAATCTAGGGGGGAGATGATGGTGGCTTGGTCCAGGGAGATAATAGCAGGAAGTGACAAATGGATTATGGATATAGTTTTAAGGTAGATTTGACAGACTTTGTTGATGGATTGACAGCGGGTGTGAGAGAAGGAGAGGAGCCAAGGATGACTCCAAGATTTTGGCTTCCGCAACTGGAAGGGTGAAGCGGCCACATTCCCAGAAGGAGGATATTGTGGGAGGGACGCGTTTGGGTGGATGAGGGAAGATCATGACCTTGTTTTCAGAGTCAAGCTGGGTTACCCCTAGGGTGTGGAAGGTTCTGGAAAATTTTATGGGATACTTGTCTATATAAACAATTTGATTTACAGAACATATTTGATTAAAAATGTATTGAAAAATTCCTAGGCCCACGTGAGGTGTAGTGATCTGCCATGTGATTTAGACTAGTGGGTTGCAAAGAGGTGCTTCTGTATTTGCTCCTTGTCCAGGTAGTGTACCTGGAGATTACCACCTCTCCTTATTGAGGAACAGGAACCGTCTCTACTCGTTCCTTATGGTTAAATGTGCTGCTTTTGTATCTTCCACGGGGGATAAAGAGAGCATTGCTGTTATTACTCTCAGTGTCATGGTTCTTTGGAAACTGTAGGGAAACAATATGGATCTTGTTTCTGCAGTTCTCTCATACCATTTGTTTAATGCTGGTGACATCAGTACTCCTGACACTACATGCACAGTGTGGCCTGTGAATACTGGCTTCTACGACTCTCAGAAGTGACTACTGTGCTTCGTGGGTGATGACCACAAATGCACATCTTACCCAGAATATGTGACCGATAATTCTTTTTATGACAAATTCCTGACAAATTTATTGTTGGGAATTTTATTGTGTAAATGTAGACTACATCTTTATACCATGTTGGTAGGTGATAAACAGTGGTTTACTAGAATGTGATCTCTTTCCGTGTTGACTGTGTCCCTGCCTTCTACATACCTCCATCAGGAGGCAGTGCTGGAAGAGAGGTTCCACTCACTCAGAGATGTTCATCCCTCATCTGGCACCATATTCATAAGAGGCCAGAAGACATTGATGGGAATAGCTTGTTGATATACTGGGGCAATGTCTGGAAAACCCTCAGAGAATCAGGCATGGCCTCCTCTACAGGAGGCCTGACCTGTATGGCAGAAACTGTGGAGGGGGTGTAACTACTAGGTAGCAGTTACAGTGGGTTAAGGAGTTGCAGTGTCTGGAGAAGGTCACAAAGGGTAGAGAACACCCGTTGTCACCCATGCAGTACTTGAGTGCTGTGGACTGTAGGCAGCACTGTGGTCAGAAACCCATAGGTGAGAGTCAATGCAGGGACCCCACGGGCCGCTCAAGGCAAGAGGTGGCAGTACTTCAATGGACCAGAGCCCTGAACTTGTCCTGTGCCTGACCTGAGTCATACAAAATCCAAGTTTCGGCACTATCTTGGGCAGTCCATTCTCACCTGATTCTGGGACAGAAACATTGCACCTGCCAGTGGGAGCCATCCTGTCACCAGGTGCCTCTCCTGGGGCCAGGGTCAACAAGAGTCCCAGGATTCCTTGGGGCACTTGGTAGCCTCCAGGAGTGAGGTGGAAGTGGGAGACATGGGAAGGGAATGTAGAAGGTCACTGAGCCCCCAGCAGGGAAGAAACTGACTGGGTGCCATGCTGACATGTCCGGGCTCGAGGCACCCCTCCTAGATGGCACAGCTGGCCCTGACCAGTCCTAGCCACTAGAGGGGGACTTAGAAAAATTTGATGCAGGCATGTCTGGTGACCAGAACCCACACAGGACCAGGTCCAGATTTGGGACACTCTGTCTGGATAACCATAGGAAGAAGCACAGGGCCTGAGACCCAGGGCTCAGGGCAAAGACTGGCTTAGGTCTAAAGATCAGACCGATGTCAAGTGCACATTTTTGGGAATGGTCTGGGCTGGAGGTATAAACCTGGGAGTCATCAAGCTTCTGAGAATGGCTTTATGGAAGGAAAAACTTCTGAAGTTTCTAGCTTCTAAAATAAGGCCTCCACCACCTTATTATCAAATGTAAGAATACAATTCTCTCCCTTCCTAGGTAGGTGAAGAACTCTAACTTGTGTAAACCCACAAAGAACTCTTGAGTCCTGAAAATAGAAACGGTTCATAAGGTGAAAATCTACAGATCCGAATCTCCCTAGGAAGCAGCACCTGTGGGAGAATGACATTTTCATTTCCCAGTGCCGGGCCTAGTGTCCGCTAATAACATTTTCCCTGACCTCTGAACAGTGTTATTTGTTTCAGTCTGTCTGTTTAGCCAGGGGAATAATTAATTAACAATTAAGGCTGCTGGAAACATACCACCAAGTGGCACTCAGTAAATATTTGTTGACAATGATGAGGCCATTGCTCATTATACCATCAAATTAGAAGAATAAACTTGGAGGTTTTTTTTGGTTCTTTCTTTCTTTTCTTTCTTTTTTGTTTTTTTTAGAAAGGTGTTAAGAGATTTGTCATTTTACAGATGAGAACATTGAAGGTCAGAGAAGACAGGTGGTTTATCCAACGTTGCACAGTGAGGCAGGGGCAAAGCTAGGACTTGCTTCCCAAATTCTCTATTCTAAATTTATTCATTGCTTTTTTTCCTAACACACAGTGTTTTGGGGGGGAAATGGCTGAATTTTACTAAGCCAATTCATATGATGAGACATTAACCTTTCCAAAGAACAGTAAAATCTCATTAAGTCAAAATAATTGGAAGAAAAGCCAGACTGAATTGGGGGAAAAGTTTGAACTATTTTCAGAGACATTCAGCTTTTCCCTTTCAAGGCCACGTAGTAAGCTGGAACAAAAAGACCACAAAATGGGGCCGAGCAGAGGTCTCACTGAACCTGCTTGAAGGAACAAACAGGAATAATTTATAAATGGTACATTAACAATTTGCATATAAGTGATGACTGCAAAAATATTTTAGGCATTTGGGGAAATAAATATTTGTTAAAAGTAAGCTAAATGTTTTCCTTGAAAATTCAGTTTATGTAGAAATTTACATAGGGAACTTTGAAAAATATGGCAGTCAAACCACATGTTAAAATTATCATGCATATCAGGTATGCAAATTAACCTGTTTTGTTTTGCTGTACTCAAATTGTTTGGCATTATCTCTGTCGCTCACGGCAGCACAAACGATGACATCTGTCTCTCTCGCTTTCCACCCCTTTAATTTTTCATCTATCCAAGGCCAACAGAATGCCTCCAGCTGCCTGAAAACTGGAAGCATTTCCTGGCTATTCCTTTCCCTCATAACACTCCCAACCAATTTTTGCCAAATGACCCTGCCCTTCCTCCCACCATCTGTGAGAAGTCTTTGAATTCATTTGTCTTTCAGTCATTTTCTGTTCAAACTCCAAACTTTCATTTGTTCCTGAAGATGTTTAAAAATACTGAGTCTTGTTATCTCTCAACTCTGTCCTTTAACACACTATCAGACATCCTACTCCTGAAGCAGTTCCTAAGGCTCCTTTATTTTTCTCTCTTCAAATTGACTTATTCATCGTTTATTGTGTAAGAATCAGGGTTGTCTACCTGTCAGGGAACACCTGGAAGGTTCCACACTGGCCAAGAGGATGTTATTGACTGACAGAGAGGCTATTTGGGCAAAGTCTGTGTAATGCTCACAGCAACCAATGTGCTCAAAGCTGGGAAAAATGAAGATAGCTAGGGAAAATAGGTATCTGGTTGGAGACATGTAAGGTTTTCCTCGCTGTGTGAGCTGTCCTGGATGTGATTTCAAAGATCTATATATCTTAACAACAAAATGACCAAAGCAAACAAAAAGGGCTCCAGGTATTTCTGCCATTTAATGTTACAGTTTATTCTGGTGAAATAGCTTAGGTTCAATGCAAAATGGAGCTTCTCAGGCATTCCCTGCTGGTGACTTGCTGCCCTCCTCTGGAGAAGTTTGGAACTGAAGCTTTTGATCCCTTGTCCAGTTCTGTCTTGTTATGGGTCTACATTGGCATGGTTCCCTTACCAGAAGGTGCTTTGCTGCAGTGTAAAGAAATGTCAGGCCATACATTGCCAAAGATTTATTCAGTGAGTTTACATGGACCTGAGTAATGCAAGGATCTTTATTGTATTTCCTGGCTGGAGGATGAACTCAGTTTTGTGAACCATCTGTCCTGATTCCACTCTCCTTCTATCAAGAATCTGAGCTAAAGTCATCCTTCTTGGCAGCCTTGGACTAGCAAGAAGTCCTTCCTGAGTTGGCACCTGCCTTAGGAATCTTATCTTTAAAAGAGAGAGAGTTTGGACTCTTGATCTCTAAGGTCCCTCTGGCTCTGAGTCCATAAAAATATCTTTATTGGTAAGAAAGGTCTATTTAACATAAAGAAACTCTTAGGTATTAAAAGAGCCTTCCCTTTTAGCGAACAAGATTTCTGGAAATAAAATGAATGATCTTGGTGAAGGGACTGAATTTTAAAAGTTTTCAAAATATGAAATATGCCACTAGGAGGCAGTGTTGACATATATATATATATATAGTTTCATTCAAGCACATCTTCAGTTTCTTTAGAGGGAAATGTTTTTAAAGTCAAAGGACATGACAATGGTTAGAGGGTTACAATGCTTTGTGTGGCAATAAATTTCTGAAAAGAATATCAAGGGGACAAACATTTTACACAGTAATGAAACCGTAAGTTGAATAAAAGTTTCTATTATCCATGAATAGAAGTATTATATATTGAATTGAACCTGATCTCAGAGTGAGAAATGGTAGATAGCGACTTAAAAAACAAACAAATTGGCAGTCACTCTAATTCCACTGCAGCCATATGCCACCTCTGGGGGTTGTGCTGCTTTGACACTATTTCTGTGGGGTAAGGGGCGGATTGCTAATTCTCTCTGTAAGAAAATTCTGGAAATTTCTTTTCCTTTTAAATACTGCTACCTTCTCTTTAAAAACTCCAACATATTTGTCAAGGGGAAAGATAGTATTATTTTTTTAATAGATGGATAAACTGAGGTATAGAGGTTGCATATAAGGCTGAGCAAATTACATGTATAGAATGAAAATAATCTAATATAACCAAGATGGTCTCATTGCTTTTCTTTTTTTAATAGCTGAAGAAATTACAATTTCAAAACAGCTAAACCAATCCAAGAATGTCTAGAAAGCAGCATGAACTCTTTCCTAATACATAAAGAGTAGCCATGTTTATTTTAATGGTCTTGCATCTTTAATCTTGAGCTCTTATAGGACAGTAGGTATTATATTATCAGGTTACAAATATTGTAGCTTTCAACCTAGGAAGCCTGGATAAAATTTGGAAAATCTCTGTTTTTTTTTCTTCTTTATTTTGCTTTGAGCTATAAAAGTAACACAAGTTAATAGCTCCTCACCCTTACCAACTGGAGGTATTTCTGTGGATCCAGTTTTGAGTAGGATGGAGAGGGCCTGAATCCAACCCCTTCTCACCCACGCTCTTTTGGTCCGTAGGCTTCTTAGCAGTCAAAATGGGTCAGCAAGAGAGCAAGTCTGGAGCTCTGTGAGCAGGACTCTGGGCTTTGGATACTTACTAAGCATGTTCCGTATGACTGATCTTCTAAGAATAAACTTAAAGGAATAGGAAAGTCCCCAAAGCTGAAGTGTCCCATAGTAGTGTTTTTCAAACTGTGGTGAGCCAAAACCAGTTATTGCATCATAAATCAATTTGAAGGATCTCAACCAGCAGGTTTTGTTAATGAAACAGGATGAAAAGTCATGGAATATAAAATACCAGAATGGATCACACATTTTATTTCAGTGGTTGTATGATATATGCTTTACTGGGTCATTAAATAAACTGTGTTTCTTGCTAAGTAAGGATCATGTTCAAAGGAGCTTGGAAGTCACTTCTCTATAGCACTTTATCTGTCCCTGTCTGGTTGCTGAGCCATTTATGACAGTTCATATCTAATCCTCCTTACTAGCCTGCAAACTTCTTGAAGTGGAATTAATGTCTGAATTACTTTTCCTTGGCCACATTGATTTCCTGAATACCTTATACACAGGGGGTACTTAGTAAACCAGCTTAAGATTTACTTCTTACTTATTTTGCTTCTAAGAAAACATCTAAACCATACTTTAAAAATTGTCAGGTGCTAATTGTAATTCTGTTTTGTTCAGCTCATACCAGTTTTATGTGTAGGCTGGTATTCAGGTGAACATTGCTTTTTAACCATCTTTTCCTTATTTCTAAGAACTGTGGCCCAAACAGAGGAATTCACAAACTGAGTTCCCCTGAGGCTACTATGCAGATTTGAATTTCTGTTTTTCAAAGAGTTCCCTCAGCTGCTGCTCAGTTGTGGCTTCTTTCTGCTGCATCAGCTCAGTTGTTCCTTTGGTCACTCCCCAGTTATCAGGCTTTGACATTGAAGGGTTGTATGGCCTTCCTGAGGCTATCCGAAGATTCTCCCAGTATTCCTTCCTGGCCCTGCATGAACAAAATACACATTAGGCTCCTCCCTGAGTGCTGGTCCGTATGTTACTGAGCTAGAATACCTCCATGGTGTCATCTTTTCAGTTTTGAGACTATGTCCATTAAAATACATTTAGTAATCTGTACTAAAACTCCCCCACTTCCCCCAAATCTGTAGGTCTAAAATTACTGTGAATTTCTTCTTTTGAAATTTACATAGGAATCAAAAGCTAACAATCAGAGGAGGGACATTTTCTATCCTGTTTACCCTCTGTCCCCATCCTCACTATCTGGCACTCTGCCTCATGAACCAGCTAAGCACATGCTTGCTGTTTGTCCCCAGTCCAGTATTCTGCACCTCTTACTTTGTGGATCCTGCCTGCTCCTTTTCCATCTCCACTGTCTTCTTCTAGTTCAGGCCTCGTCACATCTGGTGCATTTTAGCAAAGGCTTACTCACAGGTTTTTCTAGTCTCAAGGCTGTTAAAACTTACTACATCTAACCTTGTCCTTGACCCCTTGTGATCCTCCAGGCCTCTGATTGCCTTTGGGATGAGGTCATAGTCAGCTTGTCACACTCCCCTCCTCTTCCTGACTTGTGTTTTCTGTCAAATTCTGTCTCCGATATGCTCAAATTTCTAGTTTCTCAATGCACTGTTCTCTTTTTACCTCTTAGTGCTCTCCTGTAGACTGTTTCGTATCTGGCAATGTAATTCACCCTTCAAAGTTTAGCTGGGCATTTGCTCTCTTAGAAATCCTTCATTGACCCACCTCAGTCTTTTATCCCCATGAGCCATTAGCTCAGACCACACAACACCTGGGCATATCTTTATCCTTGAACTTTCTATGCCAATTTGAACTTTAACTGTTTGTCTCTCTGACTACTAGACTGTTAACTCCTTGGAGACGGGGTTGTGCCTTGTCCATCTTGCTAGCTCAGTGTCCACAACAGTGGCTGACATAGTTGTGCTTGATTAATGTCCAGTGAACAAAGGGGAACTGCTGGCTCCACCCACTTGCCTATTTCATGGAAGCCTACCTGGCCTTTCAAAACCCAGCCAAGAAATCCCTTTTACTAAAACACCTTTCTACTTGGTAGAGCGAGTCCTTCTCTTCACTGTTATTTTTTCACCCATGCCTCTATTATTAAAGCAGTTCCCACAGTATAATACCCTGACTTTCTTACTCATTTTCCTCTGTGAGATCCTTTAAGCCAAGGACACAGCTTCTCATTTCTCCATTCCTAGTGCCTTGCACACTGCCTGACTTAAATCTGCTTGTTTATTATTCATCTTCCCCACAGGAATGTAAGCTCTAAGGACAAAGACCTTTTCTATCTTCCTCACCACTGTATTCCCAGTTTCAAAAACCATGGTTAGCATAGAACACGCACTTAATTACTGTTTGTTATATTTAAGTTACACTTAAATCTTAATAATCAGTTGATTCAATGTTAGTGTCCAGCACATGGATGGTTTCCTAGAGCATGGAATCACATTTCATTATTTACATTCTATATTTTTAAACGTTCTCCAGAAATTACTCCATAAGAATGTTTTATAAACATCTCTGTGAGAGAATGTAAGGAGAATAACTGTCTATCATCACATAGCAAATTAGCTGTACTCTTTGTAATGACCTCACTTGGACATATTCATCACCTATGCGAGTTTGGTTTAGCAAATATAGTTTAAAGGCTCTTACCTGGCTCTGATCCACGGTTTGGTGTGCATGTCCAATCCACTTCCCCAGCTGCCATGTTTTTCTGAAGCTGGTGGCAGAAAGCCCCTTTCTGGAGCCAGCTCCTCTGCAATTGCCCTGATGTGGTAAGGCTCAAATCCACAGCACCCGCCTATGTACCTGACCCCCAGGTTGTAGGCCTCTCTGGCGTATTTTTGAATATCCCATCTGGTTGCAACTCTGGGCTCCAGTCCTACAATAAATGGCATCATGCCCAAAAGTTTTTAAATAAAATATTCAAAATGAACAGCTATAATAAGTATGTAATCTTCAATAAATGAGCTAAATATGTCATCAATATTTAATTCTTAACTTTTCAAAACTATTAGCCACTTTGTTTCTGTATATCAAGTTTTAAATGCTGTGGTAGCCCTGCCCTCTGATATTCTCACCCTGTATAGCCTCCTGCATTGCATCATGTTGGTCTGTGAGACCAATAGAATATGGCAGAACAATGGTTTCTGACTTCTGTGGCTATATTATTAAAGCCATTATGGTTTCTGCCTTGTTCTGTCTTGGAACACTTACCCTGGGAAAGTCAGCTGCCATGGTGTGAGAATACTCAAATATTGCGGTGGAAAGGCCCATGAGCTGAGGAACTGAGGCCTCCAGTCAACAGACAGCAAGAAACTGACATCGACTCCCAACAGCCACCTAGGTCCCCTAGTTCCCATCAGCCTTCAGGTAACTATAGTTCTGGCCAATTTCTGAACTGCAAACTCTTAAGAAACCCTGAGCAAAAAGCACCTAGCTAAGCTGCTCTTGAATTCATGACCCCCAGAAACTAAAAGATAATAAATGCTAAGTTTTGAGGTAATTTTTTATACAGCAATATATATCACAAATGCCTTGCCATTCTTCTCCTGTGGTTTTTCTAGAGTGATTATTTTATATAATAATGTCTTACTTTGAGGTTTCTATAGGATATAGGATAGGGTATAAGGACCTTAGAATGGAATAGAAGGCTAACTATGCCCTGGCCCTGCTGACATCTCTGGGGTTGATTTTCAAGGTAGACTCACCCCCACTGCCATGCTGAGAGATTTTATCCCTCTGCCTAGACTACAAGTATTCCCTCATCTGCTCTGTCTCTTCATTCAAAGTTGTCGTACAGTAACACAGTACTGGTAATTTTTCCACCACCCTCAAGCCTTGAAATATCTGAGCAACATTCAAAATAGGAGAAAAGGATTTTGGAGATAACCTGGTTCAACCTTCTTGTTTTTCTGATGAGAAATTAAGATCTAAAGGAACTAAGGGGAAGTTCCCTGGTGGTGTAGTGGCTTAAGGCTTCGTCGCTGGCACTGTCAGTGCTGCGGCCTGGGTTTGGTTCCTGGCCAGGGAACTACCCACATACAAAAAAAAAAAAAAAAAAAAAAAAAAAAGAACTAAGGAATTTTGCTAAGGTTATGCAGTTCAGCAACAGAACTGGAATCAGAACCCAAATCTTTGCTGATCCCACCACAAACATCATTTTTACCTCCACAAGTATGACTAATTAGTTGTCTATCTAGGTGTTGATTCAAATTCGATTTTGCATTTAAGTGCAGAGGTCTCTTTTGCTTTTTGGACCTGTCTTTTCCTTCTACAGCTGTCTAATATCAAGGGATTTGTGGTTTTAGGGAAAGAAGCTAGAGATGAGGAAACATGTAGCCATTTCTTCACCATGATAAAGCTCTATGGCTGTAGATCTATTTGAAATATGTCAAACACAACATCACTGAGACAGTATATAGAGGGTCTTACCAAAGGGGAATTCTGGCAGATCGATAAATCCTTGCTTGCCGCAGTCAGGAGTGTGGTAGGCCAAGGGCTGACTCATCAAGTGTGCTTTTAGTCGGGCAGCCTGCAGGCCTTCTTTCATAAGCTTCACTGTTTGCAAACTAATTGCGGGATCAAAATGGCAGTTCACGCCAACAATGGAAGCTCCTGCAAGTGGGAAGATCATGTTTTTTTTTTTTTTATTATTAGTTTCAGTTGTACAAAACACCATAGTGATTAGACATTTACACACCTCATAAAGTGATAACCCCAATAAGTCTACTACCCATCTGACACTGTACATAGCTATTACAATACCATTGACCTATGCTGTACTGTACATCCCATGATTACATATTTTTTAAAATTATAGTTGACACTCAATATTATTTTACATTAGTTTCAGGTGTACAGCATAGTGGTTAGGCATTTATATACTTTCTGTTTACTGCAATACTATTCACAATAGCCAGGATGTAGAAACAACTGAAATGCCCATTGATAGATGATTAGATAAAGAAATTGTGGACCATATATACAATGGAGTATTACATTGCTATAAAAAAGTGAATGAAGTCATACCACTTGAGGCAACATGGATGGACCTAGAGGGTATGATGCTAAGTGAAATAAGTCAGACTGAGAAAGACAAATACCATATGATCTCACTTATATATATATGACATCTAAAGAACAGAATAAATGAGCAATCACAACAAAAATAGACTCATAGATACAGAAAACAAACTGATGGTTGCCAGATGGGAAGGGGGTTGGGATGATGGATGAGAAAGGTAGAGGGATTAGAAAGTACAGAATTGGTAGTTATAAAATAGTCACAGGGATGTAAAGTACAGCTCAGGGAATATAGTCAATAATATTGTAATAACTATATATAGTGTCAGATGGATACTAGACGTATCTGGGGGATCACTTCATAAATTATATAAATGGGAAGAACATTTTAGCTTTAGGGATTCACAGAATATCCGGAGGCCCAACTCTCCTCTTTTAATTAAGGAGCTTTTATTTGGAGTGGTAAATTTGGGAGTATAGCACTTGATCCTTACTTCCTGCAAACCTATCTTACCTTTGGGCAAGAATGATCACTAACAGACAGCAAGTGCTTTCTGTGAAAAGTTCTTTGAAAAGTCTGGTATAATTGAAGTGTCATTTATGCACACTTGGCTGTCCATCTTTTTTAAAAAAAAATCATTAGAGTTTCTTCTAACTTCAAATTTTAGTAGTCAATTTTTCAATCTTTGACATTGTATTACAAGCACAATAATTTTTCAGTACTCCCAGCTGCTAGATTGTACTCGTCGTTACCATACCACTTATTTGAGCAATAAATCAGTGTTCTCTATCATCAGGCCAATTTAATAATATCACTAATCTAGATTCCAGAAGCAGCAGAGTTGCCACAAGTGGTGGCAACCAGTGTCCAATGGCAGACACCTCAGTGGTCCTCACTGGGTGAGCTCTACAGTTTGCTCTTCATTCCTTTTCCAGTCAGGCCACCCTCCTGGTCATTCCTCTGAATCACCTTTTCTCAGGGGGCACTGATGACCTCAATCTTGCCAAACTCAGTAGTCGCTTCTCTATTCTCGTTTTACTCATCGTGTCAGCAGCATTTAGTTTAGAAGACCACCCCCTCCTTTATCAACACTCCCCTTCTCTTGGCTTCTGACACTTCCCACACTCCCTGAGTGTTGCTCATACTCCCTGCCTGCTTTTACTGGGTGTGACATGCAGAACCCTCCTCAAGGCTGAAGCTGTCAATCCTGCAGTGTCCCAGGACCCCACTAAGCCACTTTCTGCTCATCACCTACACTTCCTTTTCAGCCCCAGGGCTTTAAAACCATCTATAGGCTGAACTCTCCTACATTTCTCTCTCTAACCCTGACCTTTACATTGGGTTCCAGACTTCTATATTCAACAGCTTACTTAACACCTTCACTTAGCTCTTGATTACCTTCCTCCTTTTTTTCTTTTTCTTTTTTGAATGTTCTGCTACCAGAATTTTTCTTTCCTTGCTTGACTTTATTACACCCATGAATTAATCATATGTTGGCTAATTATTGGGTGTCTGTTAAGTTTTTATAAGGGTCTTTGTAAGGGGTTCTTGAGAAACATAAACGTAGAGCATAGTCATTGACATTAATGATTTTATAACTTGTCACAGGGCTTCCCAAGTTTTGTTCCATTAAAATAAGTTTCCATGATCAATTAAGTTAGGCAGTAGCTATTTATTATACTATCTTCCCTTCTTAGAGACAGCCAGTATATATGGGCCTATCAAAGGATCTTAGAAGTTCTATAGTAAATAAACCTACTTAACTCAGTTTAACATAGTTTTTTCTAAATGTATTTGACTACGGAATCTTAACATTCTCACAGATTGGAAAATGCCAACTGAGGATATTCCATGACAGAAAGTGTTATTGTTGCTGAGAGGAGGTAGTGATCACTTGGGGTTGATAGGATTATGTAAGTGTACATGGAGGTAGAATTTGATCTGACACTGGAAGATAGAGTAGATATTAGACAGATATTTATTAAGGAACTGTTATGTGCTAGGCACAGGATACTCAATGCTGAGCCAGAGTCTCTGTCCTTTTAGATCTTACAATCTAGTGAAAGAGTCAAACATTAAAGAGATAAATAAGATAAGTGGAAAATACTACAGAGAATGTAAACAGATTACAGTGATTTCAAACACTGACCACCTTTTCTGGACAGAATGGCAAGGGAAGAATGAGTTGCAAGCCAAGAATCCTTGCCAATTCACAATGGGGATGGTGAAGGCCACCTCTGGTCTTTTTGAAACAAATTAGCTTGCTTCTCTCCCCCTGCCCTGCATTTTTATATTACCAATCAAAAAATTATTTATACAACTTCATTCCTAAATCTAAATAACTTTTATTGTTAATGACAAGTGACTTTCATAAAATACCAGAGTTGGGTAAGAATCAAGAACTAAAAAATAGCCAATCAAAATCTCTATTCTACAGAGTGAGTCAGAGTCTGCCACTGACAACTAAGCTACTCCTTGGGTTTAAAATGAGGCAGCTTTGCAAACAACCCGTGTTCTCCCTAATTGAAATGAAACCCAATGTTAGGAATGGAAATCATGTAAAAAGATGAATTAGGTGGCCGGGAATGCATATCAAAGGGCTTCTTGATTTATTGTACCAATTACAAAAAGCAAAACATACCAGTAATTGATGAGAATGGAAAAATTTTGGCAAAGAGGGCAACTGACTTAAAAGTTGTTAATGTTTAAAAACCTCAACTTGAAACAAGTTTAAAATAAAACACAATTTTTCCTAATGCTTTTTTTGATATACCAAAATTCTTCTCATTCCTGGTTGTTAAACTTTCAACATAGGTCTAGTTGCACCCTTCATAAGGCGCGCGCGTGCATGTGTGTGTGTGTGTGTGTGTGTGTGTGTGTTTAACATTTTTTCTTTTTAGGACTCAATAATACTATTATTAGTATTTCTGAAAGAGTAAATTAATGGTTTTTCTGTTAATTTAGAATATGGCAATATACTAAATGAACTACTTTTAGAAAAAGTAGTATATGGCAATTCATAGACAGACTTGCATTTGTATGTTATTCTCAAAGGTTCACTAATTGCAAACCTATCAGAATTCATCATCACCTGCTTTAACCAGGCGCACTGCACACTCGCCAGGGGTCACGCCATGCAAATCTCCCTCTGGGCCAATGCACATGGTCGCTGCCACTGGTTTTCCAGACACTTTCAAGGCTTCAACTGCCCACACAGCCTCTTCAACATGTTCAAAATACTGGAATAGGATAAGGTTAAGGTACTTTTAATCTTGTTTTCCCCCAAGCAATTTGACAAGTTATACTATTACTTAATAATTTAATTATCACTAGATGAGTGATTTTCAAACTCTGAGTTTGAAATATTTTGAATGTTAAGAATTTGAAATTGAGACCCATTAGTATTTTTTAAATGAAATAGAATGGTAATTTTTTACTTTGAATTGCAATCAAAATGTTTGATAACACTATATTAGATTAACTGAATCAAATTGAGTAGAAGTTCTAAATTGGAAAAACTATTTCAAAACCAAATGTCATTATTAATAGTAATGATTGGTATCTAATCTCACATGGTCCTCATGAAAGCAAAAGGCAGAGAAAATGTACTAAGTGTACTTGTCTCATCTTTGATCATATCTTTGTTTACCTCTGCAATCAAGAAGTCCACATTCTTCTTCATAAAGACCTCCAACTGTTGCTGAAATACTTTTTTAACTTCAGTTTCACTCTTGCAGCTGAGATATGAAGGTGTCTGACTCACGCCTCCTGCCACCAAAGCATCTCCCTCATCAGCCACTTGCCGGGCAATGTCACAAGCAGCTTCATTGACTTTCTGCCCCTAAAATGGTGAGTATATGATACATTGACATTTTTAGGTGAAATTGAAACCAAATTATTATTTAAATGTCCACATCTCAGTTGTATGTTACAATAGTGATTTGATTCAAGAACGTGACAGTGATGGAATGGTTTAATGCTTTACCGAGTTAAGCAATTTGTAGTAACAATAACACCAATAATAGTGATGAAAAAATAAGTCTAATGATGGCATCTAGAATATTACATTATACCAAAGATCTGTGAGAGGGTAAAAGTCTTTACATAAAAACACCTAGTATCTTCTAATGCCTAAGCTGTACTGAGAAGACTACCTAGCAAATAGTGATGACGATGATAATTTGCCTCTAAGACTAATAAGATCAAAATATAATTACAATGACTACAAAATTCATACCTTTTTGTCTTTCTATATTTTCTCAATTAACAGATAAATGTATCACAAGTAACATCTTTTCTAATCACTTAGATATTAAAGAGGGACACTTGTCCTCAAAAATACCCGGTGATGTGTAGGTCACACAGACTCATGGAATTCTGAAACTCCCATTTCATTGTAGAGAGGAAGAAATTGCCACCTTGATGGGGTGGGCAAATGGTTTGCCCAATATCACACAGGTCGTAGCTGAGTGGGGAAGATTCCAGATTCACTGATCCTTTTGCCTATGACCTTTTCCCCTTACACCATGCAGCATTAAAAAACTGTGAGGATGTAGGAATTTGTAACAATACACACTCAGCAACTTAGTCAAGAGGCTAGGAGAATCATTCATCACTAAATAACTCTTTTTTGATCTGCTTCATGAAATACCTTTCTGTCAATTTGGGGGACTTCAGATACCTGAGACTGTTACTCACATATATCTCATTCCTGTGTTATTTAAAACACAACAAAATTCTGAAGGGGCTCAACATTTTTCTCTGTGAAAATTTTAGTGATGGCATGTATGTTTACTACAACCTTCTCAGAGTACCATGTATGGTTTTACTCACGGATATTTTCTCTGCAACATAGTTTCCTCTGTTCTCCAGCTTGTCTTCACTTGCATAAAAGGTGAAGGTCTGCATGACATTCGATCCAGCTCTGAGGAACTCTCGGTGAAGCTGGCGAACTGGGAGGTTCAATGAGGAACAGCATTAATTGCTATCAGTTTATTAACTCGTGATGCTTTCAAAAGGCTCTGAGATAAATAAATATGAAATGTCTGCCTAAATTCCTGATTGCTTAGCATTTGTGCTTTCTCGGGGCTAAGGTGGATCTGGGGTCTCTTGCCAGAAACAAGAGATTGTTTCCACCATGGAGTAAGGTGAAGAGAAGAGGGAGGATCCAGAGAGGGGGAATCATGTCAGCATTTTTGCTAGGCCAAGAAGGTCCGGGAGAGCATTCAGGCTTGGCATTTGGAGAGCAGAGGTAGTGCGAGCAGCTGGAGTGAAGGATGTGTAGGAGAACTGATGGAAGGTGGGCTAGCAGGCAGAGTACAAATGGCTTAGCACATCATCCCAAGGAGTCTAGGTTCTAACCACAGGTGTCCGGGTAACACCAGTAGTTTGTAAGCAAGTGAATGATGTGAGTGGCTCAGAGTTTCTGAAAAATAATTCTGGTAGCAAAGTGGAATAAGAATGGAGCACAGTTCTCAAACATGTCCGTGGATGAATGCCAAATGGCCAAGCTTTCACAGGTTAGAGGAAACAGGATAGGAATTGTTCCCTGTAACCAAATGTATTCAATTCAAGGAATTACCTACCCTTTGCTCTAAAATAGTGGTCCTAAATCCTGGTTGTCCATTAAATACCTTGCAAGCTTTTTAAAACTTATGGATGCTAGGGCCAATCCCACAGATATTCTGATTTAATTGGTTTGGGACAGGGCACAGACTGTGCTTTTTTAAAAGTTTCCCCAACTGATTCTTATTTTCAGTCTTGTTGAGAACTGCCATTCTAAGAGTAGAATAAAGTTCATTTTATAAAATGATAGTGAAACTTAGCTGGTATTTGTTTTGTCAGGGGAATTCACTGGGCAAGGTAAGAAATCAGCAATCCAATACCAGCCCCTGAAATTTATTTTGAAATTTCAGAGGCCTATAAAATCCAAAGGTCTGAAAGCAATTACACTAGAGGCCAGGAAGTTATGAGGACCCTCAGGGGCTAAGACTGGATATGAGTCTGGCATCTTTGCATCCCAGGTGCCTAGTAGACTGCAGAGAACATAGAAAGCTCAGTTTTTGTTTTTATTTTTTATTTATTTATTTTTATTTATTTATTTATTTATTTTTTGCTTTTTGGTATGTGGGTAGCTCCCTGGCTGGGAATCGAACCCAGGCCACAGCGCTGACAGCACCAGCGCCGAAGCCTTAAGCCACTACACCATCAGGGAACTCCCAGTTTTTGTTTTTAAATGGACAAATAAGTGAGGCAAAAAAATCTTCTGAATTTCGGAAAATGGATTTCTAAGCTTGAAGCCAAATCTTTGTTTTTTTAAAATCATGGAAACTAGTTCTCAATGAGAATTTAAAAGGATGCTTAATTAGGGGACTTTGAACTTGTTTTAAATAGCAACAGAACCAATTAAATACACCTTATATGGAGTCCCCATGTATCAGTTGGATCCCAGCTGGAGCAGGGATTCGGGCCCATAGACTCGGTTCCTGTATACTAAAATGACATGGTTTATAAACAGGAAGTCTGCTCAGGTTATCCCTGGGTGCATTTCCAGAGACTCTGTGAAAACAACCCAAAATGGTGTGCAAGTTGTTTGTGCATAGGTACATTTTACAGTACAGAGGTTCTATATGCTTTTATCAGATTTTTCTAGAGGAAAAAATTTTTTCTTTACATTTATTTTTATTTTTCAATTACATTTGACATACAATATTATATTGGTTTCAGGTGTACAGCATAGTGATGAGACATTTATATAACTTACAAAATCCTCATTCCGATACATCTGCTTCCCATCTGACACCATATATAGCGATTACAGTGTTATTGACTGTATGTCCTATGTTGCACTTTACATCCCTGCAACTATTTTGTACTTATTGATTTCTTTCTCTTTTTTACCAACCCCTTCCACCCTCCTCCCATCACCCCAACAAATATAGTACCCATCTGACATCACCCATAGTTATTGCAACATTGTTGACCATATTCCCATGTTATGTCCTGTGTCCCCATAACTATTACTCTGTAACCACCAAACTGAACTTCCCAATCTCTTCCCCTTATTTCACCCTCTTCCCCAGTCCTCTTCCCATCTGGCAACAAACCAGATGTTTTCTATGTCTATATGAATCAGTTCCTGTTCCACTTGCTTATTTTCTTCTTTAGATTTCACCTATAAGCAAAGTCAATGTGCATCTGTCTTTAGAGGAAAAATTCTTAATTGATTTGATTATTCTATCATGATTTTTAAAATTTCAGTGCTTCTCAAAATGTGATCTAACTTAGACTCACTGGTGGGGGGCGGTAGCAATTGTTATGAATTCAGATTCCACAGTCCCAACAAACCTGAACTCATTCCTCAATTTAATGCTGATTCCACTGGGTGCAAGAACCACAACTTTTGGCATAAACTTCCATATAAGAATTGGTCTGCTAATTTCTGTGTATCCTTTCAATTTCTACTTTCTATTTTCTCTCATCCTAAGACTCTTCATGAGTCTTTACCCTCTAAGCAATAGAGTCTATGACTGCTCCCTGTGACATGGACACAACCTGTACTAATTAGTACATTCATGTTATGGCTTTTTTTTTTTTTTATGTTATGGCTTTAAACTCTTCATTATACTAGTTTTATTTTAGCACCACAGAAGCTAGATGTTACCCAGTCTCTTGACTGAGTTGCTTGAGTGGGCAAATTATCATCATCACTGCTATTTGCTAGGTAGTCTTCTCAGTGCCTCATAGGGCAGGGATGTATTTAGCATTTTGGGGGATGAAAGGTGTTTAAAACATTCACGCTTGGAATGAGAAGAGTGGTCAGTTTCCATGCCATTTTATGTAAATCAATTTATGTATCTGCAGGTGCTTTTCTAAGTTAGGCTGGGTGACAACTAGAATTGATATAGACCCTGAAAAGTTTCGCTGCCAGTTGGACTGTACCTGAAACATTTTCGTTAGGACTGGTGCTTGGGCTTGACTTCTTAGTGCTGGAAATGGTGAGAAAGGGAAGGTTATGCAGTAGGTCCGCAGTCCCTTATTCAGGCCCAGTTGGGACCAAATGTATCTTGGAATCCCAAATTTGGGTGAATTTTAGAATGTGAATATGGTACATGTGCTATATATCATGTAACACTCTCAATCGGTTCTGAAGTAGCCTCTCCCAATCAAACACATTGTTTTGTTTTGTTTTGTTTTTGGCATCAAAATATATAAATACCCACACTAAATGGAATACAATAATAAATATCCTCACATTAGCTCAGGTCACATTCTGCCCCCAAATGTTTTTTGCTGCGTATTTATTATCACACTGAAGAAATATTGTAACATTTAATCAAACTTTAGAGTTCACTGTGGAATTCCAAAGACTTGAATTTCTCAGGTTAAATTTACAAGGGTCATATCTAACTATGCTCAGTGTATATATATATAACTGGGAGACATTATACATAGTTATATACATAATCTCCTCAAGTTCCATCCCCACCTCTCCTCCTGGCCATAAATGATTTATGATAATAAAAAAAAAAGTAAAATGAGAATGAAGTGTGTGGTTACAGGTGCAGGAAGGAAGTTAATTGAATTTAAATAGGGTGGGGGTAGCATACAATGAATTTAACAAGTTGGCACATATGCAGTGAAGGGAGGCCTATCTGCAGGACAGTGATTGATACTGTACCATGTGACATAAAGTGGGTAAGGAGGAAAGGTGTGCATGTTCAGAGTTGATGAGGTTGAAGAGTGGCAGTATTAGAGTGAGTAGAAAAGATAGGAGGTGGTGGTCAGAGAGTGGAGACTTCAGAGATGGGCAGCTATTGGTGATGGCAAGGTCTCTAGGAGTGGGCTGCTGCGGTGAGCATGGAGGAAGAGTTCAATTGCAGATGAGGAGGCGATCAAGACACTGAAGGGAAGAGTGTTGGATGGATCATCTGTATGGACATTGAAGTCACTGAGAGAGGTGAGGGAGGGAGGGGCAGAGAGGAAGGTAGTGAGCCAGATACTAGACTCCTCTAGAGTGAGGGGCAGGGACCAAGAGGTAAATATAGGTGACAGCCAGTAGGGCCACACCGTCTAATCCAACATGTGAATCCATACTTGCATACCTAGCACAGTGTCCAGGAGGCAATAATAAGTGGAAAATGTGGCATGACTGTACAGCAGACTCTCAGTTAACCCGCACCGATGGGGATTGGTAGATGCCAGATAAATGTAAGTAGACTCTCTGTTAACTGGAACTCAAGCAACTGGCAAACCATCAAACCAGTTGCTTGAGAGTGCTGGTTGCTCGAGTTCTGGCTGAGGGAGAGTCTACTGTATATGTTTGATGGTATGCTCCTGGACTTGGGTCAACATGGAGTCTTTTATGAGAACTTCGAGTAGAGCAATGTACCAACCTGCTTCGGGATGCTCCACAGCAGCTTCCGGGGTCCAGGGACCTGCCTTCACATAGCCCCTCTTCTCCAGTGCAAAGACAAAACCTCCATCTCCAATCACAACCTCTCCAGAATTTAAACGTTCTAGGATGCCCTAAAATTACAGATGAGAGAGAAGGAAAAAAAACCTACTTGAGTTTTTAAGACAATATTCTATTTGTAATACTTTCGCTATCATCTTCTTGAGAAGTATGATTTCTTTGAATTCTAATAAACTACATGTATATTTTATAAATTCATGTCACTATCTATAAGGCAAAAAGCCAGCACGCTCATGTAATGAAAGTTTGTGTATACGTGTGTGTGGGGAGGGTGGGAGTGGTCTTTCAGAACACATTAAAGAGTTTTGAAGAGTATGGAAGGAGGATGTTGTGTTTGAAGAAATATCTGTAGAGAGATTAAATGAAAAAAGATTTTGTTTTACAGCCTCAAACGAATACTTAGGCACACATTCTTTAAACGATGAAAGCTAGTCTTTCTTCTTATTCTATCTATAGACCAAAGAGATGATTAAAAATGATGAAGAAGTTTTACTGGCATATGATACTCTTAAGTCATTTTGAAAACTGAAAAGTCAGAAGACACTTGGTAAAGACAGAAGGAAGAAGATAACCACCACAAAGGTGGCCAAATCCCTTAAAGATTTCCATCTTTGGTATTAGAATTCAGTTTCCACAACAGCAGCTGTTTTATACTGTCCAGGAAGTTATGAACATGCATGTTTGCACTCTACAAATGCAAGACAACAAGAAAGAGACAACTAAATTATTTGTAAAATGATTTCCAGCCCAGTCTCTATATCTATTCCATTTACAGTACTATGCAATAATTACTGAGGTGTTAATGTTCAACAGATAAATTTTGAATTTATATTTTCAAAGGGCTCTGTGAATTAGAAAGTAATTTTCTAGTGTAACCATATTTTTTTTAAATAGAGAAGAACCATAGGATTTAAAAATAAATGGTACCTTACATTCAATTTAGGTCACTCCCTCTGAATTTACAGATGAAGAATTAGGTCCAGAATCTCTGAGTAATATGCACAAAATCTTCTTGGTGAGGAGTACAGGGCCTCCTGACTGTTTTATACTTAAATGGTGTCTAGATTTTATTTTAAATGGGGGTAGGAAGTGTGAGACAGCCCTGAAAAGACCATGTAAAGGAATAACTTGAAATGTGCTTACCTGTTGGGTTCATTTATCACCAAAATGGTTGGTAAAACAAATGCTGATATAATAACAAAGGTTACATAAATCTGTGAGAGCCATTCATAGGATTTTGCATCCTAAATTCTGGCCACCTTCTTAGGGCCTCGCTTATTTGCCTCCTCTTCCCCTGCACTGCCCCTTCCTGTGCCATTTGGTCAGGTCATATTACCTGGACTTCAGACTTTTCTGTTCCTAAACTAAATAGCATTTTTAAAAGTGGAATGTACTATGAAAAAAGTGCTCAAGATACTGTTTTGTGAAAAAGTAGTAAAAAAATAGCATGTATAACATCAGGCCATTTTTATATAAAAAGTACATATTTGTCTAAACAATAGACTAGTAGACTATATACCAAAATGTAGCAGATGGTACATAGTGCTTTTCCAAGTTATTTACAATAACATGTGTTAGGTTTGTAACATATATTTTAATTTTAAACTCACAAGTATAGACATATTATTCTTCATGTTTTAACACTGACATATGCATGGAGACAGGTTACCAAAGAAACATTTTTTTTCTATTTTATGTGCATCTGCTCCTTACATAATCCTTTAAAGTTTCATTTTCTGAGTTTGAGTTTGAGGAGTGGGTTAGAATCCATGGCTATGCAAATGAAGCCAAACCAAAAACATTCTCTATAGGAATCATCCTTCCCAGTCTATATCAGCTATTCATTTAGTAGATTGATTGATTAGCAAAAATTCTCAGACTCATTTAACTGGTGACAGCCTATAATCATTTGCCATCTCAACGTCTTCCTCAGGCCATTGATGTGCACCTACTAATGCTGCATGGCATTTAAAATTTTTAACTGAATTAACCTTTTTCTTTGTGTGGAGTTTTTCTTTTTTTTTTAAATTTGGGAACAATCGTTTAGAAACTAATCATAGCCCATTTCTTAAAGGGAGGGCTGCCAATGATGGTGAAAGGTGGACCTGCCCTCACAGTCTTTACAACCTGGGAGGTACAGTTGGCTTGGCCCTGTCTGTCTCCCCACCTTTCCCTTGGTGCCTCTGTCCGCCAGGCCTCGGGCTGGACACTCTGACACCCGAGGGTTAAGAACCCTGTGGGGAGGCGCCCCCAAACCCTGCGGCCGTGTGTAGATGCGAGTTAGAAACCGCTGGAGCCCACACCGCGCGCCTCAGTGCAGGGCGCATCCAAGGCGCAGAGGGGCGCACGCGGCGGCGCAGGCACAGGTGCGGCGGGCGTCCCGAGGCGCCCCTTTGTCCTTTCACGGTGGAGGAGGCAAGTTAGTTGCTTTTGTGAGTCTAGAAGCTGCACCTCTGGGGAGTGTTCCGGTGTTGGCGTGCAGGATTCAAAAGCTGCTGGGAATCTCCGAGCTCTGGGGGCGCCCTCAAGTCGGGGCGAGTCATAGATCTAGGGCGCGCTCTGGTTGTGGGCAGTAATAGGGGGCTTAGAGGCATGTTGGGGTCCTGCAGGTGAAGTTCTGGGAGCACCTCTGGTCACAGCCGGGCTCCATGGATTCCCCTGTACTTCTTGAGGCTAGGGTACGGGCTGGTGGTGGGTCCACGCTCAGAGCCTCGGCCGGATTGGAGAGCGCCCTCAGATCCCCCCAAAACTCACCTTCTTGGCCTTTTTGCCCCCAACAGGTGCCATCTTCGTGGTGTCCGGAGGGGTACGCGGTGCAATTGCTGACCGACGAGGCTAGCGGTTACCCCTGCGAAGCCCAGAGCTGTGCCACAGCCGCAGCCGGTCTCTTTATACCCACTGCTCTGTGCGGGGTGGTTTCCCAGACTCAGCACGGTCCAACGCGGGCCCTGGGCGGGGAAAACGCCCACTAGCCTTGCCTTGTTTTGAGGCCTATCACTAGTTGGGAATATGCCCTGCGGAGGAGATGATCGAGATTGTTCTAGCAAATGGGTGAAAACAGCAAGAAGTAAAATAAGAATAAACACGAATGAGGTCCGCACTCGCTCAAGTTTCAAACCTACTTGCTTACAGTCCCTCTTTGCCCCTCAAGAGTCCCTGGCCCTAATTTACCTCTCCCTTGTCTGGGATCTTGCACCATTACCTACATAAGTCACCCGTGAAGGCTTCTAAGAATTTCATTCATGTCCAAATATTTGTCAAAGGCCAGGGTACAGGATTATTGGATGAGGAGGCGATGCTCTGAAAGTCAGCCTAAAGTGTCACCTGCATGATATACATCCAGTGGTTATATAATGGAACACTAATAATAGCATTTATAGAAGCCTCAGAGATTAACCCTGAATTAGTGGATATGCTCAAAATGAACTTCTCCCCTTACATCCAAACATGCTTTGCAGTTTATAATAATATAGTAGTTTCTAATAAGACTCTCTTTTCAACATTTAACCAGGACCGACTTTTAGCATTTATACATAATAGTGGAAATGTATTTTAGAGACTTCAAATTCACCAACAAAACTATGTATAAAAATAAATAGGCATTAGAAAAACTGGAAGAAAATAGAAATGTTGACAGTAGTAATCTGCTGATGTGGATGGAATTAGGGCTTGCATTTATTTGATTCATTATGTTTTACTGTATTTTCTAAAATATCTTTACAATGAGAACACATTGATTTTAAAATAATAAAAACATTACTTTAAAAAATATACAGCAAATGGCATATAAAAATATAAAAATATATGCCAGTAAATAGCCTAGAAAGCAACTGAAAAGTCTGCAACAGAGTTCAGAATCTTTTTAGCCAAAATAAAAGCACATGAGGAAATTTTGTATGTGGAACAGTAGCTCCATTTCAACATATGTAAAGAAGAAAATTACCGTAGCAAATGATAAGTTAATACAAATTTAATGTTTAAAATTATTTGCACTTGAGATATAACTGAGAAAACACAAAGTCCTTTTACTTCTGATAATTGTCAAGTTTAAAATGCAAAAAAAATGCAAGGATGATGGTGGACACATATATATAATTCAAATATTTCACCTGCCCAGCAAGGATGAGGAAAGAGGCAATATCCTTTACAATGCCTAGATATTTTTTACCATTAGAACAATGGAGTACCTGAGTAGGTAGTAGTTTAGTTAGTTAATGTGTAAGTACTTATAGTAGTAACCTGGTGAGTGTTGGTGAGACCAACAAGGGGCTGCAAGGAGCAGCTGCAGTGGTGGGTACCAGGTGCTAGAGGGCGGTATCAGGGTTCTGACAGTAAAAGCTGAAAGTTGACATTCTCAATTTCACACTTCGTTCAAACTCAGCAAAATTTCAAAGAGATTTTAAGCTAGCAGCATTTAACTTAAAAAAAGATAACCACTGGAGGTAACCACTGCTACCCGTGAACTGGTCTTCCAGAAGAACTCTATGCGTATCTAAGTTTACAATGCAGGGAATTTTAGTTTGTTTGGTTTTTTTCTCTTTTTTGCGGGGAAGGGGAATTTTAGTTATTTAAACAATTATCTACTTCCACTTTTTCCAACGATTTGTGAGTAGCTGTTGAAATACTTGTTTTTCTTCAGCTACCTGCCCCCCACCACCCCAATGAGGGCCACTAAAAAAAATTCACCTACTGTTCCCATAGTAAGTAATAATATTCACAGGAGTTCACTTACTGAGGTCACAGTTCACTTACTATGTGTCAGACACTGTATTAGGCCTTTGGTTCCCCCTTCTTTGTACTGAAGAACCATGAACGCAGGGAGTTAGCAGAGTTATCAGCATAAGCTCTGAAGTTCCTTTGCCCCATTCCCAAAGGACTAAGTCTGCTTGGATCCCACCCAGGGAGTGAGTTCTGTCATAACTGTTCTTGGGATATTGCCTATGTTCTGTATTCTCTGCTAGAGCAATGAGATGAGGAAGGTCATAACATTGAAATCTTTGGCCTAAAAAAATGTTTGGGGTTAGAGATAAATCCTGAGTGGAAAGAGGAAGGTTAGAGCTGGAGATTAACCCCTTCAGTTTTATAACCTTGAGAGGTCTTTCACTAGTGCTTTGCTCTACTTACAACCTCATTTATTCATTAAGCAAACATTTAAGTACCATTTGTACCGTGTTTCAAACACCATGCTTGTTTCTAGAAGTAAAGAATAGCTCTTCTTTTTTTCCAAGAGGGTGGCATTTACTATCTCCTACAACACTTAAAATGTCCCCCTTTTCAGTATGTAGATAGGAAAATGTCAGGACTTTTCATTTTTCATTCAATTGGGATTATCTTTAAAAATGAAAATGACTTTTCATAGATCTCTTTAGATTGAAAATACTTCATTCAGCCTTTAAACCATTGAAGATGGTTTAACACCATTAAAAAACAGTTTGCAAACTGGTGACGGAAATAGAGCCAACTTCTGTGTTTCCTTTGGCAAGGCCAGTGTTTTTAAAAAATTGAATGTGAATTCCTTTATGTGGAGCCTTTCCATTTGCCCGTCTGCCCCACATCCAGTTGTCCTGCATTCTCCTGGTTCACGTATTTATCTTAACTTGAAGGCACTTGAGTTTGCCACTTCTGCTGTAAATACGTGTGTTTGGGGGTCGTCAAATACATGTGAGATGTCCTCAAGTCTGAGTTCTACCAAATAGCCTCCAAATTGAATGTTTCATTGTCTTCTTGCCACTAACCCCAGTTATTTTTTGCTGCTACTGCCCAGGATCATAATTAGGGATGATGAGGGTGGGCTTTTCATCTAAAATCCTCTTTGCTGGGTATGCAGCCTTTTTTCACTTTATCTTTTCTGGTAGTAGTTCTTCATTCCCCTGTTTGTTGCAATGGCTACATTCAACATTTATCACAGCATTCCGGGCACATCAAACCACCTCACACAATCACTGCCCTTGGTTTCTTCATATGTAAAATTCAGGTTGAATTTAGATGACTTTTCTTTCCTTCCTTCCTTCCCTCCCTCCCTCCTTTTTTTTTTTTTTTAATTGGCTTTGCATAAAGTTGGCCTGGGATAAACTGGAGTGTAAAATAAATAGCCTTTTCCCAAGATGCTTTATTTGTCTTCCTTTTTTGGTCACCAAGCACTTCCATAGGCTGGATTGGAGGATGCTTCTGGCTTCTGTTTGTGACTCTACTTCTGCCTATTCCTAGTTCCTGGAGAAATAGCAGAATCTTTTGTTTTTTTTCTGGACTCTTCAGGGCTTCCTTGCACTACAGGTAAAAATGCTTCTCTCAGAGCTGGCGGATTCTGAGAGAAGCATCTCTGGATGTACAGAATCTCCTGGATTCCACCAGAGAGTCCTCTAGCCAATGTTCCTGTGAATTCTGGACACTTCCAGTTTCTCAAACTATCTTCCCAGCAAGGCAATTTCATCCCAAGTTCTCTTTCTTTGTTTTTTCAAATTTTTATTTAATTTATTTGGGTGACATTAGCTAGTAAAATTATATAAGATTCAAGTGTACATTTCTATAGTACATCATCTATGTATTGTATGTTCACCACCCAGAGTCAGTTCTCCTTCCATCACCATATATTTGACCCTCTTTTCCATCTTTTACCTCCCCTCTCCCTCCTTACCCTCTGGTAACCACTAAACTGTTGTCTGTGTCTATGAGTTTTTATTTATTTGTTTGTCATATTTGTGTGTTGCTTTCAGTTTTATATCCCATATATAAGTGAAATCATATGGTTCTTGACTTTTTCTGACTTTTTTCACTTCGCATGATAATCTCAGGATCCATCCATGTTGTCACAAATGGTCGTATTTCATCTTTTCTTATGGCTGAGTAATAGTCCATTGTGTATATATATCACAATTTCTTTTTCCAATCATTTATCAAAGAACACTTTGCTTGTTACCATGACTTGGCCACTGTGAATAATGTTGCACTGACATCAGGGTACATAAATCTTTGCAGATAAATGTTTTCAGATTTTTTTGGGTAGATACCCAGAAGAGGGATTGGGTCATATGGTAATTCTATTCTTAATTCTTTGAGGAAACCACTCCGTAGTGGCTGTACCAATTTACATTCCTGCCAGCAGTGTGTATGAGGATTCCTTTTTCTCTACAAGCTCTCCAACACTGGTTGTTACTTATCTTGTTGATAATAGCCATCGTAACAGGTGTGAGGTGGTATATCATTGTGGCTTTGATTTGCATTTCCCTAGTAGCTAATGAAGTTGGACATTTTTTCATATATCTGTTGGCTGTTTGTATGTCTTCATGGGAGAAGTGTCTGTTCAGGTCCTCTACCCATATTTTAATTGGATTTTGTTGTTGTTGTTGAGCTGTACAAGTTCTTTATAAATTTTGGATATTAGCCCCTCATCGGAAGTGTTGTTTGCAAATATCTTCTCCCATTTGGTTGGATGCCTCTTTGTTTTCTTTTGCTATGCAGAAGCTTTTTAGTTTGATATAGTACCATGCATTTGTTTTTGCTTTTACTTCCCTTGCCTTTGAGGTCAAATTCATAAAATCCTCTCTGAACCCAAGGTCCATAAATTTACTACATATGCTTTCTTCTGTGCAATTCATTGTTTCAGGTCTTATGTTTAGGTCTTTGATCCATTCTGAGTTAATTTTAGTATGTGGTGACAGATAGCAGTCTAGCTTTATTCTTTTACACATGACTTCCCAAATTTCCCAGGATCATTTATTAAAGAGGCTTTCTTTCCTCCACTGTATGTTTTCAGCTCCTTTGTTGAAAATCATCTGCCCACATATGTGTAGGTTTATTTCTGGGTCCTTAATTCTATTCTGTTGGTCTGTGTGTCTGTTTTTCTGCTAATACCATGCTGTTTTGGTTGTTGTTGCTTTGTAGTATAAATTGAAGTCAGGGAGTGTGATACCTCCAGCCTTGTCCTTTTTTCTTAGGATTGCTTTGGCTATTGGGGATGTTTTGTGATTCCATACAAATCTGATGGTTTTTTGTTCTATTTCTTTAAAAAACACCATTGGGATTTCGATGGGATTGCATTAAATCTGTATATTGCTTTGGGTAATATGGCCAAGTTCTCTTTATCCCTTTGAAACTTTTTCTCTTCTCTTTCACCTTTCCTTTAATGTTTTCTAACAGGGTAATTAGGCTGTCTTCTGGGGCCATGTGTCCTTTTGCTTCTTTTCTTAAAAAACAACAACAGCAACAGACAACTCTAACTTTATGAGCACTTACTATATGGAGTTAGCTGTGCTAAGTGCTTTATAGGCATTATGTATTCTTCACAATAAGCTTAGGACACTTTACCCTCCCCATTTTGCTGATGACAACACTGAGGCACACAAATTGAATGAGAACTTTCAAAATTATGTCAGTCATGGAGCTGGCAGGAAGACTTCATCCCAGGTGGAATGAAGTCAGAGATCATGATCTTTAGAGCTAATTTATACTTCCTTTTCAGTGAACCGTTTTTCTAAAAATCACTTCCCGAACTCTTTATAACCTCATCCAACATGGCCCCCTCTCCCCCCACCCCCCCACCCCACCCCACTCCGCTCACCTGGCTCAACACAGAGATCCCTTCTCCTGGTCAGGACAAATTCAGATTCACTGATACAATTAGTTACTGACAGAAGACAGCCTGCTCTGTCCAGGCCATCACCCACAAATGCACTGTGACTTTTAGATTGTGGGTAACTCTTGGATTGTCCAGTCCTTCTGAAACTTTGTTGTTGTTTTAAGTAGATATTGGAAAAGAAAACGCATTAATTTCCTGGGATAGCCAATCAAATGTTGGTTTCACTCATCTTTGTGAACTGCTGAAAGATGAACTAAAACATTTATTGCCTCTTTGAATGGGAAAAGGTGAAATAGAGGCTAAATATCTCCTTTTTCCCTCAGGGCTGCCACATGATGTCTGTGTGGTCCATTAGCTCCAGCATGTAGCTCCTGACCTGGGGACTTACACCACATAGGCAACCCCATGGTGTAGAACCTGCAGGGGAAAATACACCAGGTTGGTGGGTAGGTAGTGTGAGAAGGAAAGTAGAAAGAGATGGAGACATAAAGATCAATGGCAGCTCAGGGAGAATCTGGTTGTGGTGTGGGTGAGATGTGGTGTCCGTCCCAGGCAAGGTTAGCTGTGTGCACTGTGCCGAGGAGCTTCTATTTGATGGGAAACTCATTACTAGGTTGAAACCAAAGAGTCCTCCTCCCCTTTTTTGTTTCTCATGAAAACTTTTCTCATTTTTGTTTCCTAGTGGCCTGCACATAACTGTTTGCCAGTCAGCTGCATATGAAAAGGGCTTAGTGAGGGCTCTTAGCTTGGCAAAGAGTAGAAATCTTTGTCCATGTAAAGCATGTATTTGGGGCAGGCTGGTCTATGACTTCAGTCTTCTTTAAGAGTAGTACCAGTACACAGTCCTCCATTGATACAGAAAAGTAATAACTCATTCTAAGTAGCACAATCAGCATCAGCTACCAGCTTCTGAATCCGAAGATATAGATACATATGTACTTTTCAAGTTAATGTAATAAGAGTCCCAAAGAATAAAAGAGGGGACACATTAAAAAAAAGAAGGTTCTCTCTTACTTCCTTTTCCTCACTTGCAACTCCTTGGGTATGTATAACCTATTCAGCTTAAAGAATTTCTGAAAAAGGTTGGTGCTTTCGGAGACTAGCTTCCAGCGGTAACACCCCACATTTACCAGGGTAGCTAAAACGAAAATAGGAAGTGTTGGGGAGGATGGGGAACAGCTGGAATTCTCATCACTGCTGGTAGGAGTATGCATTGGTACAAATGTTTGGAACAAAAAAGTTTGATTGTACCTTTTAAAGCTGCATATATCTGCCTCAAACAATTCACTCCTGGGTGGAAATGTATGTAAATGTCCCTTAAAAGACACGGGCAAGAATGTTCATAGCAGCCCATGTATAAATGGCCCCATCTGAGAGCTATCCAAACACTCATCAACAATAGAATGAATAAATGAATTGTGACATATTTACACAATGAAATGCTATACAAGTGATTCACTTGTAACTACATGCAACAATATGAATGCCACACAAACGGTGTTGAGTAAAAGAAGCCAGACACAAAAAGGCAGTACTGTAAGATTATGTTTATATAATATACAAAAACAGGCACAACTAAGCTATGCTCTTAGAAATCACAATATTGATTAACCTAGGGGAAGGGGAGAATGACAAGGAGGAAATGGGATCACCAAGCTATACATTTCCAACATATATAATTTTGTATGAATCTTATACTCCAATAAAAAATAAAGAACAAAAATGAAAACAACATAAAACAACTTCTTGGCCTTTTGTGGAATCCACAATAAACTAAATAAACTAAAAACACAAAAATAAGTCAGTCTAGGTTTTGAATACAGTCATTTGACTAGTGGTAGGGAATGATTTAGGCAGACAGTATTAACTTTAAATAATTTAAAAAGTAATTTATTTTAAAAAATAAATTTAGTACTTAATATATGCCTGTTACCCTAATTCAAAAGGTCATTGTTAATGAGATTAACTATACAATCATGATCTAAAATAAACAATAAAAAGGAAAACTTAAAACACTTTCGAAATGTCAGTTTGATCTTATTTTTAAATAATTATTACAGCTGCATTGCATAATGTGTAGAAGACCTATTTTTTATAAGTTAATTTTATTGTAAGTAATTAGTTAATTAAAATAGGTAAGACATTCAGTTGGTTCAGAATTTAAAGTGTATCCTGTCCCTTGGGTACCCAGATCCCAACCCCCCATCAGCAATGTTCCAATTATATTGTATCCATTCAGAAATATTTTATGTACATACAACAAATATGTTTGAACATTTGTTGGCACTCCCATTTAACCAAGAAGTAATGTACCATAGACACTGTCTCTATCTTGGTTTTTTTGCTTAACAGTTTATCTTTGCAATCATGCTGTGTTTTGTTTGTTTGTTTGTTTGATTTGGCAATAACCTTTTTTTATTGTTAGACTTATTGGGGTGACATTAATTAGCAAGAATTACACAGGTCCCAGGTGTACAGTTCCACAGTGCATCGTCTATGTGTTGCATCATGTGCTCACCACCCCATTCTGCATTAATAGACAAGGAACTTCCTCTCCTTTCAATGACACTTAGTAATATTCTGTGTGATATACCAGGACTTACTTAGCCTGCTGATGGACAATAACATTGTATTCACTCTTTGCCACTTTGAATGAAGCTGCAATGAACAGCTTCCCACATACATTATTTCATACTGTTGAGTAAATATTTGTCTGGTAAATCTGGAAGTCTGAGTAACTTTTTTCTTTTTTTTTTTTTTGGTTTTTGGTATGTGGGTAGCTCCCTGGCTGGGAATCAAAGCCAGGCCGCAGTGCTGACAGCGCCAGCACCGAAGCCCCAAGCCACTACACCATCAGGGAACTCCCTGGGTAACTTTGTATTATCAGACATTCATTTGCTTTCTCCACTTGGTCATTCTAGTTTTGAATTTAGAACAATCACCTTTATCACTTATAACTCTAAGTGGTAAGTGATAAAAGTTTTCAGGTAGAAGAGATTGATTGATCCATGCATTCATTTATTTCTTCAGCAAATAATTTTTGAGCTCTACTTTATCCTCCCCAGTGAACACAAGAGACAAAATTTCCTCCTGTCCGGGTGTTTACATTCTGGTGTGTGTTGGGTGGGGGAGATAAAATGGGGATTGGAGACAGACAGTACTTAAATAAAGTAAGTAAATTATGTATATATGTGAGAAAAGGTTCAATGCTCTGGAGAAAAATAAAGCAGGGATGGGGACAGGTCATTCCAGAAATGATGTTGCAACTTTAAACAGGGCGGGCAGGTCACGTAAGGCAGGCTTGGGCAGCCTTTTTCGGGGTAAGGGCTACTTCTGATTTTCTCCAAGTGTCATGGTCCATTAGCTATTTCTTTTGTTATCCAGGCAGTCACCCCAAAATTGCTTGGTGGTCCGCGAGTAGACCATGATCGATGTCTTGCCCAGCTCTGTTGTAAGGACTTGGTATTTGTCCTGCATGAGCTGGGGGCTATTGGAAGATTTTCCCCACCATTATGTTTTGTTTTATTTCTTTTATTAGTGTTTGTATTTTGAAATGGTTTTAGGTTTATAGAAAAGCTGCAAGGTTAGCATAGTGCAGCTTCTCATCCCAACTATACAGGTCCTAATATGAGCATGCAGCACTTTATAACTTAACTATGAGAATTTCTAAAAGCAGGCTGCCACACTATTTTCCATAGTGACACCACCAATATACATTCCCCCAACGGTGTATGAGGGTTCCCTTTTCTCTACATCCTTACCAAATACATCTTTTCTTGAGTTCTGTAATGTGCCAGGTACAGGGAATACAACAATTAAGGTATTTTCTCTGCCCTCTCAAGTAGATGGCAGGCAGGTAAATAGGAATGGTCAAGGGAATATTAAAACTACACAGTACTTATTCATGATAAATCTAGGCTACTATGGAAGCACATAAGAGGGATGCAGTGACTATTACAGTTCAACCACTAAGTAAAAGTTATTTGGATAATGAATGGGTGAGAGAGTAAATAAATGAATGAATGAGTAAATATAATTGATATGAAAGCACAGAACCCTCAAGATAAATAGTCACCATCAAATGGACAGATGCTTGTCCAATTTTACTATTTTGAATGAAATGAGACTGTCAGAGTGTCAGCAGTGCCACAGTCAGTATGCCCCATCTACTTGGCCCAAGACTCTAGTGAACGAACTCCGATGTCGGGCAAAATTGCACGCTTTTCAAGCTCTTTTCAGCATTTTCATTATCGATTAAACAAATTATGTGCTTGTCTTCAGGGAAGCTGACTGTACAGCCAAAATGGGTTGCTTAACTTTGCTTACGATTTTGCATAAGGGTATCAAATCACGGCTGTGATCGTTGCAAAGCAGGAATTCTTTGTCCAGCTGAACTTTGCCCCTTAGTTTCAGCACATCTCTTCGATCCCTTATGGTCGTTTCCATGCCAGCTATTTGCTGGTCTGCATTGCAGATTCTACACATAGCACAACAGGGTTTATCAGAGGGCCCTGTACTCTTCATGATAACTCCTTGGTACAGTAAACACCTGCTGTGGAACTGGAAAGACCTAGTTCAAGCCGGTTTTTCTTAGTTTCACTGATCACTCGTAACTTTTTTATAAACAATGACCTTTTTCTTAATTTCTTCCTACCAAATCAAAGCCTATGGAAATCTTGCCTTTAAAAGTATCAACCATTTTAACATACTAAATTATTTGAAGTAGATTAAAATAAGAATTTAACATTTTACTATGCATTTTAAAAAACTGAAGTTAAAACTATATGTTGGCAATACTTTCCCCAGTATGTTTTATTATTATCTAAGGTGTGATCCACACACTATATAAAGGTGGAGTATTTCAGTGTAGGAAATCTTTCTCTTGAAGACTTTCCTTTATTGGTACCTGCTTGCCTCTTGGAAGTTTTATCAACTTTCATCTCATCAACATTCTGTTCCAGGCACTGCACCACTAACCCCAAATGAAACCAGCATGTTTAAATCTAGGATGACTTTTATCTTATCAATAGTGCTCAGACAACAAGTTATCAAAGCAAAGCAAAACACACAATGAAGTTATTAAATCCTTTCCTAGAACACCATTTTCATCGGCTGCACATTATTTTAACAAGTGGGTATAACCTACATTATTGCTCAGGCCCATCTTTATGGCTGTGTCTCATCTTCTCTAGTTACCCTCAGTCTGTGTATCTCCTTCAAATTAATTGTCCTTATTAATTTCCTCATTCACATCTTTCAATCCATGTCACTCCTATTACTAACAAACTCTATAGAATATATTTTAACTTTTGTAGTGGGGTACATATCACAATTGTCAATCTGAAAAGCTGATAGATGTCTTTACTCTGAGACTCTAAATGAGCCACTCTTAGCTAATATGGACTCAAATGATTTTCATTTTTTGTGGGCCAAGGGACCTAGATTTAATAAAATTTCCTTACTACCTACCATATATAATTCATGTTTGTTTGTTACACCACTTCTGAACTATTACTATATGGTATGAAACTGGATGAAGGTTTTAGTTTGTACTAGTGCAGGTGCTAGGACGGGTTTCAGAGGGAAGAATGGCTCCCCTGCCTGATGGAGCCTTAGCTCGTGCGCTTTGCCCTTTTCCGTAATTTTTGTCTTCCAAGCAAGCCGTTGCTGTGTGAGCATCCACTCTCTCAGCCTGGTGTTCAGGACCAGGCACTACAGTTAAACAGAAGCTGTGATGCTGAAGTGTGCCCAGAATAGAGTCACCATGAGGATGAGGGGATTGGAAACCAAGTCACCTAATTATGTCATACTACATCACGTGCATTGAGTGATTGCCGTCTGCCAGGAGCTGATCCTGAGTGCCTTTTTATTTCATTTAATATTCATAGCACCCCGATGAGGGTGGCACTATTGTTATCCTTGCTTTACAGGTGAGGAAATTAAGACAGAAAAAGTAACTGTTCGATGTCACACAGCTAGTATATTGCAAAACTTCTTAAAAGCTTATGCCCTTGGTTGGAGAAAATAAAGAAGAGTGAGTATAGGGAAGCTGTAACACCTCCTTAAATTTTTGAAGAGCTATCATATGGAAGAAACCATAAATTTATTCAGTTCGTGCTTAGAATGGAATATTTGGACCCAAAGTGAAAGTTGTTGTTAAGTAGATTTCTGGTTAATACATGGAATAACTTTCAAAAAATGAGATGTATTTTAAAAGAAGAATAGGTGATTTTGACAGGTAGTGAGTGACTACTGGAAAAGTGCAGGGACTGGGTGTCCCTGGCTGGGGATGCTGCTAAAAACACTCAGGCACTTACTAGCAGTTTGCATTAGGCACCCTCAACGACCCCTGATGCTGAGGTAAAGACAAATGATTCACTCTAATTCCAGGAGGGTGGGGTTGTGTATTATGGGTAAAGTGGCAACATTTAATGAATTGTAGTTTGTCTACATTACAGAAAAAAAGCATACCAGGACTGAAAGGTTAATTCATATCAAGCAAAGTTGATAAAAAAAAAATCTTAAACTCTACAACAGAAAAAATTGGATAGGCCCTGATAAAAGCGGCAGCCGTGTGCATAACAGAGGTAGTGCAATGTAGTCATTGTGAACATGATTTCAGAGTCAAGCTACCATTTACTAATTGTGTGACCTCAGGCTAGTTGCCTACCCTTGTTATAGCTCAGTTTCCTCATATCTAAACTACTGTGTTGAAAACACTTATTTTAAAATCCCTGTGAGGATTAAATGGATCTTTCTAAAAATTACCTCTCTGTCTGTCTGTCTATACAAGCAAGAGCCTGGCATCAAAGTAAAAATGTTTATTGTTATTATTTCAAAGAATGTTCATAAAATTTTAAATATACAATAACTATAGAAGGTAAATTATTTTTAATTTTATTGTCATAAATTGATACATTGTTTTGAAAAATAGAGAGAAATCAGCATATAGCAAATAAACATAAGAAAATATTAGGCCAAGATAGGTTTGAACTCTGACTTTTATTTATTTATTTATTTTTTATGTGGGTAGCTCCCTGGCTGGGAATCGAACCCAGGCCGCAGCACTGACAGCACCGAAGCCTTAGCCACTACACCAGCAGGGAACTCCCTGAACTCTGACTTTTCAAAAGATTTTCCAAAACAGTTTGTTTTTACTTATTTTAAACAATCAATAAGTATTTCATTGAACATCTATTATTATGCCGAACACAATGCCAAATACTTTAAGGGAAAATATAAGAAGAATCTCACATGGTCCTTATCTCTAAAGAGTTTATAATCTATCTATCTGTGATTATAAAGACACATTTAAAAAAATTTTAGAATCTAACACCTTTAAGTAAAATGATCTTTGGAAGTAATCATTTTGGAAGGTTATACACTTATTTCAGTAATCCTGCCATTGCTCAGGCAGTTTTTGCATCTTTTCCTCTGGGATTGCCTTTGGAATCATTATACACATCATTTAAGGAAAGCAGACTCATTGCTTTAGTTTAGAATGCCTTTCCATCTTCCTCAAGGACCTAGCTTAGTCACCTGACTTAGTCACTAGGTTCAGTGCTCAGTGACTTCTAATTATTTTGGAATCTCAAATTCACTATAAAAAGCAGATTTGGCTATTCTTGATGACCTTCCAAACAATGTACTTCACTATTACTGGCCAGAAAGTACTGAGATCAGGGGCATTTCTCGTCATCTTTGCATCTCCTGCAGCATCCAGCTCTGTTGGTGCTGAGTATGTGTTATGATGAATTAACTGAAGGGGCTGCAGCACATTAGCTGTTCAGTAGCTGGAAAGACCAGGGTGGGCTGAGGATAAAGGTGAGGAAGGGGTCCAGATGGGGCTTGAGGGAGACTTCTTTCTGTTCTATTATTTCAGTGTTTTCTTTCACTACATATTAAACATCTGGCTTTGACAGCGAAGGACAGAAAGGTCTGCCTGAAGCCGGCAGCAGGTTCTCCCAGTACTCTCTTCTAGCCCTGTGTTTTTAAAAATACATAGTTAATTAGTTAAAAGATTTACACCAGTTTATCAGCCCGATACATTATATAGATATTTTCCAAACACACATAAGTTATGTAGATGATCAGATTAAAGTAGAAGTTCAGTTTCAACATATAGAAACCTATGCCCATATCCATTAATGCCAGGGTTCTTTCTCACATGTCTATGCTCAATAACTACCATTAGATTTCATAAAACTGTTCAGAAAAGGACATGTGTTTGACTTTTATGTGTTTTTAAATTAAATTTATTGGGGTGATATTGGTTAGCAAAATTACATAGGTTCCAGGTGTACAATTCTGTACTATGTCACTTATGTGTTGCATCATGTGCTCAACACCCAGAGTCAGTTCTCCTTCCATCACCATATATTTGACCACACTACCACCACGACCACCTCTTCCCCCACCTTACTCTCTTTTATATGTTTTTGTGACTTGCCTTTATTCTGAAGTTTCTAGCAGGGTCCTTCTAGCTCTACTCAATATTTTAATATAAAGACAAGAATATGAAGATTGTTTTTAATGTAATGACATGAAGTGTAAGATTTCAAAAGTAACCAGAACACAAATTATTTTGTCAGTATTTGTTCCTTGTTTTTAGACAAAGAAAGAAGAGTACAAAGGTTCCTGGTCACAGACCTCTGTGTTAAATATATTTTTATACTTTTCTTCCCCTTCACTTATGAAACAATAAATAAATCAATATTTTGGGATGATAAAAACGTCAGAAATCTGTGGTGTATACAGGTTCCTGTGTATTCACTAGTGTCTGCAAACATCAGTATGTTTGGGAGTTCAGGGTACAAGGAATGTCTGGCTTTATTTACTGAATAATGTTTTATCTTCAGTGGCTAATGCATTTAAGAATCCCTAGATAATGATTAGAATAAGTCATTTCTCACTTATTTGAAGTATTTTAATCATCATCAAAGTATGCTTTCTCTACTTTTAATTATATTTATGCATATATTTAGTACTTTTTAAAAGTATGATCCCTATAAAAACCATCTTCTCTAATAAATATCCGTATCTCCTGGAACAAATGTTTGGCTAAATGATTTCTTGATTACCTTTATAATCCAAATAAATTTACATTAGGAAAGTTGTTCTAGTTCAAAAATAAAATGGATAAAGAAGTACAAAATGGATTAAATATATACTAGCACTGAATAGAGAAGGTGAGACAGCAGAGATTGTGGCCAATTTTTAGAAGATGGAAAAGAAATGGCATTGTATTAATGAGAGAAAGGCAGGGGGGCAGAGAGAGAGAGAAAGAATATGATTCAAAACAGAATAGTAACTCAAGGCCCCCCCCCAAATGTCTTTAGTAATGAAGTGGATTGATTATAACAAATAGTGTAATTTAGAAATTATAAGACCTTAGAGGAGGTGAAGGTCTGTTATTCTTCTTTCAACAATGAAAAGGGAAGTTAATTAGAAATTTCTAGACAACCAAAGAAAGTCACAGTCCAAGGATGAAGCAAATTAAAATATAGTATGAATTTAGACTAAGTATGAAATATAAGAAAAAGTGTCCATTTGACCTTAATCTTGGAACATTCTTCTACCAGTGGCTCAAGTTTTATAAAATAGGATTATTTCTCTTTTTCCTTAGTTCCATGCTTATAACTTGGTTCTTCAGTGAATAAAATTTAGAAAATCATTACCAGGGTACCAGGATATTAGTCTGGAAATTTTATTGGCAGCATCAAGATAGTATAGATATCAAGTGTCAAAGCAAGATGGATACTCTTCAAAGTAGGTAGCCAAGAGTCAGTGAGATAACTCATCTAACTCCATACTGGAAAATCTGGATCACAGAGACCAATGAACCAGATATACTTTCCTTGTGAGTGAAGAGGGTGCAGTCAAACTAGGATGAAACCACACTCTCAGAGTTTGTTTGCATAAAGGAAGAGCGACAGGTCCTCTAGTCAGTCTTGACCCTAATAAGAGCGAGAGAGAGTGTGTGTAAACCTGCCTGGAAGTATTTAAAATCTGGCCCAAGAGAATCAACAGGAAGGACCATGGAACCTCCCCAAATAGGATATATCTAGAGTGACCTGCTGAAAAAGCCAGGATCTGAAGGGGAAGTGGCAGTCAGAGAAAAATGCAATGCCTGTGGCATGAGGATGACAGGCAGAGGTTCCCAGGGGAAGACTCAGGTGAACCCTGACTGTGCTCATGAAGCTCTACCAGGCCCAGAGAACTAGGTCTTCCTATTAGGTGCCAGTCAAGTGTTTACCCCCCTTTCTGTCTTCCCCCGCCTCGCTTGGAATCTGAAGGAGTCAGAAACCATGGTTAGCAAGATGGAAAGGGAGGGCTGGAAGCATGAGACAGAAAGGGAAGGATCACACTGGCCTTCCCTGGTTCCTAGCCTATTGACATCTTCTGCTGGAAATAAAAGGGGAACTTTTAAGTTGGAAACATGTTCCAAGTTTTGATTTCACATGGAACCTAACTCAATTACTGAATTGACACTGTGTTTGTTAAGTGATTGTGGGGCTTTCTGTCGCCTCAGAGTATCCACAGAAGTCCTGGGCCATGTCAGTGTTTTCAAACAGGGACAGAAGAAAGAATCCACCCATTGAACAGGTTTAAAGAGAAAGAGGGAGACAAAAATAGTGTTCTGATTTGTTTTTTATGAGTCCTGCTTGTGTAATATGACAATTATAATAACATTATACATGTTATTTACTAACTCTGCACTTTTATAGTAAATCTAAAGACAAATAGTGGAAGACTTAACTATAATCACAGAGCAGAACACAATCATTATAAACTTTGATAATATAAAAGTAATGCTATAACTTAAAAATCCAAGAAGTAGATGAGGGAGGAAAAGCAGAGGGAAGAAGAAGGAGTTAGTTTTTTTTGTTTGTTTGTTTTTTTGCTTTTGCTTTTTGGTTTGTGGGTAGCTCCCTGACTGGGAATCGAACCCAGGCCGCGGCACTGACAGCGCCAGTGCCGAAGCCTTAAGCCACTACGCCATCAGGGAACTCCCAGTTAGTTCTTATTTTACAAGGATTGTGGTCAACAGATACTGCCTCATTGAAGGATTAAGGAATAGGTGGTTAAATATGAACTTCAAATCTATAAAGACAACCAACAAAAGAAACAAAACTTAGAAGTCACAATTGGGAAAAGAAGAACAGGGAAAACATAAAAGATTTAAATTCCTTAGCTTTTATAAAGGGTAGTTACCACTTAAAATTGATAAAACAAGACAGAGAGGTACAAGACATCAAAACATAAATGGCAAACAGTTTACCTTTGGGAATGGGACTGGTGTCAGGAGGGGAGCAACTTTTACTTTTCATTTTATACAATTGTATACATTCTGAATTTTTATTATCATATGCATGCATAGTGTTTAAAATAATAAATGGAATGAGATTTGAGGAAATTAATAATTTTTTTAAATACTATATTTATTGGGGTAATACTGGTTAGGAAATTTAAATAGGTTTCAGGTGTACAATTCTACAATACATCATCTGTATATTGCATCGTGTTCTCAGCATCCCAAGTCAGTTTTCTTTCCATCACCGTATATTTGACTCCTCCTTCCTCTTTCTCCACCCCCACTCTCCTCTCCCTTACTCTCTGGTAACCACTAAACTATTGTCTATGTTCATGAGTTTTTTTTTTGAAACTTTGTTTGTCTTGTTCCTTTGTTGCTTTCAGTTTTATATCCCACATATGAGTGAAGTCATATGATTCTCAACTTTTTCTCTCTGACTGATTTTGCTTAGTATGATGTTCTGAAGCTCCATCCATGTTGTCACAAATGGCAATATTTTATCTTTTCTTATGGCTGAGCAATATTCCATTGTGTATATGTACCACATCTTTATCTAATCATCTATCCAAGGACCCTTTGGTTGTTTCCATGTCTTAAAGAAATTAGTAATTTTAATTTAAAAATTTCTACCTGGCTCTGATCCACGGTTTGGTGTGCATGTCCAAACCACTTCCCCAGCTGCCGTGTTTTTCTGAAGCTGGTGGCAGAAAGCCCCTTTCTGGGGCCAGCTCCTCTGCAATTGCCCTGATGTGGTAAGGCTCAAATCCACAGCACCCGCCTATGTACCTAACTCCTAGGTTGTAGGCTTCTCTAGCATATTTTTGAATATCCCATCTGGTTGCAGCTCTGGGCTCCAGTCCTGTAATAGAGCAGTTACAGCATTTCTGTTACCATCATCTCTATTTTCAAATGGTAGATGCTCTGATGGGCATTTTTTTTTTTTTCAGTTAAAAAAATAAAACCTGTAAACTTTAGAGTATGCATTCTTCAGGTAGCTCATTTTGGGTTAACATTGAATTTTTTTTTTTTTGTCTTACCAGTCTCGTATTGTAAACCATACCGTAGTTGTTCATCATAGCTGTTTTCATTTTGTCAGAACAAGCAATCACCAAGACCTCTATTATGCACCTGAACTTACCAAAGGGATATTCTGGGAGATCCACAAACCCTCCTTTGCCACAATCAGGCATGTGGAACCCCAGGGCCTGTACCATCAGGTGTGCTTTCAACCCTGCAGCCTGGAGGCCTTCCTTCATGAGCTTCATGGTCTTCAAGCTGGTCGCAGGCCCAAAGCGGCAGTTCACACCAATGATTGAAGCCCCTACACAAAGAAATAAAGAAATTTTACATTTTGTCTCTTTTTTACCTGTTTATTTTATTTTTATTATTTTTTCATGATTTCTCTTTTTTTTTATTGTTAGTATTTTATTTTTTAATAGTTGGAAGATGCCTTAGAGATTAGCCATTCCCCTCCACCTTCCAAGTTTTACAGACAAGAAAATTGATACTAGTTAATTATTTTATTTCTGAACTGCTCTCACAATATTAAAAGCAAACGTTGCTAAATTTCATAAACAACAGCTGAGCTGATGATCACATGGCGAGTCCAAATTACCTGCTTTCACCAGCTTAACAGCACATTCTCCAGGGGTTACATCATGCTTGTCTCCCTCTGGGCCTATGCACATAGTAGCTGCCACAGGTTTACCAGACTCCTTTAAGACTTCCACAGCCCACACAGCTTCTTCAGCATGCTCAAAATACTAAAAGAAATTTCTTTTTTTTCCTATTGGTCCAAATATAAAGCAGATTTTTGGGTGGTAGAACACCCAAAATAGTTATAGAAATTACAAATATATAATAAGTGATTAAAAATAAAACTTGCTAACAAATGCATCTCTATCAGAATGACTAAAGAGTACCTTTCTGAGTAAACATTTTAGTTCCTTTAACAACATATAGACTTTCTTTCAGGTATCATCTAAAAAAAGACTCACAAGGGATTTTAAAGTAATTGAGTATTTAAAAATCATAACTTTGAAGGAACAAAAGTTTTACTAATAAATTTTGGAGTCATCTTTTATGGAACTGGAGTAATGCTGAAAAATAATGAATAGTTTGTCATGCTTTGTACTACTTCGAAGTGCTTTTATATTCATTTCAAGTTAGATAATCATAAGTGTTCCATGAAATAGGAAGGGAAATAGGATTACTTCCCCCAGATGAGAACATTGAGGCCCAGAGTGGGGAGGGATAGCTACTGAGCTTTGTGGATGGTGGGCAGGACACCTTGTCTGGTAAATTCATGCCATTTGCAGGGATGCTTCTTAGGAACCACCTTAATTGCCTCAGTTGAAAAGCTGACCTTAAGTAAGTGAGAATTCTCCAGCAGAAATCTCCCTGTTTCTTCCTTTTTGACTTAGAAACAGATTCTGCAGAAGCGATATGTCAGGAATGACAGAGAATCAAAAGACAGGTTCTTAAAAAAATAAGTGTTGGAGTTCCCTGGTGGTGTAGTGGCTTAAGGCTTCATTGCTGGCGCTGTCAGTGCTGCGGCCTGGGTTCAATTCCCAGTCAGGGAACTACCCACATACAAAAAAAAAAAAAAAAAAAAAAAAAAAAAAAAAAAAAAAAAAAAAAAAAAAAAAAAAAAAAAAAAAAAAAAAAAAAAAAAAAAAAAAAAAAAAAAAGTGTTCCCATCATCTGGAGAACAGATAGAGTGGAGTGTGTGCTCAGTTCTGCCAAAAATTGTTCCCAGGTGGTTTAGCTGTTGGTGGCCCTGAGCCCCAGGAAGGTTAATAAAGCAACGGCTTCAATACGTTCAGTAGAGTGACTGGGGAAATGGCAGTGGGTAGGCTCTTGTCCTTGTTGAGGTAAGAACTTGGGTTGAGGACGGACTTGACTCCAACAATTATAATGGGAAATGGGGAGTGAGGGCTTTTTAATTGCTGGAGGTAGAAGGAAGAGAATGTTATGGGCCTTCATGTTCAATCAGTGACCAATTCTTACTGTTTCTTTCCTCAAAATATTACTCGTTATTATTTGAGTGAAAACAGAGAGGCAAGAGTGAGTAAGGCATTGAAGATGGCAAGGGAACTACTTGGTGCTAAGGATTATTTGTGGGGCCTGGATGAGCTTGAGTAGCCACTGATCCCCAAAGCTTTGCTTCTTCATGGCCTCTAGCACACATACACATTGACTTCTAGCCTGCCTCTCCCTTGAAAGAGGATACTCCCTCAAATCACTGTTGCCTTCCTCTGACCCCACATTGTAGGGTCCCTTGAGAGTCAGCTGCTGCAACACCCCGACCTTAGAAAACCAAAGGCTACAGTCGAGCCTCTCCTGGGTTTGTTCTTTAGCTTCAGAGAGAGCCTAGCATACAAACGAGAGGGTGTTGGGTTTGACTACAGTGCATTTAAATAAACCTTTGACCATCTATGTAGAAGAAATGAGGGCACAAGGTAGTCCAATACCCTCATGAAAGTTGAAGACTACCCATTTATACTTGTCAAAATAGGTTTACCCCCTATACCACTAGGCTTACCTCTGCAATCAAGAAGTCCACATTTTTTCTGGTAAACACCTCTAGCTGTAGTCGAAAAAGTTTTTTAACTCTAGCTTCATCCTTGTGGTGTTTGTATATTGATGTCTGGCAGATCCCCCCTGCTACCAAAGCATCACCTCTGCCAGCCACTTCTCTGGCAAGGTCACAGGCAGCTGCATTTACATCTTCCCACTGACATTAGAGAGAAAGATTTAAGATGGTGAACTTAGCATTTTAAAAGTAAAATGTAATCAATAACAAAGGGAGCCATGAGCAAGTAAAATGAGTACAAGTTGCTGGTTTAAACTGCAATTCAAGAAGACCAGCAGAGGTGGGTACCACCTCCTCTCCTACCAGTGAGCTTGTGTTTCCATTAGTGTACTGTTCACACTGGATTTTAGCATATTTGTTTGCCTTCCACACTTGACCATGAGCCACTTCAGAATTAACTCTATGCCTTTCTATCATCTCTGTATCTAACATAGAAAGTGCACTATACCAGGCACGCAGTAAATGTTGGTTGGTTGAATGAACAAATGGGCATTAACATTTACAAGTATTAACACTTTACATTTACAGAAGATCTCACAATACTTCTTTATCCTTCACCCTATCCACCTTTCTCAATAACCCTATGTGGTTAACCACAAATTATCTCTATTTTGCACAGAAAACCAATAATCCATGCAGTTAAGTGTCTTGCACATAGTCACACAGACAGTAAGTAGGTGGCAAAGTTGGGAACCTAACCCAATTCTTCCATTTTAGGCTAGTGCTATGTTCTCTAGGACCTCCCAGTCAGAAAAGAAGAATGTGAAGTGAGAAGGCAAAAAGAGCATCTATAAAGTTTTAATTCTGTATGAAAAAATAACACAGGAAAATGGCCATGCCCTCCCAATGGCCTGTTCTTTCCCAGTTCTATCCCCTTTCTTCCCCTAGATGAAGACACAGTAAAAGCTCATATATTTAGTATATAAACATATGTTTACATAATAATTAATTATGTAATAGGTATTTTATGTGGAGTTTGTAATGAAGTATAGTAACACATCAATTCCATAGCTTCCCATCAGGAAGTTATTTTCATTATAGATGGTACCTGACCCCCATTCTGCCCCCACAACCAATTGGAATTTCAGTTTACCTTGCTTTCCATGTTTTCTCCACTGGCAGAAAAGGTAAAAGTCTGCATGACATCCGATCCTGCTCTCAAGAATTCCACGTGAAGCTGACGAACTACAAAGTAGTTGTTTTTTAAATGGAAATTTAAAAATTTAAAATCACAGAAGCTATGCTTTTCAGCAGAAGCGGCTCACCTAATCATATCTCTTTGAGTCAGACACAATTTCAAACCTACTACTTATAAAAAATAAATTGCAGATTAAGGTCAGTAGAATGCAAGGACAGGACATGGCAGAGTCCATACCAAATCAGGGCTGTGTAGAGTAGCCTTATACTGTCCTGCTGATGGGCCTCGTGGCTTGGTGAAGTCTCTCATGCAGGGATTAAGGCTTGACTGGCCAACTGTCCCTTGGTTCCTTGGTCAAGAGGGTTTATTCATTTGTCAGTGTTGTGAAGGAGGTAGTTGGTCTACTTACATTCAGCACTGGGGAGCGCTCAAAGTAGAATGAGGAAGACTTGTGTTTATTTCTTTGCCCCTCTCCCTCCCCCAACAGAGCCTGGCTATTGTCTATGCTCTGTTAAGCTGGTGGTTACAATTAATCATCCTTACCAAACACACTCTTATAACATAACATGCAAATTAGCCAGAAGGATGGATCTGAAGCAATAACAGTTTTACTATGTTAAGAAAACTCTTGAATATCCACAAGGTAAATATTCATGAAACAAATATTAAGATGTATATTTTTGCTCTACCTATATATGAAGAAGAAAATATGTGTGTGTGTGTGTGTGTGTGTGTGTGTGTGTGTGTGGTGAGGGGAGAAGCAATAAAGAGAGGCCATTCTCTCCAGTTTGCTTCAGCCTGTGTACTGTCACTGTCTCCACATCTTGGCAATTTTGACAAGTGAAACAGTCCTTAGAAAACATACGCTATTATTTTTTTATCTTCTCTCAGTCAGATGTAAGCAAAATGTCACCCAGATAAATGCCTTGTCATCCACTCTCGAGGATGCTGGCACCGACCTGCATTTGGATGTTCCACTACAGCTTCTGGGGTCCAGAGCCCAGCCTTCACATAGCCCCTCTTCTCCAGAGTTATAAGAAAGCTGCCATCTCCAACCACAACCTCCCCTCTATCCAGACGTTCCAAAATGCCCTGAAGAAAAGAAAGAAAGACCATCTTTAAAAAAAAGTATCTTCTTTTTTAAAAAAAGCAGCTTCTAATTTTAAGAAAGGCATTGCTCTGTTCTCATAGCTAGAGTTCTGTTAAAATCATCAGTGTCTAATGGCATTTCAGAAAGATTGAGTATACTATATATCTTGGACAATCCAGGTAGTTGTTTTGTGCAGAGTGCTGTGACTATTTTTTCTCATAACATTTAATGAGTCAAAATATAATGAAAGTGGTGATTCCATGATAGATATTTTAGTTTTCAACATGTTGGTGGCCTTTCTAGTTGCCTAACTAATTTGAATGTTTCTTTCTTCTTCTTCTTTGCTAATGTATTTGTTTGGGAGAGGCAATGTCCCCATCTTAAAAAAAAACTCTCATGTTCCTTTGCTGCTGGTTCTGATCTGTATTTCTCTTGATAATTAGTGATGTTGAATACTAGTATGTTCAATTAACCTATGACAAAGGAGGCAATATATAGTGGGGTAAGGATAGCCTATTCAATAAATAGTGTTAGGAAAATTAGACTGATACATGCAAAAAAAAAAAATAAATGAAACTAGACCACCTTCTTACATCATATACAAGAATACACTCAAAATGGATTAAAAACTTAAATGTCAGACCCCAAAACCTTAAAATTCCTAGAAGAAAACAGGTAGTAAACTCTCTGACATTGCCCTTAGTAATAAATTTTCTGATGTATCTCCTTGGGCAAGGGAAACAAAAGGAAAAAATACACACATGGGACTATATCAAACTAAAAAGTTTTTGCACAGCAAAGGAAACCATCAACAAAACAAAAAGACAACTTACTGAATGGGAGAAGATACTTGCCAATGAGGCATCTGATAAAGTCTTAATATCCAAAATTTATAAAGAACTCATACAGCCCACAGTAACAACAACAACAAATACAATTGGAAAATGGGCAGAGGACCTAAATAAACTGTTAAAATGTACCTGTTAGCTGAGAAGAAAGGTGAGATCAACTCCTTCCTGCTAATATTTTAACTCCCAAGTACACATTAACATGAATTAGTGTATCATAAGCTTGTATTGCAAGAGTAGAGGCAAGGAAGAGATTGAACAGTGACAGCATGTTTTTAAAACCTTCAAAAAATGAACTGTAAAAGTGAACATAGTATCAGAGAAAGTTTAGAGGAAGAAATCAGCACAATGTTGTTTGCTTCTTGCTTTTATAATCAGAAAAACATATCCAAAATACGTTTCTGTTGTTTTTAAAACTCAGCTTCCTCATCTTATGTAACTATCATTGTGTCCTTTCTTACAGCGTGTATATAAATATTCTTATAATGTAATTGCAATCAGTCTGTGATCTATTGTATCTCCTTTTATAACTTAACATTGCCAAAGCACTCTTCCTGTTCCAGCCTTAGCTTTTTAACTGGCTACCTAACAATTTATTATGTGGATGAACCTTAATTTACTTAGGGGGCCCACTCTTGTAGGGCATCCTGGTTGTTCCTTGTTACCATAAGTAAGTTGGTGGTGCACATTTCCATCTCTGTATCATCCTGTCCTTCCCCACCCTTTGTTCTGAATTTTGGGGCACAGGTGGGTTGCTTTAAGGGGTCCTAGACATGTCCTGAGTCCAAGTTCATGCCTTACCTTGTTTTGTTACCCCTTCTTCCCACCACGCACACACCCAGTGTAGAAATGGGAGGACAAAGCCTACAGCTGGTGGCCAGATCGCAAAAGGGGCTAAAAGAAAGAGCCAGGAGACTGGGACTGCCGGGTGGGATGAGGTGGAGGGGTCCCCAGGCACCTCACCCTCTACCCCGGTGGGTCTGGGGGTGTCCTCCCAGGACTGGTTTCAGGCCTGCCTGCAGCTGGGACAGCCATACTTTGGCTCTTTCCAAAACCTGAAGGAAGGAGCTCTTGGACAGGAGAGCAGGAATGCCGTGAGGGTGCCGGCTGAGGGGAGGAGATGTGTGCAGCTTTTCACATCCCAGCTCCACCCTGAGCTAGTGGGCTGACTCCGTGCCTCCATTTCCTCACCTGTCAAATGGGAACAGTTGTGAAGAAGAGGGAGCAATTTGCATAACGCACTCCGCGCCGTTGCCTGCCCTAAGTCAGGGCTCAAGAAATGACACCTAGGGTTGTTCTCTTATCCTCACACGGAGGCAGTGCCGTCATTCCCCGCCTCACCATCAGGTAAACTGAGGCCCAGAGCTGCACAGGTGCCTTGCCAAAGCCGCAGCGGTGGGCTAAGGGCTGAGGTGGGATTTGCGCTCCCGGCGCTGGGAGCCCCCCAGACAGGAAGGCTGACTGAGAACCTCGCGGGCTCCGGGAAACTCACCTTCCTGGCCCCGGGGCCACCGGCCAGCGCCATGGTGCCGCAGCTTTGAGGCGCTGGGTCGCGGGGCGCGCGCCTGTCCAGGATCCCGCCCCTTGCCCGAGGGAGGATCTTCCCCGCCGTCCCGTCGGCCCGAGGCTGTCGGCGGGCCTCGGAGCAGCTGCCAGCGCCTTCAACCGGCCTCGGCCTCGCCATGCTCCGCTGGGGCGCGCAGCGGCTGCGGGGCTTTCCACTGCCGGGCTCCCCCGGCCGGTCGTGCTCCGTCAGCGCCCGCGAGGGGTGAGTAGGGGCCTAGCCTGGCCTGGGGCCGGCGGGGGGCCGAGGCCGACCCCCCAGAGTTAGGGGCGCTTCTGCCTCTGAGAAATGGGATTTCGGATTTCTTTTTGATCTGTTTTCTTTTCCATGCACACCGTACAAAGTGAACCAGTATCAAAGGGTTCAGGTGCAAAGTCTCTCCTAACCTTATCCCCTTCTCCAGTTAGCTTACGGTGACTTAACGTGTCTATGCAGACATGGTCGCTGTGTCGGTAAACACAGGTGTTCATATGTTCTTTGGCTTACTTACATGGAGCTTTTTACAGTATGTCTTGGAGAAGCTCACCATCCAGTTGGGAAGACAGTTATGCAAATAAATATGTTAAATCACTCAGCAATAATTATAATTAGAGAAACATGCACACGGGAAGAGGTAGTTAAGTGAGGAAGAACAGTTTACTCTGTCTGACTCTCTTCAGCCGGGATAACAGCAGAGAGATGACATGATCCAAGCTATGGATACTAAACTTTATGATGGTTAAGGTTTTTCATAAAATAAAATGATTATAATCAGTGTGTTCTTTAAGTAGACTGAGAAAATTATTCTCTAGATTATTTGAAAAAAAGAACTCACCTGTTCAATTCTTTAGCTAAATTAGTTATCTACAATGGACCAGAATTATGTGGAACAGAGCTTAAATGCCTCCCTCCCCTAACCAGGTTGCCTAAGTCAGGCTTTAGATACCGTTCTTTAAAGAAAAAAAAAAAAAGAATACACACACACACACACACATAGCTGCCTTAGCCTAGTAAAGCTACCATTTAAAAAAATGTCTTCCAGAAAAGACAACCCGCCCTTATCTGCAGAAACAAGATGGAAAGACAGAGCAGAAACAGTGATCATTGGAGGTGGCTGTGTTGGTGTGAGTCTGGCCTATCACCTAGCCAAAGCCGGGATGAAAGATGTGGTCCTCCTGGAGAAATCAGAGCTCACAGCTGGATCTACCTGGCATGCAGTAAGAAAAGCACCTCAAAACTGTCATAGGCATGAATTGTGCTCTAATGAAATCAGTTTCCTTCCTGTCCTCAACTTCCCACTGCAAACCCTGCAGAGTAAATTCCCTTCAGTAGTGTTGGAAAGCGCAGTTCCCCCGTGGTTGATGCACTTTCAGGCAATGATCCCTACATTTATAATGTCTTTATCTTGCACATATGGCTTCTGAAGTCATATCTTGTCTCTGCCATTTTCTACTCAGGTGACTTGTAGCAAGTTACTTAAGTTTCCATTTCCTGATGTGTAAAATGGGAAGAAAAGTGAGCAGTTTTCACATATAATATGATAGCTTGTTAAATGTTAACTGTGCAAAACAATTTTTCCTTAAGCAAAGAGACCCCTGAGTGGAAAAGGCATTAAACTTGGTTTGTGAACAAAGTATTATGCTGTTTATGGTTTACAAAATGAGATTCATGCAGTGTGAGCCCACGATGGAATCAGGCATCAGAAGCCAGGTTATTTGGCCCTTGAGGAATAAAGAAAAATAAAAAGATGGTTGCTCCAGGAAACTGATTCTAGGACTTTTTGCAAATCTAGGAGGCCTCTGTTGGAGGAGCAAAGTGAAGAAATCCCATACATTAGGAATTTTTAACAGAAATATTTGGAGCAGATGTGAGAATGTGAGGAGATATGAAAAGGTTGGGGAGCCAGCTAAAGGGGCAGGATACAAAAAAATAAAGGCCTCACTGAAGCATAATGTGCTCAAGGATAAATGTGTCTGGAGAGTACAGGAATTGGTGCTTAGGGAGGAAGGCACAGCTTGCAATGTGAGTTGTCAAAAGGGAGTCACAAATGCAAAAATTCTGAGGTTTTCTTATATTTTAACAAGACTGCTTTGTCAGTGCCTGACACTGCTACTGATATGGAGCATTTCTTGTGGGATGGCAAGAAAGGGGAGAGGATTCAGGGAAAAGTAGTTTAGAAGCATGGGACCCCAGGAGAGGCTGCCCCTGGGAAAAGTAAAACAGTGTAAGTTTTGAAGGGTTGAAGACTAAAGATGCAACATGATCCATTTGGGATATAGGAAGACAATACTAAAATTTTCTATTTATTTTTATCTATAAATGTAAGAAAGAAATTAAGCCTTACTAATCTTTGTAAATGGTCTGCACCTTTGATCTGGATGACTGTCTTCAGTGTATCATGAGATATTACAGATCATGTACTATAGGATATTATTGTGATTAATTTTATCGAAATGGGACATTAAATAATGTAATTTGTGATAAAAGGAGAGGAAATGACCTTGAGAGTTTTGTTGTACTACACACAGATTTGTTGGTTATCTCATAACAATAATTAAAAGAGATGTGAAACTTAAAGTTTTCCTTTTATAAAATGTTCCAAATTTGGTCACCTTTGTAGTGATGCAAATTTCTACAAAACAGATACATATAACAAAAATAGATGCAGTCTAGCCTTTCAAAGTAAAAGTGATGTTACTGTACATGAGAAGTAACTGTTCTGTTTTGTTTTGTTTTGTTTTTGCAAAATAGTCCTGTTGGGAAGAAAGTGTTTTGCAAAGGGATATTTGGAAATGCTGGCTATATTATTAGATTTTCTGGACAAAATGATAGGAGTCACCTAGAAAAGCTTTCCTATATGCAACAGATAAATTTTTTAACCTATCTAAAATTTTTCTGAATAAGAGTTTCAGTGGGATTTTTACCCATTTACTTAAAATATAAAAAGGCAAAACTTCCAATTAGCTTATAACAACTGATGAACAAAAGAACATGAAACATTAATAGTCAAATTTCAATAGAAACCTTCATGGAGGTAGTGATTGGGAGGGAGGAAGTGGTGTCAGGATGCAGAGCACAGCCAAGAGAGTACACTTCTCCCACTCAGGTCTCCATGTAAATGGCAGGCAGCTTCTTTAACTATCACAGCCATTTAAACTAGTCCCAAAATAAAACCAACCTGGAATTAGGCCTTCAATTGCTGTTTTACCAAGGTTAACCATATAAATAAAGTATATTAATCACATAGCCCTTGCTAAAATATTAATAAGTTTAATGTTCCAAATAAAATAAAATCATTTAAAATATTTATTTCCAGTTGTTTTTGTGTTCTATGATCTCTGTTATTATAATATAGTAATACACATTTATATATCATGTGAAAATAAGGAAATACACCTATTTTAGTGCATATGCTTAAACTTTTTAATTGGATGTGAGTGCATAGATAAAAGATTTGGAGCCACTGAGATATAGAATAGCTTGAGGACAGTCACTGGACTATTTGAGGTTGTAGAGGCTCATGAAAGAGGATTACTGAAGATGATATTTCTAACTCCATCATTCTTTTCATTAATTCATTAATTCATTGGCAGTCTACTATAAAGAAGAGCTTTCCCTTCTCCTTATTTATTTATATCAATAAGGAGTCATAACTTCTTATTTTACTCGAAGGGCTTTAATTCCTAATGATTATTCATGTCTCTGTTTTATCTTCCCTCTTTTACAATATCTTCTCCATCAACTATAACTATTTTCTTTCTTCAAATCAAAGGTAAACCCCTTCCTTGTCCTCCTGGAAGATCTCAGTGACCCCTCCAGCATCTTTTCTTTTTTTGAGTTCTTATGTCTTTATATGCTCTGGCACTTAATTATAGGCTCTTGATTTTATTGTTTCATGTATGAAGGTTTCATCACCTCAATCAGACTGTAACATCTTGATGGGTAAGAACAATGCTTTCTCCTTCAGAGTGTTCCCATTTAATAGAACCTTGATGAATCCCAGAACAGAAAAACATTGTATCCTTCTTACATCCACAAGACTGGTGCATCAGTTAACAAGAAATACCATAAGTTATATTCAAATAACTTATAATAAAAGCACAGATATGGTTGACCCCAAAATTTCAACACAGATTAAAAGATAAAAGCCAATGGATAAAATATATGTAAGATTATATATATATATATAAAATTTTATACCTGGCAAAAAAACTAAGCTCAGGACTTATTTCTGACTCTTCTGTCAGCTAGGAAACTAGGATAGGATGAATTGTTCAGAGGAAATAAGTATATAGTTTCAGTTATGGATACTAATTTTTCCTTGACCAGGAATTCCTAGAAAAAATGTTCCCTAAACAAAGGACATTGGGATGAAGAACAGTTTTACAAAAACTAACCCGTATGATTCTTTCAGATGAAAAATTGTTAACTCATTCTATGAATATAGTTTTCTGGGGTGAAGAAGAATAGGATTGATGTTAGTATGCATAGTATCTAAATTCCTGGTGGTCTGGCTTAGCCTAGGTTAAGATTAGAGGACCTTGAGGACTAAATGGTGAACAGCACCCTAGGCCAGTGCTCACCAATATGTTTCCTCAACTGACAGGAGATTTATGGAAGACAGAGTTCTCTAGCAGATACCCAAAGTCCAGGGATTCTCCGTAATTGAGCTAGAAAAGTTCATATGTACACTAGATACCAAGGTGGGGTGTTTGGTGGAAAGTTAAGGAGCCTGACTTGGCAGTTCCACCCTAACAGAGCCATCCAATGAGAGGACCTATAAGCTGGGCCAGGATTTTTCTCAAAATAAGTATCTGTGCATGTGTCCAAATGCTTGAACAAGTACTTGATAGAAGACTGAGGATTCTGGTCCATAAAGGATAATTGATGAATTTTAAATGGGGTGTTTTTGAGTTTAGGAGAACCAAATGCCCACCACTGCCATAGATAAACCTCATAAATAGTCCTAAAAAGATTTTATTTTGAACAGATTGTGTTCCGATGAACTGTACAGGATAAATTAGCTGCAAAATGGGGCCCTAGACACTTAATTGAGATTATCTGCTTCATATAATTGTTTAGAATTCTTTGGCTACTACATTGCATCTGCCAGAGTTGATAAAAGGGAGTTTGCAATGCTATTATTTAGGCATTTTTCCTAAGAGTAATTATTCAGTAAATACTTGTGGAATATAACCTACGTGCTCATCAAACTGGTTATGTCACCGCAAAAGTCTGTTCACCAATTCATTAGGCTCTAATTCCAAGGAATTTTCCAATTCTTTAATTTTGAAAGTTTCAGGAAATAGGACAGGAGGGCTGCTCCATTCAATGGAAAGGTAGGGATTGGGCCAAGGAGAACTTTACTAGTCCATAGACCTGCTCTGTAAGGGAATGCATATGATTTTGATATACTGGTCTGAGTCCGCATTGTATGCCATACCCCCATATTCTAATAGCATATATTCTCATCAAATCATCTCATCTCTGAATCTTCAAACAATTCTTTTCTTTAATAACTTTAGGAATGTAATAGTTATGTTTATTGGCTGGCTTTCACTTTACTTAGATGGTTCAAATTAGTTCTTACAGCCCTGTCATGAGCCTTATGCTCTGGCCTGCTCGAACTGGTGCTGATGTGTTCTTATCCCAGAGAACTGGCTGCTCCTGCTGCATTTCTTGCCAGCATTAAATTTCTGCTTAACAGATAAACTATCAACATTTTGAGGATGTTAATTTATTTCAGTATTTCCTTTCTCCCCCACTTTCAAGGCAGGTTTAACAACTTACTTTCATCCTGGAATAAACTTGAAGAAAATACATTATGATAGCATCAAACTTTATGAGAAACTGGAGAAAGAAACTGGACAGGTAAATACATTGCACTTGAAATTGTTGTTTAGGTCCATTTCTCAGACATATGTTACATCTCTGAAGGATTTTTATATCATCATGTATAGCTGTGTGTAGTGACATCGATGGCATGTGAAATGTTTAATGTGATAGAGAAATCTGATGAGAGTTTAAACCGAGAACCTCTCACATTTGCTCTATGATCAGTTTAATTTCTTGAAGTATATTATCCATGTAATTACCTGCTCTTCTTGATTTTTTTAATGAAGAAAGATTAAAAAGTAGCAGCTTTCAAAAATAGCTTTAGTCAGTTACCATATCCAGAAACTAAGAAATCAGAGCCTTTCAGCAATTGCATTGCATAGGGTCTGAAAACAGTCTGTGCCAGACTGTCACATGGCTTTGAAAGTACTTTGCTAAAATCCCCTCACTTTTATCTTTATCTCTTCTCATATTTATTAGTACTCTTAAAGTGGCAGGCAAACAATATCCATAGGCTGAAGTCTACTTAAATGTTTTGTGCCATTTCCTTTGTCTGAAACTGCCAAATGTCTCCCCACAGTCTACAGGACAAAGGCCAGAGGAGGAGGAACTTCACCACCTGAGCCCTGCCTGCCTTTCCAACATTTTCTTTGGCCACTCTTTGCTATGCTCGATGCTTCAGCTATTCTTAATTGCTGATATTTCTGGAATGTGCTGGGCTCTTTGCCTGAACCAACATTCCCTCTGTTCCTTATTTCAGGATTCACCTTCCATCTTTCCTGGGGGTCATCCCTTGGAGAAGCTGGCCTTGACTTTGGCCACCCACCACTCAGGCCATCCTGAGGGCACACAGCTGTTGGTTCTCTGTGCACATCCTTCCCATAACATAAATCTTTCTCTATGGTGGCTGATGCTTTACAGATTGGTATTCCCTACAGACCATGAGCAACTTGAGGACAATAATTACATCTTTTATCTCTGTAAACCAGGGCTTAACTCAGTGCTTGCCAACCAAGGACTTCAATAAATGTCGAATGAATATTCACACTTAATCTCATCCCTGTAACATTCTGATTCTTCATATTACCTCCTCAAATGTTTTCTTTCTCTCTTTCACATCATTTTTTTCACTCTGAACATTAACGCTATCCCATGTTATTGTAATTATGCATTTAGCTGTCTGCCTTTTCCTGGAGACACTGTAGCTCCATCCAGGCAGGGTCTTTGCCTTTCTTGTTCACAATAGCAACTCTGGGGCTTAGTGCCTGGCACAGAGCAGGCCCTTAGTAAATGGTTGTTGAATATATGCCCCTTTGTAAGATGCAAATATGTTTATATAGTTATCTTTTTCACTGTGTAGTAAATCTCTTTTCTTATACATCTACATTTTCAGTGTGCTTGAGAAGAACCATGTTTGAGTGCCAAATAATGATTTATTTATATGTTTTTACTGGCATTATTGTCACAGGTGGTGGGATTCCATCAGCCAGGTAGTATCAGAATTGCTACAACTCCTGTAAGGGTAGATGAATTTAAATATCAAATGACTCGGACTGGCTGGCATGCAACAGAACAATATATTATTGAACCTGAAAAAATTCAAGAGATGTTCCCTTTACTCAACATGGATAAGGTACTTATCTTAAGGGCATTTTTACCATTTGTTGACTTGAATTAAGATTAGAAAATTCTTTTTAAATGTTAAAAATAGAAAAAACTTAGTGTACATATTTTGAATGGCAAAATCAGATGATGAATGCTGGAGTTTGAATAAATTACAGGTGGGCTATTGTGTATGCTAAATGAAATGTGAAAAGGTAATGAAAAATGTTCTTAGTTTTCCGCCTATGACAAGTGAAGAAACATTCGCAGTACCTTTTTATTACTATGCCCTTCAGATCTAAGGATTTCCATACATAAACCTTCTGTTTGAGAACTACAAAGACAACAACCTGATATGATAAATATATATACACACACACACAAACACACACACACACACACACACACACACACACACACATATAGAGACTATGTTATTTGATTTTACAAAATCAAATGTAGAAGTGCTATACTCTATCGCTACACAAATACCACCTAGCTCATAGCTATACTTTCTTGATAGATCTATGCCAGGTATTAATCTAGTTTTAACCAAATTAGGCTGAGAGAATTCGCTTAGGAATTTAGTGTACTTTTTTGCTGAGTGATAATTCAATTTGCACAGTAGTAACAATGATTAACACCATACTACTTAACACTACGGTACATATTTATGTACCAGGTACTATGCTAACCCCTCTACATGCGTAATATCATTTATTCTTGACAATAATAATACAAGGCATATATTATCGAAACAGGAAATTTCAGTTTAGATAGTTTATGTAGTAGGCTCAAGCTCACTCAGCTAGAAAGAGCTGGAGCAGTGATTTGAACCCAGGCTCTCAGACTCCTTTATATGTACTAACTAAGGATACCAGGTGGGGCTGTTCAGAGAAGTAGAGGCTTGTGCTTCTCTCTGCAGTATCTCTGATCCCTGAGGGTTTTAATCATTCGTCTGAGTGCTGGGGTTGTTTGCCCTTGTGAGTCTTTATAGGCTGCTGGCATGCCCTTGTCCATAGTTTTGTGTGATGACAGATTGGTGTGGCATTGCATTGTCTGCATTGAAATTCTATCACTGTTACTAATAAGGATATGCTTATATCTGTTTATGCGTCAATCTTGGAATGCTTTGTTGCAAGTTCTCATCATTACAGATTTTTCTTAAGGGCATTAGGCAACAGAAACATGTGGGAAAAGTATTCTCTGGTTCTGGAGCATGGTGCCAAATCAAATAGATATAGGATCACTGTAGAGATGGTATATCCATTATAAAATATCAATGTGACATTTAGAAGGCTACCGTAATATGAATGCCATTAAAATTGAAAGTCTCTTGCACTAAACCTATAAAGAGATTGGATTAGTAATCAAAACATTTCACACACACAAAAAAAAGCCTGGCCCAGGTGGCTTCACTGATGAATTCTACCAGATATTTAAAGAAGAATTACTACTCTTGGGGTTCCCTGGTGGTGTAGTGGCTAGGCTTCAGCACTCTCAATGCTGCGGCCTAGGTTTGATTCCCAGCCAGGGAACTACTCTCCCCCCAAAAAAGAAGAATTAATACTAGTTCTTCATAAACTCTTTCAAAAATAGAAGATAGGAGTTCCCTGATGGCGTAGCGGCTTAAGGCTTCAGCGCTGGTACTGTCAGCGCTGCGGCCTGGGTTCGATTCCCAGCCGGGGAACTGCCCACATACCAAAAAGCAAAAAAAAAAATAAATAAAATATAAAAATAGAAGAGAAGTGAACCCATCCTAACTCATCTATGAAGTCAGTATTGCCATGATACCAAAGCCTGATAAAGGCATCACCAAAAAGAAAGACCGATATCTCTTATGAATATTGATGCAAAAATTCTCAACAAAATACTAACAAACTGAATTCTACAACATACAAAAGGGATAATGTATCATGACCTAGTGGAATTGATCCCAGGAATGCATGGTTGGTTTAACATCTGAAAATCAATCACTGTAATATACCACATGAATAAAAAAACAGATGATTATTTCAATAGATGCAGAAAAAATGTTGACAAAAGCTCCTTGCTTGTACTTGGTACTCAATAAATTTTTGTTGAATGGATAAGACCTAATAATACTACTTCATGATGTTCACTCCTTGTTTCATCTGAGTTTTATTCTTCTTTGTTTCCCCCCACAGTTTCTAGCCTTAAGCCCTAGCACACAGTAGGTATTCAAGAATTAGTTGTTGGGTGATCTAATGAAGTATACATTTTCCTGATACCAGATATATATTTAACATGTGAATTTATTAATACTATTATGTATTTGAATGTGAATAATAAATCAATTAGTATTAGCGTTGACTGCAAATGTCAGAAACCAAAATAGTACTTGAACAACATAGAAGTTTATTTCTCTTTCACTTAGATAGTCGGGACTTGGATGGTGGCTCTTCCATGAAGACTTCAGGGACCCAATCACCTTCCAAGTCATTGCTGTCTTCTTAGAGTGTGACTCTTATGTTCTTATTCTAAGATGGCACCTAAAGCTCCAGTTATCATATCTGCATTCCAGACAGCAGGATGGAGGAAGGGAGAAAGAAGAAGGGACAAAGGGAATATGCCAATTGTCTTTTTATAATTTGTGGAAGTTGCCACATGACACTTTCATTTACATTTCATTGACCAGAACTTAGTAATAGTTTCAACTATCAGCTGGAACTAATAGCTGCCAACTGTTGGAAACTCTTTGTCCTCAGTTGCCATGTGACTGAACATTCAGTTTCCATTATTAGGGGCCAGGGGAGAAAGGATATTGGAGATAATTATAAGGCTCTATTAAATAGTCTGTCTACTTAACTCTCAGTGTGAGTTCTCCCTGAGTCTGAGCTTTGATACAGGGAAAAGAAGTACAGACTGATCAATCTGATGCCCCAGTGCACTTTACAGTTTAATTCAACATTTACTGGCAGGATATAGATACAGTGAATAATGGGTATGTATTCCTTTAAGTCTTGACTCTTTTTATGATCAATTTAGATTTTAGCTGGACTGTATAATCCTGGAGATGGGCACATTGATCCTTACTCTCTAACTATGGCCCTGGCTGCTGGGGCTAGGAAATATGGTGCCCTTTTAAAATATCCTGCACCAGTGACTTCTCTGAAACCCAGGTCAGATGGAACATGGGATGTTGAAACACCACAGGGATCTATGAGAGCGAATAGAATTGTGAATGCTGCAGGTAAGTGTCACATCTTTTTTTTTTTAATCAGTGAGGACTTTCAAATGGCAAAGAAATAAAATATTATGCCATAAAGTAATGCTTTATACTGTTAACATTGTTATGAAACACTGTGATGTGCCCAAAGTGAACCTTATGTCTGTGTCCAAGCTACAAATTTTCCCCTCCATCACTTTGCTCTAAGTGTATGAGATACCACTCTGGCTTTGGTTATCTCTAGAACGTTTGCATATTCTTCATGCTCCATTTTATTCTGCTCCAGATCATGTTTTCCCAAATTATATTTCTCTTTTCTTCCAATGTTCACTCTTTCTTATACTAATAACCAAATTCTAGTATTCAAATTCATGAGCATCTCTTTTGTTCTCAATTTACGTTTTTAGGGCAGATTTAATCCGTTATGTTCTCTCTCATCCATTCCTGATTACTTGAATCTAATAAAATAGCTTTTAGCCCTCTTCATTTCAGAACATTATTAAATATACTTCATAATCTTTTTTAAGGCTTCTCTGTTATAATTTAGACTCAGTGTATTGAAGCCAAAAGGGATATTTGAGATAATCTAAAAACCCACTCCTTTTCTATTTATGGAGACCAAGGTACAGAAAAGTCATGCCTTTTGGCAGTAATACAGTTATGTCAGAGCCAGTACTTAGACCTGGGTCTTTTGATTTTTGAGTTAATACACTAACAGATCACTTTCAGCTATCACACATGCAAAAATAAAGTCTTGTGCAAATGAAAATGTTTATGCAGTCTAAACTGGGCTAATACTTTATATTCACCTATTGTTCATAATGGTTAATTTAAAACCTAAAATAAGCATGAAGCAATAACCAGTTTTTTTTTGTGATCAGTTTTTTGAGTCAGTACTTAAATTATTGAAAATAATATTATTTATCAGCTCAAATAATATGTTGTAAGGTTATGCTGAAAACATGAACCCTTATGATTCTTTTCTCTAAATCATAACTTTGATTAATGTTATTATTATTATTTTTTTTTACAAAACACTTTTAGTGGTTCTAAAAAAAGTCATGGCTTCACTATTTAAGAGTTTAAATTAATACTTCTGAATCTTTCTAACCCATGTTCCCCATTTGAAAAGCAAAAAAAATCTCATGCCTACAAAACAGGAATGTCCCTTGTTGCCATTGCTGTTCAATATAGTGCTGGAAGTTCTAGCCAGAGCAATCAGGCAAGAGATAGAAATAAAAGGCATTCAAACTGGGAGAGAAGTTAAATTGTCACCTTTTGCAGATGACGTGATCCTTTATATAGAAAATTCTAAAGACTCTACCAGAAAACTATTAGAAATAATAAATAAAAACAGTAAATTGCAGGATACAAAAATCAATGTACAAAAATCAAGTGTATTTTTATATATCAACAATGAAACTTCAGAAAAAGAAATGAGAAAAACAATACCTTTTGCAGTCACACCAGAAAGAATAAAAATACCTAGGAATAAACTTAACAAAGAATGTGAAGGACTTACTCACTGAAAAACTTTAAGACACTATTGAAAAAAATTGAAGAGGATGCAAAGAAATGGAAAGATATTCCATGTTCATGGATTGGAGGACTCAACATTGTTAATATGGCCATATTATTCAAAGCAATATATATATTTAATGCAATTCCCATCAGAATCTCTAAGGGATTCTTTCAAAAAATAAATAAGTAATTATCAGACTTGCATGGAACCATGAAGACCCCAAATATCCAAAGCTATCCTACATAAAAAGAATAAGGCTAGAAGTATCACACTCCCTGATTTCAATCTATACTATAAAGCATTAATAATCAAAACAGCTTGGTATTGGCAGAAAAACAGATACACAGACCATTGAAACAGAATTGAAAACCCAGAAATAAATCCACAAATATATGCAGAGATAATTTTTGACAAAGGAGCAAAAAAATATACAATTGGGAAAAGAAAGCCTCTTCAGTAAATGGTACTGGGAAAATTGGACAACTACATGCAAAAGCATGAATCTGAACTGATTTCTCACCATATACCAAAATTAACTCAAAATGTATTAAAGACCTCCTCATAATACCCGAAACAATAAACTGTATAGAAGAAAACATCTGTATTAAACTTGTATACCTTGGATTTAGAGAGGACTTTATGAACCGAACCTTAAAGGCAAGGAAAGTAAAAGCAAAGATAAATAAATGGGGCTGTATATCAAACTAAAAAGCTTCTGCACATAAAAAAACAAAACAAAAACAAACAAAAATCAGCAATGCAGAGACAACCAATCAAATGGGAGAAAATATTCACAAACAACACCTCTGGTCAGGGGCTAATATATCTAAATTATGTAATGAACTCTGTCAACAACAAAACCAATCAATCCAATTTAAAAATGGTTAGAGACTTCTGGGTATCTACCCAAAAAACTTGAAAACCTTAGTCTGCAAAGATATATGTACCCCAATGTTCATTGCAGCACTATTCACAGTGGCCAAGTCATGGAAACAGCCAAAGTGTCCCTTGATAGATGACTGGATAAAGAAGCTGTGGATTATTACTCAGCCATAAGAACAAATGATATAGGGCTGTTTATGATAACATAGACGGACCTTGAGATCATCATGCAAAGCAAAATAAGCCAGAGAAAACCAAGAACCATATGATTTCACTCATGTGGAACACAAAGCTGAAAGCAACAAAAACTCATGGACACAATCAATAGTTTAGTGGTTAGTGGTTATCTGAGGATATGGGGGAAGTGGGTGTGGGAGAAGGAACAGAGTCTCAAATATGTGGTGATAGAGAACTGACTCTGGGTGATGAACACCTGACACAACACATAGATGATGTATTGTAAAACTGTATGCCTGGAGCCTATGTAATTTTTGCTAACCAATGTCACCCCAATAAATTCAGCAATAAAAAATAAAATAAAAAATGGGCAGAGGACCTGAATAGACACTTCTCCCATGAAGATATATAAATGACCAACAGATATATGAAAAACTGCTCAGTTCACTAGCTATTAGGGAAATGTAAATTAAAACCACAATGGGATACCACCTCACATCTATTAAAATGGCTGTTATCAAACAAGACAAGGAATAACAAGGTTGTAAAGAAAAAAGAATCTTCATATACTGGTGGAGTGCAAACTGGTACAACTGCTATGGAGGACAATATGGAGGTGCCTCAAAAAGTTAAAAATAGGACCCAGCAATCCCCCTTCTGGGTATCTACCCCAAAATTTGAAAACCTTAGTCCGCAAAGATATATGTACCTCAGTGTTCATTGCAGCACTGTTCACGGTGGCCAAGTCATGGAAACAACTAAAGTGTCCTTCAACAGATGATTGGATAATGAAGTTGTGGTACAATTTCACAATGGATTATTACTCAGTCATAAGAAAAAGATGAAATGTAGCCATTTACAATAATACGTTTGGACCTTGGAATCACCATGCTAAGCGAAATAAGCTTGCCAGGAAAACTAAGAACCATATGATTTTGCTCAAATGTGGAACATAAAACTGAAAGCAACAAAGAAACAAAAACTCATAAAGACACAGTCAATAGTTTAATAGTTATCTGAGGGGAAGGGGAAGGGGTGTCAGGGAGGAGGGAGGGGGACTGAAATACATGATGATGGACAATGTATAGTAGAATTGTACACCTGGAACCTATGTAATTTTTACTGACCAATGTCACCCCAATAAATTTAACAATAATATAAAAAACCCTCATACCTTCTTTGACATCATTTAAGATTCAAAATAGAGTAATGTCAAATGACTTGCCTAAAAATTAAAAGTAAAGCATACAACTTTGCTTTTTTTTTTTTTTAAACTTCACTTGCTCCCACCCTCTACAATCCCAGTATGATATCCTCTACCCCTCACTATTGTTGGGCATCACTGGTCTAAATTCTGCTGGAATATCTAAGGCGATGAAATCATTCATCTTTTTTTCCCAAGTAGCAAGTATTCTTTGTAATCTAACAACCTTCTTTAGGGTCTCATGAGTTTAGCCCCTGAAACATTTTACTGTATTCACAGTGACAGCAAATACTAAACAAATATAATGTGACCTCCATCTCAGTACCATGACAGACATTACTAATTGATCACTGACTGCACTCATGTCAGATGAGGTTGGACAAACCCCACCATTTTTCTCAACACACTTCTTCAGGCAGCCACACACTCCTAACTGATAGTTTGAGAAATAATATAGAAGATCTTAATTTAATACAATTATCAATTTTTTAAAAAATATATAAAATTTTGTTTCCATAGTTTATTACCATTGTAATCATTTTTTCCCTAAATCACAAACTGTAAGGAATAAGGAATAACTGAAGAGAAAGAAAGCTAGGACAGTGGTTACCAGATGAAGTACATATTGTATGCAACTCTGAAATCTTGTGTAGTGATTAGGGCAGGAGAAGGCAATGGAAGGAGGTCCTAGAAAACAGTTCTTCTAGTGCTGGCCTGAGAAAACAAATCCTTGGATTTAGGTTGACAACATGGCCCTGTGTGGGGTGGTAAACACAGGACCATACTGTCAACCTAGTTTCTGGAATTTGTTTTCCCAGGTCAGCACCAGGAAAGCTGTTGCCCAGGACATTCTTCTGTAGTCTTTGTTCCTGAAGCCTCTTACCCCACCACATTTACTCTCTTTTTCATCCTTAGTTCTTGGTAACTTTAGGCAGCTCCTTCTTGAGAGTTGTATGAAGATCTATGCTGTCTCAAATCTTTTTTTAAATTAAATTTATTATGTAACATTGGTTAATAACATGATATAAATTTCAGGTGTACAGTTTTATAATACATCATCTATATATTGCATCGGTTCTTTATCTCATTCAGATCATATCTCTGGCCCATACCTTTTTGTCCCCTTTTCTTCCTCCCGTTTCTTCTCTTCCATTGGGCAAAAGTTACTGGAGAAACTCTAACTGATTACATATTAGTAGTCCATAAAAGGTGTAAAGCAGTGTGTGTTTAATTAATTGTATGTGTTTCAGAAAAAATAAAAACTTATTTAAAGTATAAAAGCTCCCCAGATGGTAAAACTCAGTATTTGGGGTCAAAGGTTTAGATATGCCCCCTTCTAGAATTAAAGCTAACAAAGATCAATTCTATGAATAAAAGCAGTCATCTGCAAAAGGCATTATACTAACATAATTTGAGAATGTGCATCTCGTAGAATATTTCCCAGAGCTACTCAGTGAAACCAGGATTCTTCACAAATTCAGGTGAAGCCTTCAGGCCAGCTCTGAAATTTAATTAAAGTAACCAGGATATAGACTTGGAAATATAAGCACAATGTAAAAGATGTAAAGGCCACTATTATTTACTCAATTGTACTATAACCTGCTAGAAGATTCTTTATGTGCCTTCATAACAGAAGGCTACTGAGCCTTTAGGATATCCATGAATAGGAAAGTATAGAAGTAAATGTATGTCCAAATGCTGATGTGTTTCCAGCATTTCCCAGTGCCCTGGGGCTTTCTTGACCGGAAAAATATACACTGCCAACCATGTGACCTGGGCACATTACTGTGTTTGCATGTGCTCCCATGTATAATGCACACCCACGCTTTTGATCCAAACTTTCAGGGGAAAAAAATCTTTAATTTTAAGTTTTTATTCAATTTTTTATTTCTTTATATTTAGATACTTATTTTTTGTATTATAAAGGAATTTTTGTATTTATTTTTAACATAACTCATATGGAATGTAAAACTGAAAAACAACAAAGAAACAAAAACTCCTGGACACAACAGTTTAGTAGTTACCTGAGGGTGGGGGAAGAGCAGGGGGTGTCAAATATATGGTGATGGAAGCTGACGCTGGGTGTTGAACACATAATGCAATGCAAATATGATGTATTGTAGAATTGTACACCTGGAACCTATGTAATTTTTACTAATCCATGTCACCCCAATAAATTTAAAAATAAAAAATCCGATTATCATATTTCAGGGTATTATTTTGCATGCAGGTATCATTATTGATTTCTAGAGTTACACTTTTAACTCATAATCATAAATAAAAGAATTAAAAAAACATTTATATAGGTATGGACTTAGTACTACCTGTGTATAATGCACGTCCTTATTTTTCCCTTACAAATTTGGGCAAAAAAGTGTACATTATACATGGCAAAATACGGTATTCATTTGTAAAATGGAAATAATAGTGCCCATCTCAAAAAGTTACTATGATCAGTAAACAATATAATGATGTGAAGTACCCAGAACAGGGAAATATAATTATTTCCTTGAACGTCTATGCCCTGGCCTGGGAGGCACTAGCATCAGGTTATTATAACTTTTTGGTATCAGCCTTAAGATTACCCAACTCCTTGCATTTACTCTCTAGTCATCCAGCACCCATTCTACTGGTAAATTGACTTCCTGAAGAGCTAAGTTCTCAAGCTAGTGTGCATAAGAAGTCACCATGGAAAGTTTTCCAGACTTCAAAAAAGATTCTAATTCAGGTGCTTTGGGTGTCAAGCTGTATTTTAAACAGTGCTCCAGGTACTATACTATCTGTACTGGATGGTCTGATATCTTTGAGAACCACTGCTACCTAGGTGTTTCTACAGGAAAAAGAATGAGGTAGCCTTTTTTTTTTTTTTTTGATTCATTCAAGTATTTATTGAGCAGCTAGGGAGACACAAGGGTGATTAAAACATGGTCAGAGGTGAGGCAAATGCAGAAGTGGATAGAAAGCAAAGTATAAGGTTCACAGCAATCAAAGAAAGTGCTTTAGGAGATCAGAGTGAGACTGCTTCCAGCCTGGAAAGGGGCATGGGTGGTGGCAAATCAGGAAAGGAATCGAGATTAAAATAGAAGACTTCAGTCTGGATTGTTGATGATATTCAGTATGGGCTATATTTGTCTCTCCTTTTCTCTCTCCCCATCTTTGGACTTAATTTACCAGTAGTGCCCAGGACAAAATCCTTCAAAAAACAGGGGAAAACTCCCAAAATACCGAAAGGACCTAGTTCTGTAGAAGGCATTAAAGCAAAAATGAAAGCAAGTATAGAAATAGCCTTATTCTTGAGCAAGCAGAGTTGAGGAACAGTTTCTGACACTCCTGACCTCTTGGTGTACAATAAGCTAATCTTGCCTTTAGTATTGCTTTAAAAACTGTTTAATTCTACCTTTATTCTACCCCTTCCCTCAAGTGCAGCTCAGGGGCACCAGGCAGGAGCTATTTATTATGATGCAAGCTTTTTCTTTGCATAGTGATGAATGTTTCTCTTGATCTCATTTCCAATTGACTCAGTAAGCCTGAGATAACTTTGTAAACTTAAGAATTTTCCTAATATGGCAAATCAGAAATGTGATTGGATGGTGCCAATCTGAAGCCCAGTGTTCAGCCAAAAAGAATTGCTTAATTTTGCCTAATACTCTGCGTCAGAGAATGTCACTATACCGTCAGTGCCACTGTATAAATCATCTAGTACAAGAAAACTTGCCCATGAACCTGCACCCTTCATTGTTACTCCATTTCTATTAATCACTGCATTAAAAAAAATGGAATCCATTTCCAAATGATCATTTTTATTGACTCTTCTCTTCAGTGTTTTTCAGGTGATATTGGTAGATCTTTGATGATTTCTCCACATTTGTCTCTCTTCCCTTGAACTTGGTTGGTGGGTGATCTAGCAGGGGTTGAAGTGAAATCCTGTCTAGATTTAGGCTAATTTGGTTGACATATAGAGGAGAAAATGCCAACAAATACCACCACCATAGGGAAAATAGCATAAAGCTTTCCATGGGATTTGAAGTAATATAGTTATAGGATACTTAGCACACATTTCCACTTTATTTTAATGATAAAGTACATTAATAAGCAAGCAATTAGACTTCAAAGTTTATAAATATGTTTGAATAAGACAGAATTTATTCTTCAATTTGTATTTTTAATTGAAACAAATATATTGAGGATACTGCAGTGCTTTGAATTGCTAGGCTAAAGATTTTGCTTTTTATATTTTAAAACCCCTCTAGTGCATATAAGTAGAGTATGGACTTTTCTGTATTTTCATACAATGTCCTAACATTGGTAATTCTTCCTACCAGCACAAATAAATTAGGTCCCTAAATTATTAAGACCAACAAACAGCTCTAATGCCCTTAGGTAAGATTTTTTTGGTTGGCAAATGGACACCCATTTCTGGGACTGTTATACAAATGTGACCAACTCTGCTGTTTGATCAAAACATAACAACAGAACATGAGTGATGTTTAGATAGTTAAATAGAAATAAATTTTGGCACATAAGAGTATATAATCTGGGTTCCTAGACTGAAACATAATTGATGATTCTACATCTAACTCTGAGCTTCATAATGAGAGAATTCAGAGCTCCTTATTAGATTCTGGGAGAAAAAAGCAGAAACAAAAGTAGTTAAATATTTAGAAAGTGAAACTTCTAAAGAAATAACTTAAATAAGATTCCCTAACTATTCAAAATTGTTACGAAGTAAACAAACACATAGAACCTCCCTCCCCAAATAATCAAATAATCATTTTTATTATTTTTAGATTCTAAAATACCTTTTCAGAAGTGAAAGGGTCTTAGATTTTTAAAATGAAGTCTTTCTATAGCAAGAAAACCAGTAAAATGTGCGGATTCCAGGATCTCTCCATGTGACCTTGGGTGGGTGTCCTTCTCTCTCTGGACTTTAGGTATACTGAAGAGTCACCTGGGGGAGAATCAAGGGTCCTTTCAGCCAAAGGGAAAAAATGACCTTTGTTGCTGCCAATGAGCCGGTCTGCACGTGCACAGTGGAGTGAGAAGCACTGGTCGTGGGAGTGCCCGCTGTTCGGGCCCCCTCTGCTCTTGGCTCTGGCATCTCCTGCTCTGGACTCCTGGTGCCTTCATGCTCTTTGCAAGGAAGGACCTTATAAATATATTCAAACTAAAATTTTTAAATTACAGACAACTGAATGTGCTATCTCTCACAAAGTATATATATTTGCAAATTCTAAATTAACAGAACAATTCTGTATTTGTGGGGTCTGGGGCACTTACAGTTTGGGGAGAGGAGGGCCTGGGGAACAAAGGGACTGACTTTCAGAGTTTTAGTCATGATTATGATGCATTACGTTGATCACATCAAAATTATGTTGCCTGATGCTCCCTGTTTTACAAATAGGTTCAGTTCATTACTGTCTTCCTTATCACCAGTTGTACATTCTACATATTTGGGTTATTTATTTTTTTTTACTTCAAATATTTTATTTTTGTTTGTGTGTTTTTTCTGTCTACCTTTGCTTATGAGCAAAATACTTTTTAGGAGTGGAGTTGCATTAGATGACAGAATTCTCTTCAAAACTTTAAGGCAATGTAAAATTTTGTGTTCTCTTCCCCCATTCAATTTTGCAATGACAAAAAATTTAAAGTTGTTATGACATCCTTTAGACTTGGCCATTGGTACTAAAGTCTTTTATTTTAATATAAATTGCTATTATCAGTGTCAGATGTGGTGACATTTAAAAATGATTTTTTTATTTAAGGATTTTGGGCTCGTGAAGTAGGTAAGATGGTTGGACTAGAACATCCGCTCATTCCTGTTCAGCATCAATATGTTGTTACGTCGACCATCCCTGAAGTGAAGGCTTTGAAACGAGAACTGCCTGTGCTCCGTGACCTAGAAGGATCTTATTACCTCCGACAGGAAAGGGATGGGCTTTTGTTTGGTCCATATGAAAGTCAAGAGAAAATGAAAGTTCAGGATTTGTGGGTCACCAATGGAGTCCCTCCAGGTGAGTTCAGTAAATGGAAGTGTGTGCAGGTCAGACACATATATTTTATTCTCCCTGTGGCTGGGGGCTGGCTGTAGAATAAGACGATGCCATAACACTAGACTGTCAAATACCTGGGACATTGGAGGTGAGGTGCTTGAGGTAAGCTCTGTTCTGTTATCCCATTGAACAATCATAACAGAAAATAAGGAGAGAGAAGATTCCATCAGTGGTAGGGAAACTGAAGAAACATGCTCTCTACTGCTTTGGAAAGCTCCGGGAGATTTTTACCTGCCCACACCAATCTCCTGCCTCCTCACTCTTCCCTCACTCCCCTGCCTGCTGGGTCTGGCTTCCAAATTTGGAAGTAGCTGCTATTGTGCTTGGATAGTTGGAAAAATGGTAGGTATCAGAGACAGGGTATTCAGCCTGCCAAGAATGAAAACCTCAGAGTCTGTCACAGAGCAAGATGGTGGGGCTGCACACTGAAGCCCTCCTCTACTACATAAGATGTGGAAAAGGCTCAGGTCTTTATGCTAAGGCAGAAGGTAGTATACGTGTAGTTTCTCTTTCAATTTCTATAAGGGAGAAGGACCTGTTTTTGTTTTGTTTTGTTTTCATGAAACATTTCTACAGAGCCAGATTAAAGATTGGGTCACCTGAGGAGGCACCTCAGGTTTTAATCTATATAAGAAGCTAAAATGTCATTGGAACAGTGAAATATTATAGGAAATATAATAAAATTAAGGAAATTATATTTTCTAGAATTATACTTTGATAAGCTATTTGGGTTAAGGAATGAATCCCACCCTCCTACTCAAAGACTGCTTATGCCCATGTCACAACAAATGATGATTGAAGGAAGTGCCTTCCACAGAAGTTGGGCCAGTAAGCTGAGGGCTTTCGAGTTGCTGAGTGGGCTCTGTACATTTGGGCCTGAGCTGCAAAGCTCCCAATCCCAGAGGAGTGCTGGGAGCCTCCCTCTCTGCTCTTCCCCCATGTTGGCAGCCTCTCCTCCTATAAATAAATGTTGAACACATATTTAACTAATCCCAGTCAGAGGGAGAGCCAGATGATTAGCTGGCCCTGAGCACCCACATGTCCTGGTCTGATCCTGCTGGTCAGCAGGCCTTTATCCCGCTGACCCAATCTGCAGGTCATGGGAGGAACAAGAAGAAACTGGCTGTGTGGGAGAATCACCAGCATTGGTGCACATGCTTTCGTAGAATCTCCTTTGGAGCCCTGCCTTCAATCACAGTACCTTTTAGGACTAAGAAGATGATTGTCTGCCAAGGCTCTGACCCCCTTTACAGAACTCCAGGCCTCAGATGCATCTGAGAGTTGGCCTTGAGGAAGGAGGCCTTCGTGCCATTCCTTCCCTGCTGAGAGTTGAAAGAGGTCTAGACTTCATCATCCCAGACCCTAGGTCAGGTTTCCATTTATCCCCAGTGTCCTGACATGACTTTGTACACTCTCATTTGCCCTCACCTGGGAGGGTGAAGCAGACTTTTCTGGTTATTTAAAGGTCTTGACAAACCCCCAAATTTTTTTAATTGTGATTGAATTAAATACCTGAAACTGTCAATATGTATAAATTTAAATTTTTTATCAATTAAAAAAATTAACTTTCATGATTTTCTTGTTTCAAGAAATGACATTGTTGTTCTCAGTAATAGGTGGAATACCCACCCATCTGTTGTTAATGAATGTCAAGTTTAGACTTTAAAAAAGAAAAGAGGAAGTACCTTCCCAACAGGATGTCTTTAAATGTAAGCTTATTCAGAAATGTATGTACTTGTCAGGGCAGCTGTGGCATTCTGATCACAATGACATGTCCTTTCAGGTTTTGGTAAGGAGCTCTTTGAGTCTGACCTAGACCGAATTATGGAACACGTGGAGGCTGCCATGGAAATGGTTCCAGTCTTGAAAAAAGCTGACATTATCAATGTCGTCAACGGTCCTATCACCTATTCTCCTGACATTCTGCCTATGGTGGGGCCCCATCAGGGGGTCAGAAACTACTGGGTGGCTATAGGCTTTGGGTGAGTATCTCCATGTAATTCAACATTTCTTACAGAGTCATGTATTTTAGATAAGTCTTGTCCCATAATCTCAGGCCAAAAAAAATGGGGGAGGAGGCAGAGAGTGTTCTTCCTTTCATGACCAATGCAATAGGAGCAATAAAAATTTTCAATCTTAAAACCCTAACTATAGAATGATTTAATTACTTACATAGGTTTTAAAGATTCTCATACAGAAAGGTAATATCTTTTTGGAACTTTGTATGTTTCCTGTCATTACCATTATTCTTGTCTCTTTTCATGCTGTATATGTGCAGGTAAGTCAATTTACTCCAATTTTACAAAGATGTTTTCATAATACAACATGACAGAGATCATTCACAGTATCAACTGTAAATATCTGATGCAATTTCCACTATAATTCATGTTTGTCTGATATGATTTGTTTCTTTATAATTCCTCAAATTGCTTACTATTTATGATTCCAGCACCCATTTGATATTTCATCTCTAATATTTGTGCCATTAGTTTCGTAATTATTAATGTCATACCCCATTTACTATAATATTACAGTATCTAATGTTCTATTTTTCTTCCTCATTTTATTTAGCTATTTATTCAACTTACATTTAATGATTGCCAGCTCTGTGCCAGGTCTATTGCTAGGCACTGGGCTACAGCTGAGAACAAGGCAGTGAGATCTAACCAGAGGCACAGGCTGCTTGGGATGCTGTTCTGCCAACAGTAGAGAGGCTGGGGTCAAGCAGTAGTGAGGATGGAGAGACAGGAGATGAAATAATTTCGATTTGGTGATCAATTGCAATAGGTCTTAAGGGAGAGACAAAAACAGCAAATGATGGCAACCTTTCTAACTTGACCTCTGGTTACATTCTAGGAAAATGAGGAGAGAGAACCAGGAAAATAATGAGTGTCATTTTTGATAGGTTGGGTTTGGAATGTTAAGTTAAGATCTGTGGGACATCTAGAAGAGAAAGCTAAATGGACATATGGGACTGGAAGGTATAATGTAATTGAGGGTATAGGTGATCACCTATAGAATCCATATGGAGGCATGTGCATGTGGAAGTGTTTCTCTTATATATCACTTGTATATCTTCTTTGGAGAAATGTCTATATCTTTTACCCATTTTAAAAAATGGATTATTTGACTTTTTATTGTTAAGTTTTGGGAGTTCTTTATATATTCTAGGTATAAGACCCTCATCAGATACATAATTTGCCAGAATTTTCTCCCATTCTGTGGGTTTTTCACTTTCTTGATGGTATCAATTGAAGCACAAAATTTTTAGTTTTGATGAAGAATGTTTGTATTTCAAATTAAATTTATTGGTGGTAACATTGGTTAATAACATTATATAAATTTCAGATATACAGCTTTATAAAATGACATCTGTATATTCTACTGTATACCCCAAGTCTCTTCTTTATCTCCCCCTGTAGTAACCACCATACTGTTGTCTGTATCTATGAGTTTGTTGTTTTTGTTTGTCTTTTTGTTGCCTTTTGTTTTATATCCCATATATGAGTGGAATCATGTGGTTCTTATTTGGAGGTTCCTCAAAAAATTAAGAATAGAACTACCATATGACCCAGCAATCCTTCTTCTGGATATGTTGAAAACACTTATTCATAAAGATATATGTACTCCTATGTTTATTGCAGCATCATTCACAGTTGCTAGGATATTTCTCATGTAACATGGTGGAATGCTCACATTGGCTGTCCCTCTCAGCTTATATCACTGATCCATTCCATGGTTTTGAACACCAGTAATTCCTATATCCCAGCTGAGGACCAGAATCGTCCTAATGGGCATGTTAAAAAACAGAATCTCAACTTTGTGGTTGGTCCCTTGTGGGTGTTCCATCCACTTTTATATCTTATATATGAAATTCCTATTGTTTGTCACTGGAACCCAAGAAAGATGTGTTGAAGTTGAAAATCAACAAGCAAGCAGTTTCTGAGACACCATTCCTATTGATTTGGATTTCATAGTCTGGAGGAGGGCTCAGTAATCTTCATTTCAATGTTGTCTGTTATTCTAGTGCAACCAGTCCAGAGAGTATGTTTTTGTAAACTCTCTACATATTTGCTAGTGCTCATTTACTTTACTCACATATTAACCTCAGACAAAGTTGTTCTACTTTTGTTTTGTCACAGTTCTAACAAGTTTTTCTGTTTCTGGGTAACTGGCACAATGTCCCCCAAATGTTTAATAAATTGAATTAAAACCATCTTTCTTGGCTTAGAACAGATTACAAGTGGCAAATTTAAGGAGGGGAGAGTGCTTTAAGGTGTATCATCTGACAGCTTAATAGTTACCATTAAAAGCAGACCCCACTGCTCAAAAAACATAGCAGCTTGGCCATGTAGAAGGAACAAATTCTGCAGATTAATACTAGAGATAGAACAAGAACTTAATTCTTTCCTCATCAAATTCTCTTCCTCTTCCACTTCCCACATTTCTTCTTTATGAAAATCTTATCAATTGGACAAAGGCATACTCTGTTGTTAGTTATACAAGGGCCCAATAGCTGCCATGTATTGCTTGCCTAGTATATGCTTTTAAACTCTGTGTCCATTAATTCTCCACCAGCACCATAAAACATATGCACATGACAAGACTATGGCTCAGGATGGTTACATGTACTTGCCCAAGGTCACACAGCTAGAAGTGGCAGAACAAAAATCATACCCAGATTTTCTTACTCTATGCTTTTGTACTTTTAGCTACTAAACCAGGAGCTCTCAATAGAAGTTTCTTAACTCTCAGTTGTGTGGCATTTTACATGTAACTTGTTAATGGTTAGCTGAAGTTTGCAAAAGGATTTATTTTTTCAAAAATAAATTAGGCTTGACTTAGGATGATCTCCAAATAACAGCAGTCTGCCCCATTTATTTGCTCATGTGCATTATTGAAAGGAAAAGGACATCATAGTATAGCAGTGAGTCAACAGGAAACCAAAGCTCAACCCTGGCTATGCTCAAGGAATCTGCCAAAGATGTAGATTCTATCATGTGTTTCTTAGCTGAAAAAAAGATTGAGAACCATTGAAGAAGTCAAGTCCAATAAAAAGGATTGTACACTGGGGTCAGATGACTGAGTTTGTATCCTGAATCTGTTTTTTATTGCTGTATGGCCTTATTTAACCCCTATGTGCCAGTTTGCTTTCTCATTGGTAAGATAGAATTGCTAACAGATCAATCAACTGGTATGTGTTAGATGGAAATAATACCTAGTAAATGGTAAGCACTCTCAGCAAATGTTAGTAAAACTTTATATAGTTTCAAGTTTCATAAGCAGTATCTCTAGCTTTCAAAAATGGCAACTATTGTATATCATACATTGGGTCTGGATAAATGAATAAACATTTTAAGCATATATTTAACAATCATTTTATGTGTATATTTAATAATTTTTCTTGCTTTCTTGAAACTAAGATTGTGGTTAATTTGGATGATCCATGTCTCTTTTATAAACTATCCAGAGAAGTGTCAATTGCTGTTTTTTTTTTATTCTGCTGGAGAAATAGCCTTATAACACATTTAGGCATTTATTTTTATAAAATAGCAAGATGGGTATCTTCTTGTGGAAAAGGTTAGTTAACATTTTCAGTTTTTGCTGAAGTCATTCCCAAGTACTTAGAACCTGTGATTCTGGCTGGTAAGTTGCTGTCATTTGAGGTACTGAAATTTCTTACATTTTGAGGTCTACACGTATAGCTCCTTTTCTTGGTCATCTCCCCATGATTCCCTGCTCATCCAAGGCCTAGACTTAAATCACACATAAACTCACAGGGAAGTCCCTCATTAGACAAGAATGAGTGGGTAGAATGGCACATGCCAAAGTTAAATTATAATACCTCAACTATATTAAATTATTTGCCAAAATCATGTTCTTAATTTTAAAGAATTTCACATGGAAATAGAAAACAAGTCTACTTTCTGTACCACATGACTCATTAGTTATAAAATACAGTGGCCAGTGTTCCTTTCCACCTCTTCCCCACAAGTCCCTAGGTGAGTGCCTCTTACCTGAATGTTTCTGAGACAATAGCCCAAGATCCTTGCACAGAAGTCATTGCTTAAGGTCACTTGAACTAAATTGAGCCTGCGAAGAGATGAGCATGCTACTCTACAATATACATGTTTCTCCTGCAAGGTTCCTATCAATCAGGGTAATCACAGCTCAAGAGGGCTGCTAAGGTGTCAACCACATCTGCCTGTTGCTTCCCTGCCTCCCATTTTCCTAAAGTGAGCATCCTTACTAGCCAAGAGTTGTAGGCTGTTCTGTAGGTATACATCTTTCAAAATTGTGGAAACAAACTTGCTATCAAGTCAGGCACATTTACTTTAGATGCCTAAACATGTACTTTTTTTTTTTTGAGGAACAAAATTGTAGCATAAAGATTACATTGATTGTTCTGAATAGCACAGAACATCCCAAACTTTGAGGCCCTGTAAAATATTTGGACATGTTTTCTTGTTTGAAAACAACATGTGTTAGTAACAGGATATTTATCTCTGTATTTGAAAGGTATGGCATCATCCACGCTGGTGGAGTGGGGAAATACCTCAGTGACTGGATCCTGCATGGAGAACCTCCTTTTGATCTGATAGAATTGGATCCCAATCGCTATGGCAAATGGACAACAACCCAGTATACGGAGGCCAAAGCAAGAGAGTCATACGGATTCAACAATATTGGTAAAGTGCACATTTACTGTTGTCTACGGAGTGTGTTCAGAAATGACTTGCAGCACATCTGACTTGATATGCTTTTTATTCTGTGCATTGTGATGGGAGAGGTCAGAGAAGCTAAAAAGCATGTTTCTTTAAGACACAACAAGGAATTTATATTAATGTATTTAATGTGTGGAGTGCATCAGAGATTTTGTTTTAAATCTATTTGTACTTTACCCTTTGATGATCAATATAAATGACAACTTCAAGGTTGTTTTTTTTACATAAATCTAATACAAGTATATGCTTCTGAATTTTAAGTACTGTGTTTTCTATTTTCTGAATCCCTTCAAAACATGTTACGGTTTGGGTTGTAAACCATTTAGTGCATTGGTCTTCCTTTCTCAGTTGGTTATCCTAAAGAAGAACGGTTTGCCGGGAGGCCAACTCAGCGAGTTAGTGGGCTTTACAAGACCCTGGAGTCTAAATGTTCCATGGGGTTCCACGCGGGCTGGGAGCAGCCACACTGGTTCTACAAACCGGGTCAGGACACTCAGTACAGGTAAGCGAACAACTTAACCTTCCTGTGGCTCTGACAGCAGAATGAAATTTCAGGGGTGGAAGGGAAGAGCATCAGAGAAGTGCCCCCTCTCACCTCATCACCCCACCCATGCCAAAAAGCAGTGAATCTTTTCCTACAAAAATTATAGGCATTAGTCTATCCTGCGTGACATTGGCCTGTATATAGGACCCATGTGGCGTTGAGAGTCCTACAGCTAGCTCAGGTGAAGCCTCAGCTTGGTGTTTTCCAGGAGGTCAGGACATTTACCGACCCCTCCAAATCCCCATAAGCCTTTAGCTGCATCTAGAGGGTTATCTTGGTTTAGGAGGCCTGGTTGAATCACTTAGTATGGAAATAGTAGGGAAATATGGATTTTGTATTTATCAAGGAATAGCCCAAAGCAACTGCTTTCTAGTGTGTGTCACTGAATCATGAAAATTACATGCACTGTTGATAAATTAGCAGAAAAGATTATTTACTTAACATCTTAGGTTAAGCTAAAACATAAAGTATATCACTAAAACAATTCTCTGAATTCCTTTAAAGTTGTTGCCAGTGTTTTATTTGGGATTAATAGTGACAACATATATTTTCTCATGAGAATCCATAAACCAAGATAAAACAAATAGCAAATCTGGAAATTAAGTTACTTGCCACCCCACACACCTGTCATTTGCTTATTTAAACAAGTTTTGATGTCTACTTTAAGACCAGATCTAAATGTTGCAAAGTGTAGTAGAGGGCCAGTTGTTGATTAATGAATTTGGGCTCTGTAGGCAGCAAGGCTAGATTATCTGGGGGCAAAATACTGCTTTTTTTTCCCTAAATGACTCAGGTAAATGCCAGATCTATTCTTCACTTTCTGCTGTTTGGAGCTGGCCTGTTGCTTCTACTATTTTAATAATTAAAGTACTGAAAACTCATTTTGCAGACTTAGCATCTTGCTCTGAAGTTAAAATACCACATTAGAAGTCCTCTTCGCAAAGTAGAAAGGACCCTGCATAATGAATCAGGAGACCTTTGTTCCAGGCCCAGCTCTGTCATTAAATAATGCAAAGGCCTTGGAAGTCACTTTGTGCCTTTTCTCTAAAAAATGAAGATGTTGAATCAAATCCTTGCCTAGTCCATGTGTGGACCAACAGCATGAGTATCACCTGAGAGCCTATTAGAATACAGAATATAGGCCTCCACCCCAGACCTGTTGCATCAGAATCTACATTTTAACAAGTGCAAATGATGTGTATTTGCGTTAATGTTTGCGAAGCACTGGACAAGATTGCTCTATCCCCATATATGCTGATCTAATCAGGTAAAAAATTGGTGTTTTTTAAATGCTCCCTAGGTGACTCTAATATATAACTAAAGTTGAAAACTATAGGACTGGTTGACTTCTAAACTCTCTTCCAGTTCCAAGAGCCCATGTGTCCTCTCTTATTTTCTAGTTAATTAGTACTTCATTCACTGTGAAATGGGTCAAAAGGATGAATGAGTAACTTGAAAAGAAAAGTGAGATTCCAACATATATGTGTGGCTTGCAGAACAGAATTTTAGGTGGAATTTTTTTTCCAGTTGGAACATACTAGATGAATAGGGTTTGTTAAAATATTCTTATTATGTAATTTTCTGAAAATGAATGACATTTGTTTTATGGCAAACATTGTGTTTCAGACCAAGTTTTCGCCGCACAAACTGGTTTGAGCCTGTGGGCTCTGAGTATAAACAGGTTATGCAAAGAGTAGGGGTGATTGACCTGTCACCATTTGGCAAGTTTAACATCAAAGGCCAAGACTCTATTAGATTGTTGGACCATCTCTTTGCAAATGTCATTCCAAAGGTAAATCACCTTATAAGGGTACAAGGTTCAGGATTCTGGCTTGCTTACTTAACTCTCTAGTGTCTCTTTTTTAAAAACTAAATACATTGCTGTAGTCCACCTAATGATTTCTGTAGGAAGACTATAACTCTTCACCTGACCAAGAGTATTCTAGCTAATTTTTAAATTTAAATTTTCATTGGAAAAAACTCATAGACACAATCAATAATTTAATGGTTATTTGGGGACAAGTGGGGAGGGGCTGGGAGAAGAGAGAGTGGGTGGGAGAGGAGAGAGGGGGAGCCAAATATAGGGTGATAGAAAGAGAACTCACTGGGTGGTGAACATATAATGCAACAAGTAGATGATGCACTGTAGAATTGTACACCTGGAACCTGTATAATCCTTGCTAACCCATGTCACCCCAATAAGTCTAACAATAAAAAAGTTTTTAAAAATTTTGTTGAATGAATTATCATTTAAGGGCCTTATGTCTTTACTTAGTTGTGTCAATAGGAACTGCAAAATTGACTGAAGCTCTATGACAAATAATTGTAATGATAATTCAAACTGACAACTTGGGAATTAGTCTTGGGCTTAGGTTTATAGATAGTTCACACAATTGATATAAATGATAAGATTCCGATTTTTTTGTTATTGGCACCTACAATTTTACATAAGGTTTTTATTTCATTATGAGATCATTTTAAATTCTTTTGTGTAGGTGGGTTTTACAAATATAAGTCATATGTTAACACCAAAAGGTCGAGTGTATGCTGAGTTGACAGTTTCTCACCAATCTCCTGGGGAGTTTCTATTAATAACTGGTTCTGGATCAGAACTTCATGATCTTAGGTAAGTACATACCTAGTAAGAAAATTATACATGGATTAGACATTGACTCAATTTTAAATTGAGTTTTTCTTTTACCAAAATACAACTGTAATTCTTAAACCTGATTGCAAGTATGTTCCAACCTGCAGCCTAGGACAGCTTTGAATGTGGCCCAACACAAATTCTTAAAACATTATGAGATTTTTATTTTGCAACCTTTTTTTATAGTCCATCAGCTGTCGTTAGTGTAAGTGTGTTTTATGTGTGGCCCAAGACAATCCTTCTTCTGGTGTGGCCCAGGGAAGCCAAAAGGTTGTACACCATTGCCTTATTGTTTCAAATAAACTTCATGTTTTTATAGGAAATTATTTAAAGTGAGAAACCCTGTCCCCACTTTTCTCTTAAAGGTAATCCATCTATGGTTTACTGATTCTAATAGTATTAACTGCCATTTATTAGACATCATCAATATGTCAGAACTCTTCCTATTTTCAGGTTAGGAAACTGAAGTTTAGGTTAAAGGAACTTGCTCAAGCCAATCGTTTTTATTCTGCTGCCCACATTCAGTCTACTTGAGTAAGCTGCCTCCCTGGGGTGTCTGCTCCCTTTTTTGTTTGTGCTTTATGCTGTCTGGTCCAAAGCTGGATAAGAATCATTGACTTGCCAAGTCGATCCTTCACATGAATCTTTAGTCTATTATTCAGTTTACTATAAAATCTGTGGTCTTTAGTATTCCAAAATTTTTTTGGAAATGTTGTTTAATAAATATTACTCTTGATAGATTCTCACTCTAGTTATAAAATGACACAAATTATATTCCCAATCAAGGATGTATTGGGGGCCATCCTACTAGGTTAGCTTTGTGTAAATCCAGATGATTGTTTTATGATAGATGTGTGTTGCTCTAGAGACTGCTCAGTAAATTATAAACAAATTCTATAACCAGGCTCCAATAACTCATCAAGATTTATAAATCAAAATTAGTCTTCAGAGTCTTTATCTTTTCCTTGTGATTATCAAAGCAATTCTGTGTCTGGTGGCAGTCACATTATTAACTTTTAGCAGCACAAGTGTGCCTCCTGTGTACAGGTATTAGAGGAAATTTGGTTTAAATTAATTTTTGAAGATTGAGTCATTGGTTTAAATGCAATGGGGTTGTCACTATTTAAAATAATTGTATGGCAGAGCTCATTTAAATGGAAAGATTCTCTGCACTGTGAAAAATTACCTCCCAATTTATAAGTGAATGGTTTATAGAGAATCACTTAACATCTCTTGGACTTACTTTCTTCAACTTTAAAAATTAGGTGATTATACAGAATGACACCCTGGGGACTTTCTGGTAATTCTAGACACAGAGCATGTCTTTAGAGAAATAATATGTTTCCAGCATACATTATTCAAGCAAGATTTAACACAGTGTTTATGACTCAAATGCAGATGGATTGAAGAAGAGGCAGTCAAAGGTGGATATGATGTTGAAATTAAAAACATGACTGATGAGCTTGGCGTCCTTGGAGTTGCAGGGCCACATGCAAGAAAAGTCCTTCAGAAACTGACCTCTGAAGATCTTAGTGATGATGTATTCAAGTTTCTTCAAACTAAGTCTTTAAAGGTTTCCAACATTCCTGTCACTGCTATTAGGATATCTTATACTGGTAAGAATTGGAAAATAACTTAGAGTAATTCTCTAAAATTTAAAAGAAGCTACCAGAAATGTGCACACGTGTGTACACAGACATACTTTCACACACACATGCACACACATTCACTTTCATCAGTGTAATTTTGGAGGAAGATTTCTCCTGCCTAACTTTTATGACAATTCTGTCTCTTCATTCCTAGAGAATCATTCCACAAATTTTCAGTTGTAGTTCCATTAACTGCCTACCATTTGGAAGGGTAGATAAGAAATTGGGAAGATGATGGCTACTGGAGTAGTTGAAAGGGTTGACAGAAAATTTCAGCTAGCTGACTCTATCTGGGGACATTCAAGATGGCCTCTTACAGAAAGTCTCCCCTAAAGACTATCTTGCATGTATCAGGCACCTCTCTTAAAGCATTACCACTATCCGATTTCCTTCTAGACTCTAAGTGTGTTATGGAAGTCTTCATATAACACCTAATCTTGCACATAGTAGGTATTCAAAACAAAGTTGAATGAATGTTCTTCAGTTCCCTATTGATGCTCTGGACTTAGTTCTAATTTACTCTAGACATCCTTGTCCCTTCATAGAAGGATTGCTTGGTGCCCAGGCATTTGTTCAATTACATGTTGCTCATGTTCTGGTGGATCCTGGAAAAACACTTCACCATTTACCCTCCATATTGGGAACAAGGAGAACACAGAGTCTAAAGGCCAGAGCCTTTCTCTGGGCTTCCACTGTACCCTTTCCCCACCCTTCTTCCACCTAACGTTGGCAATATGGTGTTGTTGCCAGAATAAAACACAAGCAGAATAAGAAATAAGCAGACTAGGTTGGGTTCCATTTCCTTTAGTTTTTGCCCACAGCTCTAATGGTGAATAAAATGATCATGTGGGGAAGAAGTGGGGATTAAGGGGCATTAGAGACTACGGCTATCTCACAATGAATACCCTTTGAATAAGCATCACTTGCCTATATTTTTAAGCCTTGTGATTTGGGGGCAAGGTGTTAGGGTTTGAGATGCCTAAACCTTGAACCCTTTATCTTGGTAAACTATGCCATGATAATTACTCAACATTATGAAGCTGAGGCCAAGGGTCAAGATTAACTCCTGCATTAAAATCCTTGTATGTCATGAGAAGAGGTATCCTAGATACCACCCTCTGTGTGATAGGATTGAGCACAAATGCATCTGTGATATCACAGGCTCCTTTGCGGTGGGGCTTTGTTGCAATCTTTTTTTGTGAACTGGTCTTTTAAAACTCAGCAGTGTCTATGTTGTACAAATGTAAGCTCTCCATTTATTTATGTGTTTTAGCTAATGCACATTAGACTTTGTGATCACTGTTCTTACTCTGGTGTGGCACTTGTGGGTTTATTTTAGGTGAGCTGGGTTGGGAGCTGTACCACAGACGAGAAGATTCTGCAGCACTTTATAACGTTATCATGAATGCAGGCCAGGAAGAAGGAATTGACAATTTTGGAACTTATGCCATGAATGCCTTACGACTGGAGAAAGCTTTCAGAGCCTGGGGGTCAGAGGTTTGAAATGCTAGCATCTTCATTTAAATTTTATGCTTATTGTCTCTGATTTTTTATATAAGAGCTAGTTTAAACTACTTTAACATTGGCTCTGGCTGTAAGAGAAATTTTGTATTGTTAGAGAACTTTAATTAGGGAAAGAGGTTTTTCTTTTCAATTTCCCAGTTCAAAGTTCAGTGGAATTGTCATAATGTTTACTCTGCCTGATTCCTCCTACTTGGCAGAGAGCCCTGGACATCCATCTCTGGCTGTGTGTGGAGCTATGGCTGCTCCAAAGAAGCCTGCGTACCCCGCAAAATTTGAGGACCACCTTTGCAGTTCTTCCTCCTCCCTTGTCATGTTGCTCATCCTCATTTTCTTCTTATCATGCTCCTTTGGGGGAAATAACAACAGAAGATGTCTTTCTGAGGAGCACAGTTAATAGTCTAGTATGTGTTGGTCTATTTTAGCTTACGTCTACCATTAATAATGCAAACTAAGGGTTTCTGTTGAGATAGTTATACACCATTTTTATATGCATGATTTCATTTACCCTTTCAGCTCTCCTGAAGAAGGTATAAATTGTGATTCTAGGGCAAGGGGGTTGGAAGTTAGGGCATCTAAATTATCCCTATTTCACACACAATCACACTAAGAAACAGTAAATACCTTGGTCCAGGCTACATGGAAGTGGCCAAACTGTGGTCCAAACTCTGTTCTCCTATTTTTAATCTCCAATATGGCAGGCTATCTCTGGACCCCTTAATTTTTTTTTCTTGGAAGAATGAGGTTTTAGGCCTGAGAGGTGAGATAAGGGATATGGTAAAGGATGTACTTCAGAGTGGGGTCTCTTGGGTTTGCATTTATCCTCCACTGCATACTAGCGAAGTGGACTTAACACTCCAGACCCTCTGTGTACTTTTCTATGAAATAGAGATAATCTTTATCCTACGGATTATCCTAGATGTTAGATAGTCTATAAGGTGCCTAGCACACAATAGAATGATTTTAACTGGAGAGCAAAGTGGGTTTGAAAACTCAGGTAGAGCCTCTTGGGCATTTAGACAATAGGCAGAAACAAGGTGGGCTTGAGGGCAGGGCGGGCAGTCCCCTGGAGCCATTGCAAGAACAAGGACCTTGGGGCAAGTTGTCATTTTGCAGGATACACTGTTAAGGGATTCTCAGCCTAGAGGAGGCTGCTGCAGGGAGAGAAAGAGAGGACAGCTCTGTCCCAAAACTTCTCAAAGAATGATGCCGCAGAAGCGTCCTTTGAGGCAGGCATTTCTCCATCCTCCGGCCTTCCACTTTCTCAGGCCTCCTCTCCTCACAGAGCTTTTCTTGGTTCCTCCGATTTCCCAGCAGTGCCAGCACGCCCTCTAGTGTTATTATGGCAATTAATCTTCTGTGCTTTTTAATACATTTTTGGAGAAATTCTAGAACATTGAGCAGATAAAAAATAATTTTAGAGTTGCTCAAATTGCTTAGAAAATACAAGAAAAAAATTTATATCATGTAAAAATGTTTATATTACTCACCTCATATATATGAGTGCTATGTTGTCTGTTTTTTTTTTTTTAAGTTTGGCTACTTTTTAGGGGGTTTATTTAGACCATTTCTCTTGGAGCAAAAGAAACCAATAAGAACAAAATAAACAAACAAGCAAAAGCCATTAACTTCAAGTCTAGACTCAAGTTGTGGCATTAGCTCTGATTTGAAGTGTATTGTAATAATTCAACTGTATTTGAAAAGATTGAGACTGAGCCTCTTTTTTTTCCCTTTTCCTTTTCCCTGAATTCTGTAGAAGCCATTTTCCTACCATGTGCTTTTTCGTCTACTTATCTTGATTCCTGGCTAATTGTAAAATGAGTAAATGGCTTCATAATTTTTCAAAACCTAATTATGTAAAATTATTACATAAAAAGTATATAAAAGTCTTGTTTCTGGAAGGAACATCATGTTGTAGTATCACTCTGATGTTTATTATAATAAAAGAACTATGGAAACAAACTTTCAATTTTAGTTTTTAATTTGCTATTCAAATAACAGTACCTGCTGAAAGGCTACAGTTGAATTTTAGGTTTAATAAATAATCACTTTAGAGAACAGTCCATAATTTTCCTTTTTCAGAATCTATATTCAAAATCAGAAAGTGTTCTCTTCCCTAAAAAAAATAATACATAAAAGTGATGTTACTGAAATGATTTGCACTCATCTAAGGTTTAAAGTGTGTGCTTCCCTTTTAGATGAACTGTGATACAAATCCCTTGGAAGCTGGACTGGAATGTTTTGTAAAGCTAAATAAGGTATGTTTACATTCCAAAGTGTGCTTGAAGTAAATTTTAAAATTTTGCTGTTTCATGACAGAGCCATGCTTTAAAATTCAACCAAGTGTGATTATAGGACAAATAAGTTGAACATAATTGTTAATAAGCATTGCTTGAGTGCTTCCTATTAAGCTTTGTCAGAATTTGGTATCAGTTCACACTACTGCAGTGTGCTTGTGGATGTAATATAGCTGAATCCAGCAACTTTAAAGACTAAATCTAAATTCTAAGATAAAACTTCTAAGGATACGATGACAGCAGACATTCCCATAAATACTGGTGACTTGTGAAGCCACACATCAGCTAATCAAACCCACTGTATTAATTGACTCCCCTGGGTGCTCACAATGCAAAGCAGGCTCCCTCACCTCAGCAGATCTGTCCATCTGTTTATTAAGCATCTTTGTGTGTAACTGCAACATATGAGTACCACCAGCAAGTGACACATTTCAAATGTGTTCAGCACAAAATAGGTATTTACTAAAAAACCAATATAAAAAACCAAAGAATCATAACTGATATTAGCATTCAAAGAGAACCCTACATCAGTGGTTCTGAAAGTGTGCTTCTCGGAGCCTCATCTGGGAGCTTGTTAGAAATGCCAGTTCTCAGGTTCTACCCCAGACCTAATAAATCAGAATCTCTGGGGGTTGGGCCAAGAAATTTGTGTTTTAACAAGCTGCAGGGGATTCTGATGCACCTAAAGTTTGAGAGGTACCACTCCAAATCATTATTAAGGAAAAGCAAACTGTGAGGCCCATTTATTACAGCCTAGCCTACCAATACAAGTTCTGTTAATAATGACATTTCCGTAGTGTAGTAGTTATCACGTTTACTTTGTACAAGTTCTATTAATATATACGAGGTTATCCCATGGGTGGGAACTGAATGTTGTGTCCCTCCGAAATTCATGTGTTGCTGCCCTAACCCCCATGTAATGTTATGTGGATTTGGGGTTTCTGGAAGGTGATTAGGTTAAGATGGGGTCATGAGGTAGGGCCCCCGTGATGGAAATAGAGTTCTTATGAGAAAATGAAGGGAGACCAGAGCTCGCTGCATGTCTGCCATGTAAGGACACAGCAAGAAGGCTGCCATCTGCAAGCCAGGAAGAGGACACTCAAAGGGGAACCAAATTGGTCGGCGCCTTGACCATGGACTTCCAGCCTCCAGAACTGTGAGAAATAAATTCTTACTGTTTAAGCTGCCTGATCTGTTATAGCAGCCCGAGCTGACTCAGATACCCACTGAGCTGTGTCTTAGTAATTGTAAGAGAACTTGACAGAGTTGCCGTTAGTGGTAGTGTTGCAGGTTGTAACAGCAGCTGCTGCTCTTCAGGGTACTTGTTAGAATTCCATAAACAAACTGTCCTGCCCTAGGTGATAATAAGCTAAAGTAAAAGCTGTTTTCCCATACTATGGAAATAGGTGAACACATCCATATAAATCGGCTAAGAAAACTTTTTTAATGCCCCTCTTTGGTTCCCAAATTCTGAGCTAAGATATTAACACAAACATGTATATTAGGAGTATTAGATTTTTAGGGAAAAGAACCTCTGAAAGGGTTTTAAAGGGACTATCTTTCCATACAAATTCCCCATGACTTTGACTTTTATGATGTACCATCTGCCTCCTGACTAGAGAAAGCGGGTGCTCGGGATTTGAGCAGACCTTACAGCAGATTGCTCCTTCTGATAACAGAAGTCTTAGTTTGGGTGTTTAAAATGAGGATAAAAATGGCCTGGCTCTTGAAAGCACTAAAGTTCTGCTGTTGGTCACCAGTAGGTAAATAGATAACTGACTCTTCTGCTTCAGTGTTTGGGTATTATTGTTTGGGAATAAGGCATAGATAAATGATCTCTTTATATCAAAAAAATGGATTTTAAAACTCCTTTTATGAAGATGAACAGGTGTGGATTGTGTATTTATTAGTTCTTTTAAATTATTTCAGTAACCAAAGCTCAGCTCAGAGTTAAGTGCCTAACAGATAATGATTTTGATTTGTGCTATGCTTTTATGATTTCTGAAACATTGATTCTCATTCTGGTGTCACAAAGTTAATTTCTAATGCTTTCCTTGGGTTAAAGTTCACATAACACAACGACCTAGACCTAACTGAGATAGTCTTTCTCAATTACATTGATTTAGGTGCTTAGTGAATATCAACCTAGCCAGAGTGATGTTTGCTCATTTCTGAGACAGGTGAATAGGTCGGATCAACTTTGTTTAGATACTACAGACATACCTGGTTTTATTGCACTTCACTTCATTGTACTTCACAGATACTGCATTTTTTACCAATTGAAGACAAGGCCTCAATACTTGAGTATTGCAATGAAGCAAGTTGTAATCTTTCTGCTGGTGTAATCTCTCTTGAGAGTTACAAAGCTTCCAATTTGTAAAAAACACAACATCTGTGAAACTCAATAAAGTGAAGAACAATAAAACCAGGTACGCTTGTTTGTAGAATTCTCTGCTAGGCCCTTAAGTATTTAAACGACTGTATAAGCCATAATCTGATGAAAAACGTAGAGATGAGAGGTAGGAGGGCCCCAGGAGATCACTCAGTACCACCTCCTCATTTGAGGGCAAGGAAACTGAAGCACAGTGAGACAGAGGGAGCTAGGTGTAGTCATTAGGGTTAGCCCAGGTTGAACTCTGACCTCACTGTGGTGCTTTCTTAACCACTACTTTTCCTGACAAGTCCTTTCCCATAAAGAGCTTTCAGCCTTAAATAACTGCCCAAGAATTTCTTTTCCTGGAAACACATATCATAGCATTTACATGGATTACATTTTATTAATTGATACCTCCCACAATCATGTTTTAGTTATAGCTAAATTTGCATTTTATAGTAGAACCAGAGTAGTTGCTTTGCCCATTTTAAGAAGGAAAATAGGTGGGTGAGGAGAGACACCATTAGGCTTGATTAGAGTGTACTGTGTTCTTGTCAAAAATGGTACAAAAGTAGAGAAAAGAAAAATGAAGTATTGAAGAAGTCTTAGATGGCAAAAGAAGATGGTGCGACGACACTTGCTATCCTTACTTCTTAGAATTGTGTGAACCCCATTTTCCCTGTGGCATTGGCTTAACCCTTTCACTGCGTTGACTTCAAGTTTTTTGTTCAAAATGTATCAAAAAGCCACAAAATATAAGTTGATATGTTGACTCTTTTATGCACTATAATAACATTTTGAGCTGCTTTGTGTATAAATGACATTATTTTAATTTTAAATTTTTGTAATATAATAAATTTACCATTATATTGAATTTTAGCAAAAAATACTTAAAACATACTAAGTGGCATCGATTAGATTTAAGTATAGATAAACTAGAATCTAATTGCATTGATGACATAAAAAATTTATTACAAAATGTTGCGCAATATGGCATACTGCAAGCCATAAGAAAACATGAAAAAAATCTTATAAATGGAGAAAAGTCATTGAAACAGTTTCACACTGAATAACAAATTTTTTTTGAGCTCTTGGGGTAAACTCAAATGTCTCAGTCAGTGGATGAAAATATTCATTTGGATGTTTCCGAACGTAGCAACAAAAGGGTTAAGTGAAATAGATGTACACGTGTGCATACATTCGTCTCATCAACATTAAGTATCATTTATTAAACACCTTCCTAGGCCACAGGTCGAAAAGTTAAACTCCCGATGGCTCTCAGATCTCGTGAAGCTTGAAACACATGGTATTTCAGGAACTAAAACTGTAGGCAACATTCTCAACATTAATTCTGAAAATATCCAACTGCCTGAGGATCGTTTAGAAGGACACAACAGTGCCATCTTGTGGATAGTGAGCATAGGAACCATTAATCAGATCTGTTACAGGAAAAAAAAATTGAATACTTGTATATACTTTTAAATCTCAACTAAAACCCCTTTACCTGAAACAACTCATATCATCATTCTTAATGGTATTAGAATTTCTTCCAAAGGAAGTTTCTTTGGGGGGGGTGGCGAAATTTAGTGGCTTTTTAAAAAAAGTTGGAAATGAAAGAAATACATTACTCAAGGGCAAAAGGAAAATCAGCAGGCTTAAGGTAGAATCATAAGTATTCTTGGAATTTTCCTCTTGGAATTACTGAATCTTTGTCCATTTCCAGAGAGCACCATCCAAGTTTCATATCAAATTAAGTACTAAGTGTAATTACATTAGTTTTAAAGCAGATCAGAAGAATATTTTTTTCTTGTAAGATCCCCACCCTTTCTTTCTCTCCCTCTTTTCCTGTCTTGGGCTTCTAACCAGTAGAAATGGAATAAAATGTAATGTGCATCTTAACTACAAGTTAGAAGGCTATGTTGATTCTAGAAAACACAGGATCTGTCTTTAAGGAAAATCTATTTAAAGCATAACTATTTGGTAAGCAAAACAAAACAAACAAACAAAAAAATGGTGAAGTGGCAAAAAGCTTATCACCAGGTCTACTGCATCCTAAGTATTCAATAAATAGTAACATTATTAATAGTTACAATAAATAGTAACATTATTAATAGTTACAATAAATAGTAACATTATTAAAACATCAAAGTGGAAATAAATCATTGTTAACAGACAAGTTAAAAAGGAGTTTCTAATATGCTATGGTGGTAAAACTACTCAACTCTGTTGGGAATATGTTAGGTTAAATAGTAACAGAAATCAAGGAGCAGAAAATTTTCAGTGACTCTTAGCTGCACATTAGAATCATCTGGAGTATGATTCTTTTAATCATATCATGCTTTTAAAAATCCCGAGGCTCAGGCTATATCCCAAATCAATTTAGAAACAATTTCTGGGGTAAGAACTCAGGCATCGGTATTTTTTATTTTTTTTTTTAGTTCCCCAGGTGATTCCAGAAAAGATTGAGAATGATGGTTTTCAACCAATAATTTTCTTATTTATTTATTTATTTATTTATTTTTGGTGGTTTCCCGACTGGGAATTGAACCCAGGACATGGCGTTGAGAGCGCCGAAGCCTAGCCACTACACCACCAACGAACCTCTTCAACCAATAATTTTCACCTAGCTGAACTTTACCATCTTGGACAACTTTTTAAAAATTAACCTGATGCCCTCCTCCCAATGGTTCTCAATATGTAGTTCACAGAACAGCAGCATCAAGGTTACCTTGGGATTTGTTAAAAATGCAAATTGAGTACCACCTCAGACCCCCAAAATTAGAAACTCTGGGAGTGGGGCCCAACAGTCTGTTTTAACATACCCTCAAGGTGATTCTGGTGCACATTCAAGTTTGAGAACACTGACCGACCCCAAACCAATTGGATCAACTGGAAGGTGGTGGGTTTTATTAGGCAATGAAGATTGAGAACCACTTTCTTAGTAATTTTAACCTCATGCCTGCTGTGGTCCTATGAATAAAGAGGAAATCAGAAAAACAGGTAGACTGATAAGAGACTAGTGTTATAGAATCTGTAGTGGATGATGTATGACCCCTTTTGACTAGGCTGCCAGTTAATATATTCTACTCCAATTCCTTTTTTTTTTTTTTTTTTGCACCTGGGCAATAAGTGATTTTTTTTTAAAAAGCACCAAATTCTAGCTGTGGAGACTTATGAAAGTGATTTAACTTTATTTTGCAACTGAGATTGCTAATCTATAAAATAAGGGCTCTCTTGCATGTCTAAAATTCTACAAAACACCAGCTAGCAGAGTGGTTAATGACACTGTTCTCTGTATCAGCCACATAATAGTGTCATTTTAATTAAGCCATTCTTATTCTCTTACTCATTTCTGCTGCTGAATGATAAAAAAAGAAAAAAGAAAAAGAAAAGGAAGTAAAACCTAGGCTGAGATAAAGTTTATAATTCATGAAACATCTGTCAGAGTGTATTAAACCAACAGCCATTGAATCATTATCCTCACATACATAAATTTCTGTTATGAAACATACTCTAATTCCACCCTACAAGCTTAAGTATGCTGGTTAGTTGACTGCTTTATAAATTCAAAGTTCATGGAAATCCTGTTCTAGGAATGAAATGAAGTAATTTTCTAAAGTGCTTTTATTTTTCTTGTTTTCATTTTAACCACTTAACTAAACATGGAATAAATTACCATATTAAAAGTTTACCATTTGGTAAGTTTTAATACATGTATAAACTCATGAAACCATCACAACAGTGAAGATAGTAAATGTATTCCTCATCTCCAGAACTTTGTTCATTTTTGTCTTTTGCAGACCTACCTCCCAACTCTCCCTATATTCCCACACGACCCGAAGGAATTTTTTGTCACTATAGACTACTTTGCATTTTCTAGAGTGTTATATAAATGAAATCACACAATATATATTCTTTTTGTCTGGATTTCATTAGTTTTAATGGTACAGTAATATTCCCTTGTATGTATGTATGTATGTATACTATTTCTTCATCCAGTTTTCTATTGGTGGGCATTTTGGTTGCTTCTATATCTTGGCTATTGTAAGTGCTGCAGTGAACATAGGGTGCATATATCTTTTTGAATTAGTGTTTTGGATTTCTTCAGACAGACACCCAGAAGTGGAATTATTGGGTCATAAGGTAGTTCTATTTTAATTATTTGAGGAACCTCCAAACCATTTCCATAGTGACTGCACCAAATTCACAGTTTAGCCAACAGTGCACGAGGGTTCCCTTTTCTCCACATGCTTTTCAACATTTGTTGTTTTTTTTATTAATTCATGTTAGCCATTCTGACAGGTGTGAGATGGTATCTCATTGTGGTCTCTGATGATTAGTGATATTGAGCATCTTTTCATATGTTTATTGGCCATCTGTATGTCCTTTTTGGAGAAATGTCTCTATTCAGGTCCTTTGCCTATATTTTAATTGGATTGTTTGGGGGTTTTTGGTGTTGAGTTGTATGCATTCTTTATAAATTTTGGATATTAACCCCTAATGAGGTGTATCATTGGTGAATATTTTCTCCCATTCTGTAAGTTGTCTTTTTGTTTTATTGATGGTTTGCTTTGCTGTGTAAAAACTTTTCAATTTGGTGTAGTCCCATTTGTTTATTGATGGACTGTTTTAAAATTTATTGGGGTGACATTGATTAGTACAAATTACATAGTAATTCTACAGTACATCATCTATGTGTTGCATGATGTGTTCACCACCCAGACAGAGTCAGTTTCTTTTAATCACCATATATTTGATTCTTTCGCCCTCCTCTCCTGTACCCCTGCCCTATTATTTTCATGTAACCACTAAACTATTGATTGTGCCCATGAGTTTTTGTTTCTTTGTTGCTTTCACTTTTATATTCCACATATGACTGAGGTCATATGGTTCTTGGTTTTTTCTGTCTGGCTTATTTCACTAAGCATGATGATCTCCAGGTCCATCCATTTTGTTGCAAATGGCAATATTTCATCTTTTCTTACAGCTGAGTAATATTCCACTGTGTATATGTAGCACAGCTTCTTTATCCAGTCATCTGTCAAAGGGCACTTTGGTGGTTTTCTTGACTTGGCCACCATAAACATCACTGCAATGAACATTGGGGTACATATGTCTTTGCGGACTAAGATTTTCAAAATTTGGGGGTAGATACCCAGAAGCAGAGTTGCCAGGTCATATGGTAACTCCATTCCCAATTTTCTTAGGAACCTCCACACTGCCCTCCATGACAGTTGTACCAATTTGCATTCCCACCAGCAGTGTACGAGGATTTCTTTTTCTCCACCTCCTCTCCAGCACTTGTTAGTCCTTGTCTTATGATTATAGTCATTCTAACAGGTGTGAGGTGGTATCTCGTCATTGTTTTCATTTGCATTTCCCTAACAGCTAATAAAGTTGAGCATTTTTTCATGTATCTATTGACCATTTGTATATTTTCTTGGGTGAAGTGTGTTCAAGTTCTCTGCCCATTGGATTGTTTGGTTTTTTGTTGCATTATACAAGTTCTTTATGTATTTTAGATATTAGCCCTTTATCGAACGTGTTGTCTGAAATATTTTCTCCCATTCAGTTGGTTGTGTCTTTGCTTTGTTAATGGTTTCTTTTGCTATGCAGAAACTTTTTAATTTGATATATTCCCATTTGTTTATTTTTGCTTTTACTTCCCTTGCCTTTGAGGTCAGGTTCATAAAGTCCTCCCTGAACCCAAGGTCTATAAGTTTAGTACCATTGTTTTCTTCTATACAGTTTATTGTTTCGGGTCTTATGTGAAGGTCTTTAATCCATTTTGAGTTAGTTTTGGTAGATGGTCAGAGTTCACTGTTCAGATTCATTCTTTTGCGTATGGTTTTCCAGTTTCCCCAGCACCATTTACTGAGGGGGCTTTCTTTTCCCTGTTGTATATTTTTTGCTTTTTTTGTCAAAAATTGTCTGTCCATATATTTGTGTGTTTATTTCTGGGTTTTTACATCTATTCCATTGGTCTGTGTGTCTGTTTTTTTGCCAATACCAAGCTGTTATGTAGTATAGACTGAAATTGGGGAACATGATGCCTCCAAACTTATTCTTTTTAAGTAGGATTGCTTTGGATATTTGGGGTCTTTTGTGGTTTTATATGAATCTGATAATTTTTTAAACCTATTTCTTTAAAGAATATCTGTAGGGTTTTTATGGGAATTGTATTAAATCTACATATTGCTTTGGGTAATATGGCCATTTTAACAAGGTTGAGTCTTCCAATCCATGAACATGGGATATCTTTCCATTTCTTTGTGTTCTCTTCAATTTCTTTTAGTAGTGTCTTATAGTTTTTATTGTGTAAGTCCTTTATGCTCTTTGTTAAGCATATCCTTACATATTTTATTCTTTTTGTTAATGATTGCAAAAGGTATTGTTTTTCTCATTTCTTTTTCTGAAGATAGGTTGTTTGTATATAGAAATGCAATTGATTTCTGTACATCGATTCTGTATCCTGCAACATGACCATGTTCGTTTTTTTGTTTCTAATAGTTTTCTAGTGGAGTCTTTAGAGTTTTTTATATAAAGGATCATGTCATCTGGAAAAAGTGACTGTTTGACTTCTCTGCCAATTTGGATATCTTTTATTTTATTTTTTTCTTGTCTAATTGCCCTGGCCAGAACTTCCAGTGCTATTTTGAATAGCTGTGGCAACAAGAGTCATCCCTGTCTTATTCCTCATTTTAGGAGAATAGGCTTCAGATTTTTCTTGTTCAGTATGATATTAGATGAGGGTTTGTCTATATGACCTTTATTATGTTGAGGTACTTTCCTTCTATTCTCATTTTATTCAGTGTTTTTATCATAAATGGATGTTGTATCTTGTCAAATGTTTTTTCTGCATCAACTGATGTAATCATATGGTTTTTATCTTTTATTTTGTTTATGTGGTTTTTCACATTGATTGATTTGCATATGTTGAACCATCCTTGTGCCCCTGGGATAAATCTCACTTGATCATAATGTATAATCTTTTTCATGTACTGTTGTTTTCTATTTGCTAGTATTTTGTTTAGGATTTTTGCATCTGTGTTCATCAGAGAAAATGGTCTATAGTTTTCTTTTTTTATGTTATCCTTGTCAGGCTTTGCTATTAGGGTAATGTTAGCCTCACAGAATGAGGTGGGAAGTATTGTCTCTTCTTCAATTTTTTTGGAAGAGTCTGAGGAGAATGGGTATTACTTCTTTGAATGCTTAATAAAAGTTGTTGGTGAGACAGTCTGGTCCAGGGCTTTTGCTTTTAGGGAGGTTTGGATGATCATTTCAATTTCTTTACTGTTGATTGGTCTATTTAGATAATTCAGTTCTTCTTGATTTAGTCTCAATAGACTATATATTTCTAGAAACTTGTCCATTTTGTGGCATAAAGCCCTTCATAATATTTTTTATGATCCTTTGTTTCTGTGTTTTCAGTCATAATTTCTCCTCTTTTATTTCTAAATTTGGTTATTTGGTCTTTTTTCTTTGTTCTTTGATGAGACTAGTCTGGGATTTGTCAATTTATTGATTTTTTTTCAGAGAACCAGCTCTTCGTTGCATTAATGTTTTCCTATTATTTTTCTCTTCTCTATTTTATTTAGTTCTGCTCTAATTTTTATTATTTCCTTCCTTCTGCTGACTTTGGGGTTTTTCATTGTTGTTGTTCTTTTTCTGATTCTTTATGATGAGAAGTTAGGATGTTTACTTGTGATTTTTCTTGTTTCTTGAGATAGACCTATCATGATATAAATTTTCCTCTTATTGCTGCTTTCCCTGTGTCCCAATAATTTTGATATGTTGTATTTTCATTGTCATTAGTCTCTATGTATTTTTAATCTCTTCTTTTGTTTCTTCTTTGATCCAATCATTTAAAAATAATATGTTGTTTAATCTCCATGCATACGTGATTTTTTTCTGCTTTCTTTTTTCAGATGATCTCCAATTTCAAAGCTTTGTGGTCTGAGAATACATTTGGTATGACTTCACTCTTCTTTAATTTGCTGAGGCTAGCTTTGTTTTCCAGCATATGATCTGTCCTTGAGAATGTTTCATGTGTACTAGAAAAGAATGTATAGTCTTGTGTTGTAGGGCGAATGGTCCTGCAAATGTCAATTATTTCTAATTGCTGTAGTGTATCATTTAAAGGTGAAATTTCCTTATTTATTTTCTGTTTAGATGATATGTTCATGGCTGTCAAGCGGGTGTTTAGGTCCCCTACTATAATTGTGTTTTTGCCAGTGTCTCTTTTTAGTTCTGTTAGTAGTTGCTTTGCAAATTTTGTTGCTTTTTTTCTGGGAGCATATATATTAATGAGTGCCATGACTTGTTGTTGTATTGTCTCTTTTATCATTATGAAATGTCCATCTTTGTCTCATTACCTTTTAATCCTGAAGTCTGTTTCTTCATATATCAGTATGGCAACTTCTGCTTTCCTCTTGATGCCAATTGCTTAGAGTATTGTTTTCCACCCTTTCACTCTGAATCTGTGTTTGTCCTTGTGACTGAGGTGTGTCTCTTGGAAACAGCATATAGTTGGGATTTGTTTTTTAATCCAGTCTGCTACTCTGTGCCTTTTTATTGGTGAGTTCAGTCCATTTACATTGAGGGTAATGATTGATATATGAGGATTTCCTGTGGCCATTTCTTCCTCCCTTTTTATTTTTGTGTTGTCCCAAATCTTCCCCATTTATTTTGATTTTTTTGTTTCAGGTAGAATAGCTTCCTTCAGTATTTCTTGAAATGTTGGCCTTGTCCTGGAGAAGGTCTTTATTTCTTCTTGATACCTAAAGGTTAACTTTGCTGGATAAATTATTCTTGGCTGGTAGTTTCTCTCTTTTAATATTTTAAATATTTGATTTCACTCACTCCTGACTTGCAGAGTTTCTGCTGAGAAGTCTGATGATAGCCTGATGGGCTTTCCTTTAAAAGTTATAGTTTTTCCCCCGTGGCTGCCTTAAGAATTCTCTCTTTGTCTTTGATTTTTGACATCTCCACTATAACGTGCATTGGAGAAGATCTGCTGGAGTCCAGGTAGCTAGCGGTCCTGTTTTCTTCTTGAATTTGGAGTTCCAGATCTTTCCATAGGTTTGGAAAGTTCTCATTTACTATTTGTTTGAATAAGCTCTCTGTGGATTCTGTTCTGCCCCTTCTAGTACTCCTGTTATTCTAAAGTTGTTCTTTCTAATGGTGTCAGAAATTTCTTCTATGGCTCTTTCATTTTTTTTTCTTTTTTTTTTTTTTGACACTCTAGTCTCTATCTTCTTTCTTCTGTGACATTTTAATGTTCCTGTCCTCAATATTGCTAATTCTTTCCTTCATCTGCTTGGCCCTATGTTAGTTAGTTCATTTCTCAATTATTTTATTGCATTATCTCCAGAATTTCTATTTGATTCTTTTTTATGGTTTCAATTTCTTTGTTAAAGTATTTCTTTTGCTCACTAATTTTCTTTCTGTCATCATTTAGCTGTGTCTGAATACTCTGCCAACATTCTTTAAGCTCTCTGAGTGTTTGGAGAACTGCAGTCTGGAATTCTGTGTCATTTACATCATACATTTCCAAATCTATAAGTTCCTTTTCTGGAACTTATAGATTTAGAAATATATTATCTAAATGGCATGGAATTTTTATTTTTTATTTTCTTTTTGAGCAGCTTTGAATCCTAAGGTGCTCATTGTATTTGATGTGTTTCTTTTCCTGGGCATGCAAACCTTTTCCCTGGTAGATATGAAGAGGTCTTTCTTTCACTTCCCAGTTGGTGTCCTGAAGCATCTTACAATATTTTCTCTTGGTTATTTGGTATTCTCACTCTGGGAGCTTTCCTGGAAGGTGGGTTTCTCTTCTTGACCCTGTTGTCTTGGTCTTGATGTGCCTTCTCTTTGGGGAAATGTGGTGGGCAATTGTTTTCTATGCCTCTGAGATCAATACAGGCAGAAGCTGCTGCTCCTGTGTTTTGTCATTTCCCTGAGCCTTCCTGTCTGTTTCTGGAGGGCAGAATTTTTTGGGAAGGATGCAGGTTTGTTTGCCTTTATTTATTTAGTTTTTTTCAACTGGCTGTAAAGCAGACACTAGGTAGAGTTGCAGGGGGATCTTTGGGAAAGAGTTAGAGGAAGCAGCCAGGTTCTTTGTCTATAGTTTTTGCCTAGAACTGAGGTGACACAGTTTACAGCTGCTTTGGAAAGCAGTGCAACAGAGGAACTGATTTTCTGCTCCTGGATGCTGCCTCCACTGTAACACAAGCCTCTTCATCAGGGGTGCCCAGGTGTGCTGGGTGTATGCCGCCGGTTCAGCCTTTTTCTTTCTTCCTGAACTCACGGTTCAACCAGGACTCTGTTTTATTCTGGTCAGTTTTTCCATGGCAACCAGCTCTCAGTTTCAAACTCACCCAGAGCTGATTTGTGAAGCTTGGGCCTTATTCTTGCCCAGGGCAATTTAGAGCCTTTGTTCAGTATCTGACCCACCTAGGGTATGGCACTCCTGTTCTGGCACCGGCATGCTGCCATTCAGTTTGGGTTTTAATTGGCTTACAGTTTCACAGGGTTTCAACTGCCCATGCCTCTGCTTTTGTTGGCTGCTTGGCCTCCAGCTTCCCCAGGATCATGCTGCTCTATGGACCATGGCCCCAACCCTCCACCTCATTTCTTCTTCTGCTAGCCCACAGCTCCATTTCTGTACAGCTCCCTTCCCTCTTCTCCTGTTCACCACCATTTCTCTGATCTTCAGGTGTTTTCTTGCAAAGCATGGATCTCTCTGCTGAGACTGTGTCACTCAAGGTTCCCCCCATTGGATCCCAGTTATTCAATTGTATTTTCCAGGACAATTTTCAAGGATCTTCTCTCATACTGCCTGCCATCTTGGGTCCCTTCCCTGAACACTGCTCTTATCAATGTAAAATATGTCCAAACCTTCTTGATGTCTTGGAATATCTTTCTACCTCTGACTTCAGTGACTTCTCATACTTAAGGAGTCTTTGATGTTCACTGTAGGCAGAGGGGAGTATCAGACAGGAATAGATGTCCATTCACTGTTAGGTGCCTAAAAACAGGGAGGTCCAGAATTCCAAGAAAAACTCCTGTTAATTTTTCTTTTGTTTCCCTTGTCTAAAGATTATATATATATATCACTAAGAGCAATGCCAGAGAGTTTACTGCCTATGTTTTCTTCTAGGAGTTTTATGGCTTTGAGTCTTACAAGTCTTTAATCTCGTTTGAGTTGAGATTTGTATATAGTGTAAGAAGGTGGTTCAGTTTCATTTTTTGCATGTTATCTGTCCAGTTTTCCCAACACTGTTTATTAAATAGACTGTCTTTACCCCATTATATGTTTTTACCTCCTTTGTCATAGGTTAAATGATTATATAGGCATGGTTTTATTTCTGGGCTTGCTGTTCTAGTCCATTGATCTACAGTCTGTTTTTATGCCAGTGCCACTCTGTTTTGATTACTATAGCCTTGTAGTATAGTTTAATAACAAACAGCATGATACCTCCAATTTTGTTCTTCTTTCTGGTTCCATATAAATTTTAAGGTTATTTATTCTATTCTGTGAAAAATGCCATTGGTATTTTAACAGGGATTGCTTTGAATCTGTAGATTGCTTGTTATTTAGCCTTCATGTGTTTGTGTGTTTTTCAGTTTTTTCTTTTAATTCATATCTAGTTTCATGTCATTGTTGTCAGAGAAGATGCTTCATATTATTTCAATCTTAAATTTATTGAGACTTATTTTGTGGCCTAACATGGTCTATCTTTGATAATGTTCTATCTGCACTTGAAAAGAATGTATATTCTGCTGCTTTGGGTTGAAATGCTCTAAAATATTAATTAAGTTGATCTGTTCTAGTGTGTCATTTAAGTCTGATGTTTCCTTGTTGATTTTCTGTCTGGAAGATCTGTCCGTTGGTGTCAATGAGGTATTAAAGTCCCCTACTGCGATTGTATTATTGTTGATCTTTCTTATATTGATCAGTATTTACTTTCTATATTTAGGTGCTCCTTTGTTGGGTGTATAAATGTTTACAGGAGTTATATCCTCTTGTTGGATCGATCCCTGTAGTTTCAGGTGTACTCCATAGTTATTCAACATTTATATAGGTAAAGAAGAGATCACCATTATATAAGTCCAGCAACCATCTGACACCACAGCACACTATGACAATATTATTGACTGTATTTCCTGTGCTGTTCATTACATCCTCATGGCATATTTGTTTTATACCTGGAAAACTGAACCTCTTATTCCCCTTCAACTTCTTCCCCTCTTTCTTAATTTTTCAATTTCAGTTGATATTCAGTATTGTTTTATATTAATTTGAGGTGTACAGCTTAGTGGTTAGACATTTACATAATTTAAGAAGTGACTCCCTAACTGGTCTCGTGCCCACATGGCACCATACATAGTTCTTACCACATTATTGACTATATTCCCTATGCTTTACTTTACATCTCCATGACTTTTTGTAACTACCACTTTGTACCTCTTAATGTCTTCACCTTTTTCACCCTGTCCCCCAACCCACTCCCTTCTGTCACCCTAATAAATCTAGTACCCATTTGACACCATGCATAATTATTACAATATTATTAATTATATTCCTTATGCTATACCCTCTATCTCCATGACGACAGTGTAACAACAAATTGTCTTGATGGAGTGATGGGTCAGTTGATGCATTCCCCCAAATGAAAGAATCCAGTATATGACTTTTTCATTTTGACTGTGAGATAAGCACAGATGTACCTGGTATTCAACAACTGACTGAAGAAAGTTAAGACTTACATAAACCTTAGGTTAGTAATGGCCACATGCTTTACAAAGGGATTCCCATCAAGATTGTTTTATTTTTATTGTTAAATTTATCGAGGTGACATTGATTAGTAAAAAATTACATAGGTTCCAGGTGTACAATTGTAGAATAGATCACCTATGTGTTGTATTATGTGTTTATCACCCAGAGTCAGTTCTCTTTCCATCACCATGTGTTTGTGTCCCTGTCCTTTCTCCCCCACCCCCTCGCCCCCTTACCCTCAGGTAACTACTAAATTATTGACTGTATCCATGAGTTTTGTTTCTTTGTTGCTTTCAATTTTATATTCCACCTATGAGTATAGTCATGTAGTAGGGTTATTTTAAAATAACAATTCCTGAGCCCTGTGCTAAATGAGAAACTTTTTAGAAAAGTTTTAAGGGACAGTGGCAGAAGTCTGTTACCTAGATTTTCATCCCCATTCTGCTACTGTAACTGGTGATCAGCTGGTCTCTCTGCAACTCTTTCCCTACCTGTAAATTCAGGAGCAAAATTTCACAACCAGTGCTGCACCTGGTTTCTAAAGGGGGCTTTCTTGGGACCCAGGATATTATACTGACTATCTTATGACTTTAGAACCTTTTGACATTTAGGTTAAAGGGATTTGAGCCAAAAAATTAAATCAAACTTATGACTTCCTTGAATTTTCTGGTGGGTATTGACTCTAAATACATGAAATAGGAAAGTCAAAACTAGGTTTTTATAATTTCTGTCGTAGTCTATGAGAGCCCACTACCCTGACTCTCTGTATCAGAACTTTCCTTCTATTGCTGATATTAAATTTGACTTCAGCTATATCTGAGAACTCTCCATTGCCCTGAGAACCATGAGCAAAAATATACTGATTTAATTTATTTCATTTGCATACACTTTAGCTAATATGCTTTTAATAGAGCTAATAAGAGATCATTACATTTCACTTAAGATTTACTTAATGTTTTCATGTATGTGAATTTTATATTTAGTATGTATTATATACGTGGCTGTTTTAATGGCTCTTATTGCCTTTTAAAATTAATAAATTAAAAAATATAAGCCAAGACTATTTTTAAACTGTAGTTTCAGCACTCCAGAAATTTATTTTTCTCAAAGACATTAATAGCTATTTCTACAGTTAATTTGGCAGTGACTCATTAAAGAAAAATATTTCTGTTCTCAGGTCATCCTGAAAGCACCAATTTTAATCACAGCACTTACCTTCAGACACATTTCCTCTCATTTATAATTAATAACTATATAATAGAGTAAAATCTCCAATCTTGGGAGGAAAGCCAAGTACAGCCATTGCCTTACTTTAAATCTTCCCAAGTCAGGCATAAGATTAGCTTGGGAAGGGAGAATTATCTTAGAGGGTGCAAGTGTCACATCTTATCTGTGCTTTAAGTACGTGTTCCTTACATTTAATCAGGTTTTTGTTGTTGTTTGAGTATTGTTTTCATTCATGTCTGAGAAGGATGTTGCAGATAAGATCACCTCCTAATTCAGAGATATACAGATATAGATGTCAGATTTTATTAATATTAACCTTCAAGGTATTTTCAAATCTTTTCCTGTAATACAAAAAATATTGTGTAGAAAATGTATTTCAAAATAGGTTCAGACTACCTAGAAGTAATTTAAAAGAAACAGTTTTTAAGAGTATTTATATTGGCTGTATCTTCCAATGATAATCACAGGGCACAGTTATTTTTTAAAAAAATAGATAGATAGATAGAAAGGAAGGAAGGAAGAAAGAAAGAAAGAATCTAAAGGTGCTGAGTTATTTTGCCACGTAACTGAGCCTTAACTTTGCTAGGCCTTTCTCTTCCATAAACTGAGGGTAAAATGATCTGTCTTGTAGGAAAGTCATGAGAATTAAATGAGATCATGAATGTAGAGCCCCCAGCATTATGTCTGGCACATAGCAAGTGCCTAATAAATTGTAAATATTATTTATTAATAGTATTTACTTTTTACTGAATTTATTGCTTAAATTTTTCTCATCTAAAGGAATTATTATGGGGGGCCCTCCCTTTTTTTGTGATTAGTTGATACCTTATATTCCGCCTTAGACTTGGGTGAAATTGTGAATTTGGCAAAGGTAGAGTTAGGCTCCCCTTCTGGTACATCTTAATCCCCCCAATCTCTTGGCCCCTCTCCAATAGATCTCATCCAGCACCCCCAAAATGACCCATTTCTGAAAGCCTTGGTTGTGGCCATGTTTCACCACAGCCCCTCCAAAGGGATAGCAGGTACTGGCTTAAGTGCCTCATTGAAAGCAGCTCAAAGTGAATGAAATAACAGAGCTGAGACTCATGAGATCTTGATTTTTAACCAGTTTTGTTGATTTCTTTGGCTAAGTTAATTTACTTCTTTTAGGCCCCAAATCCACCATCTATGGGTTCATGTGAAGATTAAATTATAATGTAAAAATAAGGACTTTTGGAAAAGGCTGTGCAGACAATAGTTATTATGAAACCTCATCTTTCACAACTCAGTTCACTACTTCCTCTACAAAATTGTTGCTGACAGAATGCTGCCGCAGCCCACTCTCTCACCCCAGAGAGAATTAATCATACTCTTTCTTATACAGACACCTATCTTAGCATCTGTTGGCATCACTGCCTTTACACATTAGACAGTCTTTGTTTTAAATTCACAAACTGTTGTGATTTTTATACTCTCATGGAACCAACAGAACTAACATTGAGTCACGTTTCAAATTGGTATAGCTGATTTGTATGCTACCATGTGTCACGTTCTACCATGTTTCCAGTAATCTCACATGATTCTCTCTCACTGATACGTTGAAACATTGAGGAGATGTAATAATTACAGAACTGGGCATGTTGTGATGTGGAGATAAGTGGTCACATCTCCGCAGGGGCTTCCCATGTCCTATTTAGCTCTAAATACCTGGTACCTAATCCAGTGTCTGATACACAGTTGAGTAAATAATCAAAAGAAAGTTCTTTAATAGGGACTCAGGAAGACTCAAAACCTTCAAGATCTAAATGAATCTCTAACAGTCAAGATTCCGATTCCGTAGCAGGGGGGTAACAAATCACAGCATGTATAGTGCATTGACCACTCAGTATTCTAAGTGCTTTTCCACACAGTAGAGTGTGAGACCAGACAAGAACTGTAAAAGGTACCCCTTGTCATCATTTATCTATGATAGCATGTCTTCTTTTAAAAAGGTGGCAAAAAAAAAAGTGTTGTTGTCATTATAGAGTTCTTTCTGTATTTAGGTATACATATTTAAACTTATAATAAACTTTGGTTTGTTAACTTCCATTATCATGAATTTATCCTACATGTGAATGCAGATGAATCAAGCTCTTCCTGTGGGTTTGTTTTGTTTCTTCCTTAGTAGGGGGAAGAATTGGACTTTAATTTTGCAATTATTTCAACGTTGGCCAATGGAAACTTTCTTTTTTTATAATTTTTAAAATTTTTCAACTACAATTGACATACAATATTATATTAGTTTCAGGTGTACAACATAGCTGAAAACTTTCTTTAGCTTCCTGTGCAGGTCAGCAATTTAAAGTTGCAGTATCCATAGAAATCATACTTCATTGTCGGCCTATCCTGGAAGTTCTGAGTTAATAAAGGAGTAAACTAGGGGTGGGGGGCGGGTCAGGCAGAGAATGTGTGAGGACCCCTCCTCCTGCTGCTTCACTAAGAGGTTAAGGGGACTTATTGCACTTAATCCTAAGTGTTCTGTGTGCAGAAAGAGCTGTGTAAAGCCTAAATGTTGGCAGGGAACATTTTGGGCATGAAATATCATTTTCTTTCTTTTGGGGCCAATGAAGAACTTAAAGTTCTTCCTTTCCTTTCTTTTAGAGAGTAGTTAGCCTGTATATGAGAAATGTTTTTGAGAATTTTATTCTACATTGTAATCTCTAATTAACCTCATTCACAGAGATGTGATTTGTGTATCTCAGATTGCTTTTCTCCCCATAAGATGAGAGATGTTGTTCGGGCTTGCTTATGCAGAAGCCCTACCCCATGGTGTCCTCCTTTATGCTCTACAGCTCTTTGCCTCTAACTAGTTTCTCACACTTCCCAATGTCCCTGGCACTCTGGTTGAATAGAATTATCACTCCTTTATTTGCTAAGTGTCTCTACTGAGAAGTCATTGCTCACCTATTCATTGTAAGGTGTTACTAATAAATGTGAAAGTCCTAAAGTTTGCATGATTCCTACTTTTTTTTACCACATAGAATGGATTCAAGGTTATCCCTATAACAATGTTATTCTCACTCACTTGCATTTCATTGGGAATAGCCCTGAGTGTGCCCAGGGAGATGTGTTAGGAATAGGACTCTCATCTATCCTGTGTTGCATGGAAGAAGGAAAAAAAGGTTGAAAAGCTCAATGTTAGAGAATAAGGTCTTCGATCAAAATGTTTATGTCTGACTAATTTCTTAACCCACACAGTCTTGCATAATGCTTTACACATAGTAGGGGCTCAATACGTTTCCTGGATGACTAATGAGTGCAACTCAATAGGTTAACGCACTCCCTGGACCATTATTCCGAAGAAGGAAAAAAACATGTGGCCTTGTGGTGGTGATTTTGATACCACATTTCAAAAAAGCGAATTTCCTTCTCATGAAAGGCTTACCATGGGTAGAAACTGAGTAGTGCTTTGCTCACTGCCAGCCGGTACCCCTGTCCAGGCCCTTAGATACAAGGGTCAGTTTCATAATCCACCACTGCAATTTCATGCCTTACGGTTTTCTGCCTAGGTGATTCTGGTGAAATTGTTATCACAAGTTATCACCCTTTAGCCTCACCTACTCTGAAGGAGTAGGTGGCTGAGATTGTCATTTGAGGACTGAGAAATATTTGTCTAGACGTTTGATCCAATCTGTATTTTTATTGAATGTGTAATTGGCGAGAAAATAGCAAAGACAAATTTAAATGCTTGCATCTCTAACCTTGTCACAGCGCCTGAGCATTCATTCATCATCATTATCTTGGGTTCCTGCAGCCAGCGGACTTCATAGGAAAGCAAGCACTGAAACAGATGAAAGCCAAGGGGCTGAAACGGAGACTGGTCTGCCTCACCTTGGCAACGGACGATGTTGACCCAGAGGGAAATGAAAGCGTCTGGCACGATGGCAAGGTGAGTGCTGAGGACCTCGTCGGCCAGGGGCCGCTGCTGCTTTTCTGCAATAGAAACTCCCCTCGGCTTTGATTCCCTTTAGAGTTTTTTGCTATTTATTTATGCATTGGTGGGATGACACTTTTGATTTGTGCTGACTTTCAAGAAACAGAAATCAGTGAACTAAAAGGAAAATGAAATGCTGCTCATTTTTGAAAACATAAAGTTCTGTATGCTCTGATGAGAGAAAATGAACCCAAGGACTTGAAAGGCATGGGGCAACGAGGAAGGTATGATTCAGAGGATAAAGTCGTCTACTTGCTCACCACATCCACATCTGTGAATGCTAGGGATAGGTTTTATAAAGAATTTGGCATTCTGCTTTAGCTTCTTTCAGAAGGCAGTTCTTACCTTAGCATGTTAGCAGGGAAATATTTCCAAATGAGAACACCTCTGACACTAGAGGGTAGAACTTTAGAAACTAAAGTGAAAAGTAGAAACCACTTGGTTCTTCAGAAAGAGTAAAATTACTTTCTTCTCATTTTGGAATGTTATAATACATTTCATTTCTCTATGGTAATTCCATAAAACCAGATAACTTACCAATAGGACTTGATTTCCTTCACTTTTTACAATTCTTTGTAAAACCCAATTTGATTCAAGATTTTGCTGTGTTTTGGCTGGTGTTATAGGGCAGGTGTGGGACACTCAACTTAGACCATGGGGCAGGCACACGGCCTTCAACTACGCAGCTGCTCCATATTGCACAAAGTCTGCTTGGTCAATGCCCAAAGACTCAGAGATGCCATGCCTGGGTTTTTTTGTCTCATGCACTGCAGCCTACTTGATATTTGTTTCCATTTCCCCCACCTCTTCAGTGACAAAAAGAGCCTTGGAGGTGGGGAAAGCCAGTGGAATCAAATCTCAGCCTTTGGAATACTAAAGAAGTTTGGAAATGGCCAAATTTTGGGCTAAGGCATTGGTCAGTTTGACATAGAACTAATGTCTACAGAGTTCCTACTATGTGCTGGGTATTTTTTTTATGAACTCTCTCATCTAATTTTACCATACCCCTCCTAGATAGTATGATCATCTCCATTTTCATGAGGCTGATCATTTTGATGAGGCTTTGGGACTCAGGTAAAGTTAACTTGCTTGAGTTTACACAGTTTGTGACTGATGGAGCTGATTTCTGACCCAGGTATAATTGGACTTTGAATTGCTTATCCTTTTTTTGAAGCCGTGTTGAATACTCCAGTTTGCTCTCTTCTCTGCCTTTGCTAATGTCCCACTGTCTTCTCTTCAGTACTTAATTACAAACCCACAGTTCTTGTACATCTGAGTAGCAGGTGGATATTATTACACACCATGAAGCCACCAGACTTTCCTCAGATCTTGAGCTCTTTCTTAAATGCCTCACCTTAAATGCCTCTTCTGTTTGAACCATTCCTGCTCTTACCTCACTGCCTCCCCTTCCTCTATCTGTTCTAAGCCTCTGGTTTAGCCCTCTTTTCTTAATAGGCTCTTCCTCCAATTTCAGATTCGCCTACAGTTTGCGCCGACAACCCCCTCTGCCAGGAAATAACAGTCTGACTTGATCTTAGCCGCTTTGGGCCCCCGTTTTCTCTTCTGTAAAATGAAGCCATTGAAGAGAGAATGCCCAAGGCTCTTTCCACGTCTAATTAATTTTTTCCCTTGTTTTTGTGTCTCCCCTACCTATTTCTTTTATTTTACATTTTCACTCTATTCTCATTCAGCTTTCTCAGTATTCCTAGCAAAGTCTATGCCCAGCCTTATACCACCTTGCTGTTCTACTGAGCCATGGAATTTCAGGTTATGCTATAATAGTCTGTATGCAATGCCACATCAACCATGATTTTTAGCTATCTTAAATGTGATGATACCCAAATCAAAGTTTAAAAAACCTGGAAACCTATCACTTAAATTTACACAATATTATATGTTGATTATGTCTTAAAGCTGGGGGGAAAACTCTGGAAACACAAGTTCCATTTTTGAATTTTATTTCCTTTGCCATATCTGTGCACTGAGTTTACAGGGCATATTCTTCTTTCCTACTATATGCCATCCGCTTACAGAGATGTTAATCCAATTGCACATTCATTTATTAATAATATAGTTACTTACTTTTCCTGATAGCAGCCTGTCTACTTTCTGGTGCTTAGTAGGATCATCCTTTTATCAGGCAGATGACCTTCTTTGATATCCAGTAGTTTCTGCTTTTTATTTCCTGACCTTGCCTGGACTTGTTCTGCCTTTGGTATTTGGTTTCCATTTTTGCAAATATTTCCAGTGCTAGAGATAAGGTACAAATTGTTCATATAGTCAACATTTTTTTATTTACTATGTACCAGCAAAATTCTATGCATTAGGGATGCTGCAGTGAACAAATTAGGCAAGAATCTCTGCTCCTGGAGTTTAGATTCCAGGGGAGGTAGAGATAATAAATAAAATACATGCCATGTCAGAGAGTTATTAGTATCCTGGGGAAAAGTAAAGTCCAATTGGGAGATGGGCAGTGCAGGAGGGAGGGATTATGCTTTTAAATAAAGTTTAATTTTTAAAAATTAAGACATGAAAGTGAATAGGAAAGGACTTTAATTAGTTATAAAAGCAGCTTTGCTGGAAAGTGAGTTTTGAAGAGAGAGTGAGTTTTTGAGGGAGAAAGTTTGGATAATTTAGAAAGTCTTCTGTATCATTATAAATAAACTGAAACACACAGGGACAGGCAAAGAAATAACCCAGCACCCAATTTAATTATGTTACCTCCTTCAAAGGCCATTTACCATGCTATCTTCTCTGTCAGTTAGAGGCGTCTTTAAGTCTCGCAGAGAAGAAGAGGCTAAAAATAAATACACTGGTAAAAAGGCCAATGTTTCATTTCCCACAGAATATGAGAATGAGAATTTCACATTCTAGGAAGACAGTGAGGGTAGGTTGTTCCCCGTGATTCACTGAGCAAAAAGAAGCAATGTGTTTAATTGAGTCTGGATGATTTTAAGGTAGAACAGTATAATATTTATGCTGGGAAAAACCTTTCCCTGGAGATTTAGTAATAGGATCAAAGGAAAGGCCAGACTTATAAAAGAATCTAACCCCAGGATTGCGGAGAAATTACTCGAGAAATGAAAGTAGTCTAGCACAAAGCAAAGCATCTGATAAGTATTTTAATAAGTATGCTATTCCTTTAAGTTACTAATGCAGAAATAACTGCAAGACAATCACTGCTGGGATTTTCAGAGATGGGATGGCCTAAGGATGTAGTGCATACAGTTTCCAAAGCACTATTGTGGGTTTGTGAGATTTGGAGATTTGGCGTTAGGAGATTTGGCCAAATGGCTTGCTCAGGCCTCTTACTGTTTTCTTAAAATGCCCAAGCAATTCAGGTTAACTTTCCCAGGGCTCCAAACACAGATCTCTGGATTACAGACTGGGAAGTGAAACCAAAGTTACCAAGAAATTCTTTCATAAAGCAATGATTAAAACTCTGACCTCCCTGATTCATACCCCTTTCTTACACTTAACTGTGATCTAAAAGTGAAAAGCAACTTTAAAACATGTGTTTTAAAGCAATATTTTGGCACTTAATAATCTGCAGGAGAGAAGGTTTTACTAACAAATGCATTCATGGTTTTTTTTTAATCAACCCATTCTTACCATAATAATTTCAGAAATGATATGGAGAGTTTCTGATTTGGGGTTTCAATGAGATAATTAAAAACTGGGACTACAGAGATAGGAGTCTGTATTTAATGTCATAAATGTGTTAGCATCTGCAAGTCTAGATATGCTATAAGACTGTTGACTCTAGTGGGTTCTTTGCTAAGGCAGCTGAAAGACCAACAGGATGATTTCGTGTCATGAATGTTTCTGGGTACCAGCTTCAAACAGCCATGCTAGACTGTAAGGATCAGTGCAACGTTGTATAGCCAGGGAAGCCATTTGAGTAGGGCTATGAATCATATTTTGCTTTTCTTGTCTTCCTTTTACATTTTTAAACGTGGTATTTTAACCTGACGTGTCTGTATCAAATTTTTTTTGCATTTTAATCTGCTTTTCCTTCTTTTTCATCTTTTCCTTCAGATCTGGTTTCTACTAATCCTCTTATCTTCTAATCAGGCTTGTTAAGTAGTTTTTTTTGTTTTGTTTTGTTTTGTTTTTGTACCATAAAGATTTTGTTGTCATCTCTTAAGTTTTGAATCCTTGTTCAGTTTGTCAGTTTTTTCAGTTTTTCTCTGGTTTGTCATTGAACTTTACCCTATTTCCTCCTCCTTAATTTGGATTGTTCACACTTAACTCCATGTCTCCACTCATCCTAGAAAGTTTTATCCCCTATCTCTACCCACCTAATTTCACCCACCTTCAAAGTGTAGAACAAATCCTGGCTTAATTATGTTGACATTCTTGACTTCCTGGTTATATTTTCTTTTATCTGTATGTTAATTCCTCATAATTCCTTATGAGGGTAGGAACTAGGCCTCTACTAATTCTCTAGAATGTCTGGCAAAATGTTTTTACATGGTAGAGCTAGAGAGAGTTAAAGTTAACATTTATGTAAGTGCCTAGCAATTGCCAGAAATTGTAAATGTCATATGTACACATATAGAATGTTCACTTCACATGGACTATATATTAATAGTTTAATTCAGCACTATTTGGGCAGGCCATTTTCTGAATCCCAACAGGGACAGTTGACTATGTTTGATTTTTAGATTTTTCTCCCTTGTATTTATTATTGCCATGGTTTGATAATAGAAGAGAATTTTTTAAAGTTTAAAATGAAAATAATCTATTCTTCCTCCTATTAGATCTCTTGGCATGAAAGTGAGCAAAATACTGCTAAGTATTAAGAAACAAGGTGTTACTATTTTAAAATGGAAACTGTCCTAGTAATATACATATACAAGGGCTGTCCAGAAAAAAATCCAGCCATAAATGCCTCTGTGTTTCATATGACATGGCTGGATACTTTCCAGACAGCCCTCATATACAGTAGACTGTCGGTTAACCAGAACTCAAGCAACTGGCAATATCTCAAGCAACAAAACAATTTTGCTGGTTGCTTAAGATGCCGGTTGCTTGAATGCCAGTTGCTTGAGTTCAAATTAACAGAGAGCCTACTTAGATTTATCTGGTATCTACCAATCCCCCTGGATGCCAGTTAACTGAGATTCTACTATACTTTGAGAATTATATTTTGTAATTATAATTTGTAAATTTTTATTAATTTTTTCAAAAAAGTGAAGTTTTCCTCCAGGTATTATACTTATAGTCAATATATCATAAAACTTTCAGATTGTAAGTTGAACCCATATTTTAAGTGTTTTCATCTGGAGGGGAGGAGCACAAAGCTGTGACCAAGATTCTGGAGATGGCTGGGTCTTGTTTTTTAGGTGGTTGGCAATACGACATCTGGAAGCTACAGTTACAGCATACAGAAAAGTCTGGCTTTTGCATACGTCCCTGTAGAACTAAGTAAGGTAGGACAACAAGTGGAAGTTGAACTATTAGGCAAGCATTACCCAGCGGTCATCATACAAGAGCCCTTGGTATTGACAGAACCAACCAGAAACCGGATTCAGAAAAAAGGTGGTAAGGACAAAATTTGAAAAAGACCTTCAGCAATCACCTGAATTATGGTTGCTATATGACTGCCCTCACAATTATAATTAACTTGCAGGGTATAGGGGAAACCAAGACTTCATTTCAAAATCATTAACATTTAGAAACATACTAAAACCTTTTTCCTGTTTTCGAAGCAAGATAGAATAATGTATTAGTGATTTACATTGTTGTTTTAAATGAAGAAATTTGAAATGAATGTTGTTATTACTCTATTTGTTGCTTATGAAATTTAATCAATAAAACATTTAGGTGTTTGCTAATATACAATCATTATTACAACTGAATTAGAGAACATTATATAATTTTAGGAACATATGCATATGGTCTTATTAGCTGAAAAAAAATTAATAAATTATATTCACATAAAAACAAATGCAATCTTGTTAATGGATTTACTTCATTGAGAAATATTTTCTTAGTTGACAAAAGATAGTTTTAATTTTTCATGATATGTCTATGAAATAGGAAATTTTAATATTGATATGTAACATTTTACTCAATTCTCTGAAATATTTATTTTCTTAACGACTTTCCTGAAAGAAGCTTTATGGGACATTATTATTGTCCTTTCAAAGGTTGTTTTAGAAAAGAAATCGCAAAAAATAACAGTTCCAAAGGAAGACTTGTAAACCTTCTGAAATGAAGCTGAAACATAAATAGATTGTGCCAGTACAAACACTGTTTGAATACTGAACACCTCTCTTTGGGAAAGAATTAATACAAGTTGACATCACATTGTGCTATTCTGAATATCATTTCACAAAGCATTTGACAAAACAGGTCAAACAAGAGCTTAAAAGCTGACAGAATTGCCCTTAGCACTGTGTACAACAAGAAAAAAAACACATTTAGAAGTAATTCTTTGATTTACTTCTTGAAATTATTTGGGTTTAGTTGACTGAGCAAATCAGATTTTTTTGTAAAAGGTAGTTTATCATCTATAATTGGTTATATACTTGTTAGACAGTTATTGACCTTTGTCCTATGTATTAAAGCAAGTTGAATGTGAAGCATGGTAAGATTCTGACTATTTGAAAAGATTTTCAAATAATTTCTTGCAAGTTTTGAAAAGGAATCAAATTTACATTTTCAGTGTTTCATAAAGGTAATCATGTATCAGAACTCAACCTGCCATTCATTTCTCTGTGGTATGTCTTCTTAAATAAGAAAAGGAGGACATTCCTTTGCTAACAAACATTTCCTAATTATTAAGAATTGTCCAGACCCTGTATCTTAATTCTGCTATTAGACCCTGATTAAAGCCTTTGGATGGGATTCAAGAGGTCTTGCTTCTCATTGTCTACCTTTCTGTAGCCCTATATCCTTAGAATATCTATTTACTATCTCTGCATCTCTCCATTGCATAATAGGCTCTTCCAGGTGTTTTTTTTTTAATGCTATAATAACAAGAAGCAGTAATGAAAGTATAGCACTGAATTCATGTCATACAGTTAAGATAGCACTAAAATAGATCTGTAAAAGAACAGAATAGTTAGATGAATATTCGACATTTAAAGGAATTCTACTCACAGTATATAAAAGAAGTTTACGTACTGATTTCATTTAGAAGTTGCCCCCATTCCTTCTTTTGTTGTACGTTAGGTGCTATTAGGTGTTGTAGGTCACTCTAGCACCCTACCTGCACCTGGCCAGTGGTACCTGGTTTGGCGTCTGCCAATCCCGAGGCTGACCAACGACCTACAACACAACCCAGCTATGGAAAGATGAATCAAGTTGACCAGATTTCCTCCCATGAAAATTTAAACTGTGAACCATCAGAGAGTGACCTGATTAGTATTAATACTAAAAGCTGAAGCTGAAATGATGTGTAGAAAGAGAAGCCTTGAAGCCGTGGGGCGAGGCTTCCAAGAGACAAACAAGGAGAGAGGCTCTGAGAGACAAAGAGTATGGAAGACAAGTTTTGAAGCTCTCAGCTCCTGATGGCCTATCAGCCAGGTCTTGAGAACCTTGACTCAAAAGAGCCTGCTAAAACCACTAGCCTCTGGAGAGTGGACCGTATAATCAGAGAGGCCTCAAAGGAATGAGCCCAGGATTAGTGTCAGCCATGAATAGCAAACAACCAGCATGCTCAAAAGTACCCTAGTGATGTACAGGAGCTGCATCCACAGCTTAGAAAAAAATGTTCTCAAGCATGTAATGGTGAATGCTAAGTGTTTTCTTCCTTTAAGATTGGAAAGCTACTTGGAACTAAAGAAGCACTTTCTAGTCAATACATTATCAATAATGTTTGCAGATGTTCTGTTACTAGTGTTCACATCCTAACTGATCTGTGTGTTTATCCTTTTCTACTGATAGGAAAGGTGACAGAAAAAGAAAACACTTTTAAGTACCCTGTGTGGGATGTTAAATAGCAGATAGATTAGATTCTGGAATTACAGAGAGAGGATATTGTACATATCTGAATTGAACAAAAAGCGAGGTTGACATTATTAGGAAGCACGGCATCTGTAAAAGGAAGAATGTTTCAGCTACACAAATAGCATCCTTAGCCAAAGTTTCATAAAAGCAGAGAATCAGTAATGAAGTGAATCCTTTCATTGCGTTAACTGACTTCGTTTTTTTCCGAAATGTGTCAAAAAGCCACAAAAAATAAAAAGTTGATATTTTGACTATTTTATGCATCTAATAACATTTTGAACTGCTTTGTATATAAATGAGATTATTTTATTTTAAATTTTTGTTATATGGTAATAAATTTACCATTATATTGAATTTTAGCAAAAAATACTCAAAACATACTAAGTGGTATTAATTAGATTTAAATATAGATAAATTAGAATCTAATGACATTGATGACATAAAGAATTTATTACAAAATGTTACACAATATGGCATACAAAACCTCTCTGTTGTTGATAGTACAAGCCACAATAAAACATATTTAAAAATTTTGTAAATGGAGAAAAGTCCTTGAAACAGTTTCACACTGAATAACAACTTACAATAATTACAATATTTGTATTTTTAAGTGAATACAGTTAAGGTGGTACATTTTATTAAAATAAATGATTACATTAGAGTATAAAAATTTCCTATTGTTACATTCATTAAGATTTTTTGAACTCATGGTTTAAACTTGAACGCCGCAGTAGGAATAGAATGAATATTCAGATCTATTCAAATGTCACAACAAAAGGGTTAATCATATTTTCTTCTGAAGAATCTTCAAATAAGAATAAAAATGACCATCATGCCTTTGTTTCTCTGTCTGCCTTTAATGAATCTTTAGAAAAGTTCAGTAGTTAGTAGAAACTACATTGTGAATTATAAAAGGGAGGCACATTCCTTAATTATATTTTTTCCAGGTAGAAATTTTGGAAATATTAGCAAGCCATGAAGCATAGAAATGTCAGTGGTTGAAAGGTTACTGGACTAAAAGCCAGAAGACTTGCTTTACCCAGCTCTGCCAGCAATCAAGCACAGATTACATAATCATCTACCGAATTCTTTCTGTATTTAAAGTTCTATAAATAATTGCTTTTCTCAGTAAAGTATTCATTAGTCTACACATATTGGTTGAGTACTTACAACAGGCCAGGCACTGGAAAAGCAACTAACAGACACAATTCCTGCCTCTATGGAGTTTACAGACTAGAGAGGCCAAGCATTTCACTAAAACAACAACAACAATGAACAGTATATTTAGTTACAAACTGCAGTGTCATGAAAGCTAAAGGGAAAGAGCATTTTGAGACAGAAAGGATGGCAAACAGTGTCAAAAGATAAAAGATGTCAAGTAAGATTAATGGCTGAAAAGTGCCCCTTGAGTTAAGCAACAAAGTATCATTGGTGCCATGGCATAAACTAGTTCCAGGTACTGGTGAGGGCAAAGGCCATACTGTATTGAAAAATGAACATGAAGGAGGTACGGAATTAAATTGGGAACACAGAATCTTACCATCCAGGAACAGCTTCCTTGTAAGGTAGGTTCTAAAGGGTATCAGTTAGAAAGCATTCAGCTGCAAGTAAGAAAATACCCATTAACACCAGTTTAAGCAATTTATTTTATTAAATGATCTAGCAAGAAGTCTGGAGGTAGGCTCAAAGACATTAACTATCTCAGTTCCTATTTCCCCTACTCTATGTCAAATCCTTTCTCTCCCCAGTAAACTAAGTCTAAATGTTTTGTTGTTGCAATTGTTGATGTTTTGATCAATTATCCATCTATCTATTCAAATTCGCACATCTTTATTACTTACCTTAATAAACATTGTATTCTACATGAAAATTAATTTAAAGGACCCCAGTAATACTGTAATCAGTTTGCACAGTGATAAATTATTACTGGACTTGTGTGGTGATCATATTATAAGGTATATAAATGCTGAACCATTATATTGTACCGCTAAAACTAATTATATTGTATACCAACTGTATAGGAAGGAAAGAAGGGAGGGAGGGAATCCCTAGTTATACCATAGACCCCTGATCCTCACATGTGCTCATTTCTAGAGTAAGTTCTTTAGTGCTGGAGTCATTCAAGTTTCTTTAGGCAAAGTTAGGTCTTCAATCCCTGCGGAACTGTTTATCCTACGTTTAAATAATAGGTTGGAAATAAACAAGGACAGCAGAGTGATTGTAAATACAAAGAAGCAGAAGTTGAATTTCTTTAATTCTGTTATTCTATGTGACCATTCGGAGTTTCTATTTATGTTTATTATTTACATTATTAAACAGATGGCAAGTCGTGAAGTGTAATATTGTGTTTGGTAAGTACAAATTTTAATCATACATGAAATATCAGTGATTTTGAATAATATATTTCTTCTTTTTAATTGTTAATTGTATTAAAACTAAACAAAGAACTAAGAAAATATAATGCTTCATCAGTGATACAATTTAATAGTTACCTAAGTTGTAACTTAATAATTACTGGACAAATTATCTACATAAAATATTATATCAGACTTTAATAAAAGAAACAGTATGAAGAAATTGTGGAGAAGTCAATTAACTATGAAAAGACAAAATCTAAGGAAATGGTCATTTATTCAGAAAAATTTCAAAGAATGCTAGGAGAAACAACAAAAGCTGCTGTTCTTACTTGTCAAGAAGTCAATGCCTTGATCTTTTTGGCACTTTTTCTAAAGCAATAGATCAAATAATGTCAGTGTTTGTTATGATTAAACCATTTTCTCTGATTTTAGCAGATGAAGAAAAACTTAAGTTTTTAACCATATATAAAGTGTATATATATACATATTTTAAGAAAGGAAAAAATGGTATTAAAATTGTAATAATATATACCAATAACAAAAGGTGAATACAGGTCATATTTGACTTCTGCAATTACAGGTGGTACTCAAAGTGGTTACCATTAGTATTTGTGTAATACATAGATAGCATCGCTTAAAATGTGTATATAGTTTTTGGCACCCCAGAAATGTATAATGAATTTTCTGATGAAGATATTTTATTGGAAGATTTTCAACTAAGAGATATTTGAAAGCTACTATAATTGTTTCCAAAGAAACAAAGACGTAGACAGTACTGCAATTTCTGGAGTTTGTTGTTAAAGGATATTTTAATGAATCTCTGCCAAACTTATTTTGTTAAAGTCTTTTTGAAATTACTTGAACATCTATCTGTTGGTCATGTAAAATAAACTTTAGACACCAAAAGCTTAAAAGATGTTCTCCAATAAACTCTCTGCAAAGATAACTGGATAAATCTGCCTATATTGTCTATTAATATATGAAGAAGATTAATTTCAATTAAGTCACTGTAAAACTCAAGGCTTAAAAACAGAAAATTTGGGAGTTCCCTGGTGGTGTAGTGGCTAGGCTTCAGTGCTCTCAATGCTGTAGCCTGGGTTCGATTCCCAGCCAGGCAGCTCCTCCCCCCCGCAAAAAAAAAAACAAAAACAGAAAATTTCATTTTATTATTCATTCCTTGCTTTTTTTTTTGTACTTTATTATTTATTTATATTATTTGGGGTTTTTTATTGATAGGATTATATATACTCAGTTTAATAGGAGAATATTTTCACTCTTTACATTTTTCTTCTGGTTATTATTCATTTTATTTCATGATTATTACTAAAAAAGTAATTGCATCATATGAAAGAGGCAGGGTTTTTTAAAAATGATCTTCACTGAATCTGATCATCTCACTGGCTGGTCATTCAAGTTGGCTTCTTCACTCACGTGTCTGGCTCCTCACAAGGATGACTGTAACAGCTGGGGCTGGCAGCACGTCTCTCTCCATGTGGCCTCTTCAGGCACCTAACTCCCCGGTAGGTCAAAGGAGGGAACTTAACATGGGGAACCAGTGAGAGAGCTCCAAGGTGATACCTAAACTAACGGGGAGGGGCTGCCAGCGGGAGCTGGAACCATGGAAGAGATACAGCTCTACAGCTAAAGACGCCATCTAAAGCAGAGAGAAGGGGAGAAACGGCCTGGCTTCTCTCTCCCTCCCCTCCTCCAGCCTCTTGCCAGTGCCTCCCATTGGCTGAACCTAATTGGAGTCAAGGAGGTAAAGGAACCCGGAATATATAGTTTGTAGGGTTTGGCCTCACTGTGATACAGGGTAGAACAGAGGAAAATCATGAAATGGATTGCATAACAGACAATAACTGTCACGTAACACCAATGGAATCCATTCAGCCCTGGCCAAAGGGGTCAGCTCAAGACATGCAAACATGGCTACCAGAATGAAGGGAGGTCATGGAATGGGCTAATATATTTAACAGGGCAATTTCTGTTATTATTTTTTTAAAACATGGTATATTATATGTAATATACTATCATATAGAATAGAAAAATTCAAATAGAAAAAATTTAAATCATATTTATATACATGTAGACTATCTCTGGAAGAGTAACATCAACATTCTGGAGAGAGGTTGAGACTTACTTTTCACTGTCTTTTTAACTTTAAAAAAACTATAAGTTTCACTTTTAAAAAAACATATACATATATGTATACATATATACATATACACATATTTATATATATATGAGTATACTAATTGTACTTTTTATTTATTAAGAATTGGTTCTTACTTTTTTGGTCTGACAGTATGACTTTTTTTTTTTTTAATTTATTTTTTTTTAATTCATTTTTATTGTTAGACTTATTGGGGTGACATCTGTTAGCAAGGATTACATAGGTTTCAGGCATACAATTCCACAGTGCATTGTCAGCTTGTTGTATAATAAGTTCACCTTTTTTTAATACAGTGTACACACTGGTTTGAGATATTTAAGTATGGTTGGAAAGACTTGGCTTAGAACTTCAGAAATTGATGTACAATGTAAAAAGTTTAGTACAGAAAATGTGAGCACAATTCAGTTCTATATAATAAATATTGTGTGAGCATTAAGACTCAGGCTGTGTGAGATAAGGAAAAGAAAAGAAGATAGGACACAAAATGCAATACTGACATCCTGTTTCTTAACCAGTTGACATGGTATTGCATGGATGTGTTCACTTAGTGAGAATTCACTGACCAATGTACATTTTTGTGCACTGCCTTATACACACACAAAAAATGCTATGCCAAAATATTTATATAGTGATTGGTACTATTTTCCCCTCTCTACTCTCACCTAATTGGTTTAAAGGAGGTGGGAGGTGATAAGCAATGGACAGGATAAGGAGTTTCAGTCTAGTTGGCCAAAGCATTTCTTATCCAAATTATCAGTTTCAGAAACTTGGAGAATTTTAGAGGTGAGAGAAATCTTTTAGTTTTTAAAATCTGATTCTTTCCTTTCACTACACACACACACACACACAATAAAACCAGTACTAAACTGGGTTTGTATCTGAGAGAGAATTACCTTCCTGTATGCTTGGAAACTTGATGATTCTTAATGCAGTGATAGCAGTTAGCACTGATAGTAGCTAATGCATATATGTGTAACTCATATATATAACGACTGGCAACTAGAAGAAGGGTAAAGAAATCTTAATAACAGTCACCTGTACATGACTTTACAGGCCTTTAAGAAGAACCTCTCCTCCCTTCTCACTTAGATATGATAGAAACTAATCCATTCTGGATCAGTTTCCAAAACTAAATGTATTGTGAACCTAATTCAATAGCTGACATCTAAAGTAACAAAGTTTGGATATTCTTTCTGATGTACAAATCTGTCTCCTTCTGGAGTAGTCAGGGTAGTAATGGGACAGTGAGTAACACCAACCACAATTTACCACACTGAGTTAGTGAACTTCAGGTTTTCTAGCTAAGAAAGAATTCTTGCCATCCTTATCTCTAGTCCAACGGTTAAACATTTAGAGATAAAGTATTTAAAATTGCTTAGCCTTTTTATGCAATATTCATCATATTCAAAGGCACTGAAAAAAATAACACACAACAGGTTGAGAGAGGCATTAAAACAGATGTACCTTGACTTCTGAGCATAGCTTATAGCCTGTTAGCACCATGCCAAAAACCAGAGGCTCTGTGAACTGAAAAACCAAGAGGCAAAATCATCTGTTTGATTTTCTTAGTGCATGACATTTGGGCTTTACAGGCATGTTCTTTGAGAGACATTTGTTCTTAGCACTCTGTTCTTACTTATAATGCATCTTTTTTGTTTAAACATTAATTATTACTATTATTAATAAAATACTATTAGAAATAGATAATATATGCACAGACTTTAAAATTCAGAAGGCATAAAAGATACATGGTACAAAGTTCATCTCTCTCCTTGGGTAACCAGTCTATGCAGAGACAACCAATGTTATCATTTCTTCTGTATTCTTAAGATGCTCTAAATATGTAAGCATCTCTTTCAATTGATGAATATAGATACATATTTTAAGTAAATGAAAGCATACCAAGCATAATGTTCTTTGCCTAACTTTAAAAAATTAATGTTATATCTCAGAGATTATTCTGTATCCTTTTAAATGATGGCTTAGTATCCCATAATTCATTTGACCAAGCAATATTATTCACCTTTTTCTAATAAAAATAAGGCTAAAATGAATATCTTCATTTATATGATATTTCTCACAATGAGTTTATCTGAAGGATAAATTACTACAACTGGAATTGCTGAGTTAAAATGTATGTGCATTTTGACAGGCATGCAAAATTGTTTTTCTTAGAGTGGGAGTGTCCAACCTTTTGGCTTCCCTGGACCACATTGGAAAAAGAAAAATTGTCTTGGGCCACACATAAAATACACTAACACTAATGATAACTGATGAGAAAAAAAAAATCACAAAAGTTTTATACTGTTTTAAAAAGTTTACGAATTTGTGTCAGGCCATATTCAGAGCCTATAACTGAAATAGTGTGTACTGTTACATGAATCAACAGGCCAGTGGAATAGAACAGAAAGCCCAGAAATAAACTTAAGTATATATATGGAAATTAAGCCTATGATAAATGTGGCATCTCATATCACTAGGGCAAACATGGACTTCTTTATTTTCTTTATGAAAGGTGATGGTACAACTGGATAATCATCTGGAAAACAATAAACTTAGATCCATATCTCACATCATGCACAGAAATAAATGTCAATGGATCAGGGATCTACATGTGAAAACTGAAAGCATACAAGTACTAGAAGAAAACCTGAGTGAATTTTACTTTAGTGTAAAGAAAGTCTGACCCTCAAAATCCAGATGCAATACAAGAAAGTATTGATAAATTTGATTATATAAAAATGTAATTTTGGCATGGTAAAAAATACCATAACAAAATGTTTGACAGTTGACAAACCGGGAGAAAATATTTGTGATACATACCACAGTTAATGAGATAATATGTCTGACATGTGAAGAACTCTTAAAATTGAGAGGGAAAATGCTAAAAACTCAATAAAAAATGACACAGACAATTCACAAAAATGATGTAAAATGGCCCTGCAACAAATGAAAATATGTCTAACCTTACTCATAATAAGAGAAATGCAATAACAAAAATGAACAAAATCTAGAGATACCACTTCTCTATTGGGTTGGTAAAAATTAAAAAGTATAGTACTTTTTGATAGCTGGTGATAATGAAAATTGGTACAACCCATACACATATGGAAAGGAAGAAATCGAATTGAAGGTATTGACTATGAACTGGTGGTTTTATTTCTGTAGATACGTATCAATATACTATGTGTGTATACTCTCGTATGTATATACAAGGGCTGTGTGGAAAGTATCCAGCCATGTAATATGAAAAAATAGAGGCACTTATGGCTGGAATTTTCCCAGACAGCCTTTGTATATGTATGTATGTATATGTATATATATGTATATGTATGTACGTGTATATATGTATACACTTATGTATGTGTATACATATATCTAGTTCCTATCTTTGCCCGGTGACAGATTCTAGAAGCAATGACAGCACAGTAGCAGTGAGCATACATATATATAACACAAATCTTGGTTTTTAGATGCCATTCTCCACTAAAAGATGGCATCTTCCACTTAGATGCCATCTCCAGGAGAAACGGCTGATTCCAGGGTTGGGGAAGGGAAAGTACAACATGAACCTATAATATCTTGTACCAAAAAGAAAGTGCTCAACTATTAAAGAGGACATGCTAAAAGGATACAAGAACCATATTGAAGAGGATCCCATTGCCCAAATCAGAGGGAATTTGAGCACTGAAATAATTATAGCAAAGTATTATATAGCATGTTGATTAAAACAAAAACCCATCAGTTCAAAGTGATATAAACAAATAGAGCAGAAGGGAAAGCTCTTTTTTACAGGAGAAAGGCAACTAAAAGGAATGGTGGAAGTAGAAAACCACCATTTGGCAGCCATCCCCATAGTTTGTTGAAGCAAGAAGCATCAGTGGGTGCTTAAAACTAATACACAAAAGTTTTAGGAATAACAAAATATATACATATTCTCAAAGTACCTTCCCATAAAATACTCAATGACAAAGGAAAAACTTTACAGTGAAGAAATGGCCACTGTAGCAAAGTGTTCAAGTAATAGAGCAAATTAACATCATATGTCTCAATATGTAGCACTGAGAAGTATGCAACAACACTTTTGTGATATTTCTGCACAAACCCATAACCTGTATAATCATTAGGAAACATCAGACAAACTCCAAATGAAAGAGGTTACGATAACTAGACTGTACCGCACATCATAGATGTTCAATATATAGGTGAAAATTAGAGTTAACTCTTTAATTAACTCATTTGCACATTTCCAGAGCACTAATAGCATAAGCGTTTATTTAGAAATGTAGGACATGAGAAGGCTCAGTGCAAGTTTAGCTAGTTTCAAAAGCAGTTGGTCAACTCATAATTGCTCCTGCAGATCAGCAGCCATTGTTTGTGCAATTTGATTTTTATCAGGAAGAGTAGAGAGAAACAGTTATGAGAGGACATGCAAGGGACATAGTTGAAAATTCTGTCTTTGTAGGTCTCTTACAGTGTCTTTACATGAAATTTTCAGGTCTTAACATAATGAGAGTCAAACAGCTCTTTAAAACTCTTCTTTTTAATTTAAAGCTACATTTAAATTTTTTTCCTGCAAAATTTCACTAATTTCACCAGAGATGAAAAGTGGATGTAACTTACATAATTTAATCTACTTCATGAGAAGAAAAACAATTATATGTATCTAAGAGGGAAACATTCCATGTCTGAAAGGATAATTTTCAGAAAAGATAAAATCATGACCCTTATACAGATATAAAAATAACTATACATTAAAGATTTTATTGAACTCATTAATGAGGAAACTGGTACAGTGTTGCAACCAGTTCAAAGGACAATCCAAGGAACAGATCAGGAACATTAAAATAAATGTGCAAGTGGCAACAAAACTGTTTCCCATGATGGTGGTGGAGTCTCAGTTTGCTAGATAGAATTCATTTGCATAGGTATAAACAAGAATTAGTTTCCATTGCTACCACTTATCTACAACTTCTAAAATTTTAAAATAATTGCCCTGGAATCAGACTCAGAAAACCTGAAAGGATGCAGTGTGTAATTTCCCCCCACAACCGTTCCTATCTCCAGATAGTAGGCAGAAACTCTTCCATGGCCATGGCAATCTACTGGTCATAAGACTAACTTCCCAATTCAAAAAGCATGTGGTTAAGGGAGATTTCCCTTCCCTCCACAGATTATTTCAGGCAAATCAGATGCTATACTTTTATGGTTCACTACTGGATTGTTGGGGAGCCAGCTGAAGGGGTTCATGTTTGGACAAGGTAATGAGCTACTCATTGGCCACACAGCACCGCAAACAACTCCTAGGTCATTCTAAGTAAAACTGCACCTTCAGGAGGGCACCATGCAGTCAGAGTGTATTTGGCCCCCTTTTTGCTAGTGGGGAGGAAGTGGCTTCACAGGTATACACTATTCAGAAACGAATGTGAAACCTCTTCTAGAGTTTTGCCTCTTCATCGTTTTTCCCACCTGCTCGAGACTGGACTCTTGCTAGAAATGATTCTCCTACTAGCTTTAAAAGGTCATAGCTCAGGATCTGGAGTCAGAACTGGGTCTGGGTTAGGCTCAACCAACAAGCTTGTTTATTCTGAAAAAAAAAAAAAAAAGGAGGGGGGTTAATTATAATTCTTAGCTGCCAGGGTTGTTGAGACTTAAAGAGATGAGGTCTGTGAAAATGCTTTGTAAACTGTTAAGAGTTATTCAAAAGAACAAATCTCTTTGGGGATGCAACGATGCAACGCTCATCGCTGCACAGATAGGAGATGTTAGCCCCTATGAAGCATCAACGAAGTTTCCACGGAGCCGGGTAACAGGGCCCGCAAGCTCCCTCCGCTGGCTCCTCCCCCACCTCACCGGCCCGGGCCTGGGTCAGACGCCGCAGGGCTCAGGCGCCGGCCTCTCCAGCCAGCCGGCCGCTGGGGGTGAAGCTCCGAACTGGGGCGGGGCAGGCCCCGGCCTCCCAGTTCCTGATTCTTCAAGCGGTGCCCGGGGCTGGTGGCGCCACAGACGCGGGGACTGTGGGCCGCGGAACATGGGCCCATGCCGCGCGGCGAGACTGCCCCGAGGCCCCAGCCCGCGGCGGCCGCTCCTCCCTGGCGTCCTCCCGCCGCCGCCGCTGCTACTGCTGCTGCTGCTGCTGCTGCTGCTGCTGCCGCCGCCGGGCTCGGGCACTGGGACCGGCCGGCCGCCGCACCTCGTCTTCGTTCTGGCCGACGACCTGGGCTGGAACGACGTGGGCTTCCACGGCTCCAACATCCACACGCCGCACCTGGATGCGCTGGCGGCCGGCGGGGTGGTCCTGGACAACTACTACACGCAGCCGCTGTGCACGCCATCGCGGAGCCAGCTGCTCACCGGCCGCTACCAGGTACGCAGCGCCCCCGGCGGCCCTCCAGCCCCGCGCCCGGCTCCGCCTCCGCCTCCGCCTGCGCCTGGGGCCGCAGCCCTCCCCTTCGGGCCGCCCGCCTCCGGGCCCGGTCCGACCAGGCCCGCGAGCCTCTCGGCAAGCCGGGGTCCGTTCCCCGAGCCGGGTCCGAGCGGAGCTGCTTCGCTGCCTGGCTGCGCGGTCTCCGCTGCTCCCAGGCCTGCAGCCCGCCGCAGCCTCTGCGCATGCCTGGCTCTTCGGCGACCTGGCATCCCTTGGCGCCCCACCTCTCTGGGTGGTTTTTCTGTCTTTCGTTTTCTAAAGGTCGGGGTGAATGGGTTGCTGGGGACTGCTGGGTGTTGGGCCCTGCGAGCGAGGGGGCTGAAGGGTCGGAACGAACTCTGCGGAGCGGTCCTGAAGTGGGGGGATGGAGAGCGAGCTGCCCGGGCTCCCAGTGGAACAGAGGCGGAAAGCCAGGAAAGCTGGGGGTAGAATTAAAATGACAGAGTGCCCACAACTGGGGCGACCTTGGTCCCCAGTGAACCCAGCTGGTCATAGGTTAGGACTAGCTGGCCAAAGATTAAAGTAATTTTTCACATTTCAGCCGCCCTAGAATGAAACCTACCCAGGTTGATTTTTCTTGGGCTGCTGACATTCCTTTCAGAATTAACATGTAGTGAACGCCTCTGAACATCTTATTTATCTCTCTTTTTTAAAAAGATTGTTTCCTTTTTTATTTATTTGTATTTGGTTGGTTCCCTGAGTCGGGTTCGAACCCAGGCTACGTCGGTAAGAGCGACGAGGTGTAGCCATTACACCACCGGGGAACCCCCTTATTTATCTCTTTTAAAGGTTCACTTTGAAAACTTTTCTGTAGTTAATAAAGTATACTTGTGGAGAGTGTGCATTTATGTTAGATGACTAAGAAGAATATCAAGAACATTTGGATAGTGCTTTACTGTTTTTGAAGTTAATTCTTGAAACAGCCCATGAGGTAGCTGTTAATTTTAATCCCCATTTACAAATAAGAAAACAAAACTGTAGAAGATGGATGACATGTTAAGGATCACACAGCTAGAAAAAAGTCAAGCTGGGTTTGTGCTGTCCCTGTATCCACTAGTCATTTCAGCTTCTAAAATTGGACTTTCCCCCCTTAATCTGAATAAGATCGACATTTTCATAAGATCCTAATGTGATTATGACCATATTAAATATAAATAAGTGGGAACTTCGAGAACACATGTATATGTACTTAACAATATTTTGGGCCCTGACTGCAAATCACAGGAGATATACTGAACCTTGTCCTCCTCAATTTGTGTTCATGTAGCCTTTCAGGTCAACCCTAGCCTCTTACCTTGAGATGAAGAGAGAGGAGGGTTCCCTTGCAATAATGATTTCCACTGTGGTCAGAAGACGTTTAGAAACAGAAAAGATAGGAGTTTTACTACACTCAGAAATAGCTGGAGCCAAGGTTTGCAATGGAGCTAGAGGAGAGTTCCCTTCACCATTAGCTCTAAATACTTTCCACAGTTCTAATTTTGGGGGCTAAGTGTAATCAGGAAAATCTACTCTGATGCAAATCTTACCCTGGAGCTTTGTAGGAAGGGGCATTTGAGTAAAGAAGCAGGGAAAGGAGTGAAGGCAAAGTCTGCCCAAAATGGTTCTGCATTTGCTCTGAAGCAAGAGAACTGAACTCAAATTGCAGAACAATGGGAAGGCCATTCATTTCTCTTACTTCCCCCTTTCCAACAGACTTGAACAGGAATGAAATACAACACTTCAAAAACTTCCTCATATCATTGGCTACTTTCATCCACTAAGAGCCTCCCCCTACCAGTCGTCAACATTCCATCTTGGGGGGAAAAAACACAACAATACAAACACTTGAGTATGTAGAATACCCTGCAATTAAGAAGTGAAGAAAGGGTAGAAGTTGAATGTTCCCAAACAGTTTAGAGACCACTCAACACAGCAAGCCAGCTTCCCCATTTTGCTTGACTTTTTTCCTGTTTTATTCCGTTAAGAGTTCATAAGACCTAAATAGAAATTACCTTGAATTAGCAAGCATTCTCTTTTAAAGAAGTCGGTATTTCTCAAAGGATTAAGAATCCTCATTGCCCTCAGATACTACATACTGGTGCCATTTTGAGTACTTGACATTCTCACAGGCAACCCAATGAAGGGTATGACTGTCATCATCCCTATTTGATAACAAGGAAGCCAAGGCTGCAAGAGGTTAAGAAACTTGCCCAAGGTCACAGCACCAATAAGTGATGGATCAGGATTTGAAATGGGCAGTGTGGCTCCATAACCACCACCCTGCGTTGCCTACTCACAGTTATTAAAATTGTCTTTGCAAGAGCTGCTTTAATTTACTGAACAATCTTTCTATTACTTTTGGACATTTAGGTCATTCCTAAGAATTTCAATTAATCAACCCATCATATTTCAGGTTAGGAACTGCCTGTGTTACATATAAAATGAAAATAGGAAGAGAGGTTTTATTTCTGAAATAGGTCATGTATTGTGCATAATTTTAATAAAATGAGAAATTTTGTTTGTTTTAAAATTAGGTGCTTAAGAGTTCCCTGGTGGTGTAGTGGCTAGGCTTCAGCGCTCTTAATGCTGTGGCCTGGGTTCAATTCCCAGCCAGGAACTACCCCCACCCCAAAAAAGCAAAACATGGTAAGGAAGCCTGGACTGACTGACTGAATTTTGTATTCCTAGGAAGTTCTGAGTTTTAGTTTTTTACCTTATAAAAGTGTTCAGTGAAGAGGACCAATGAGAAATTATGAGATGTGGGTTTCACTCTTTGCCATGTCAGCCTTCAGACTCTGACCTCGCTGGACATTACTTTCCACAACATCTGGAAAATATGGAAATTGGGATGAACTCTAAGGCTCTATAGCTCTAAATTTCTTTGACTCTAAAACGTGCATTAGAGCAAATACCAGGCATGGCATTTCCGCTAATTGGCACACTATCGTACTCACTATCCCCATCTACTGGTAGAAAGAGAGATTAACCTTGCCCGACACTGCGTGCCTTACACTGCGGGAGCAGCTTGTTCTGCTGTAAACTTTTTGAAATGGGAACGTGAATTCAACCTTTTCTGTTAAGATATTTAATTGTTCAGAACCCTCACATAGGAACCTGTTAAAACCTGCACGCTTTGCTGAAAAAAAATTTATGGAGTATGGGAAAGGGGGAAAAGAGGAAATTTATCAGAATCTTCTGACCAGCAGATAAGAAGTTACTAGTAAATTCAGAACTAGAATTCAGGTCTCTGTGCACTTGGGCTAGTGTTGTTCCCACAGCCTCATATGAATCATTCATTCATTATTTAAAAAATATTTTTTTAAATCTATATTTTTTGAAATAGAAAATATATTAGCATTGTTTAAAAACCTAAAAGTTACAGAAGGGCTTACAGTGAAAATCTCTTCATACACACACACTGTCTCTCTCTTCCTTAGTTAGGCATCACGTTCCATGTCTTTGCAGGCAAACTGTGCTGTCTAAAAAACATACACATATATCCTTCTGAAGGATCTCATGCATATATAAGAAAATGCATATTTACATATTCCTCTTCTCTCTTTTTATGTGAATAGTAGCATACTCTTTATACTGCTTTGCACCTCGATATTTTTTTACTTAACATTTGAAATAATTCCATATTATTATATAAAGAGAATTTTCAGTTTTTAAGGCTATAGAACATTTTGTCAAATATATATATCATAATTTATGTCACCAGTCGTATAATGATGGACATGTACGTTTTTCCAGCCTTTTGATATATCAAAGCGTGCTGAAGTCAATATCTTGTAAATATGTCATTTTGGATGTATCTGTAAGATAAATTCTTTAAAAAAGGAATTTTCTGGGTTTAATGCATTTTGATTTTGATCAATATTGCAAAACTGCATTTCAGTAGGTTGTATCAATCTACATTCCCACAAGCAACATATGAAAATGCTTATTTTTCTATACTCTTTTTAGAAGTTACATTTCACATACCATAGAATTCATCATTTTAAGTGTACAGTTCATTGGTTTTTCATATATCCACAAGGTTGTGCAACTATCACCACTATCTAATTCCAGAACATTTCCAACACCTCAAAAAGAAACCCCATAACCATAGTCAGTCCTCATTCCCCTCTTCCCCTAGCCCCTGGCAACCACTGATCTACTTTCTATCTTTATGGCTTTGCCTATTCTGGACATTTCATCTAAATGGAATCATAAAGTAGATGTCCTGTTACCCATATTCTGACATGTATAATTCCTTTTTGTGACCAAATAATATTTATTCCATTGTATAGACATACAAACATTATTTTTCCATTCATCAGTTAATAGACTTTGGATTGTCCTACTTTTTGGTGATTATGAATAATTCTGCTATAAATATCCATCTACAAGTTTTATATTAACTTTTTTTTTTTTTTTTTAGTTCTTATGGATATGTATCTTAAGAGTAGAATGCTAGATCATATGGCAACTTTGTGTTTAACTTTTTGAGGAGTTGCCGAACCATTTCCACAACAGCTACACCGTTTAACCCTTCTACCAACAATGAGGGTTCCAATTTCTTCACATCCTTGCAAGCACTTGTTATTATCTGTTTTTTTTCATTATAGCCTTCTAGTGAGCCTAATGAGTAAGAAGTAATATTTCATTGGGACTTTGATTTGCATTTCCCTAGTGATATTCACCATATTTTTATGTCGTGTTGATCATTTGTATATTTCTTTGGAGAAATCTGCACTCAGATCCTCTGCCCACTTTTTAATTGGGTTATTTGTCTATTTATTGTTGACTTATAAGATTCTCTATATATTCTGAATACTAAGTTTTTTCCAGATATATGATTTGCAAATATTTTCTCCTGTTCTGTAATTGTCTTTACTTTCTTGATGATGTTGTTTTATAAACAAAAGTTTTAAAATTTGATGTATTTCAGTTTATTTACTTTTCTTTGGTGTGCTTTTGGTGGTCTATGTAATCCAAGGCTGCAAAGATTTACCTCTATGGTTTCTTGTAAGAGTATTATAGTTTCAGCTCTTACATTTAGGTCTTTCATCCATTTTCAATTAATTTTGGTATATTTTTGAGGTATGTGGATGCATGTGGATGTCCAGTTGTTCCAGTGACATTTGTTGAAAAGACAATTATTTCCTTGTTGAATGACCCTTGCACCCTTTTTAAAAATCAATTGACCGCAGATACATGGGTTTATTTTTAAACTTAGAATTCCTTTGCATTGATGTATATGTTTATCCTTCTGCCAAGTACCACACTATCTTGATTATTATACTTTGTGATAGGTTTCAGAATCAGAAAATGGGAGTCCTCCAATTTTGTTCTTTTTCAATATTGTTTTGACTATACTGTGTCCCTTGCATTTCCATATGAATTTTAGGATAAACTTGTTCATTTCTGTAAAAAGAGGTAGTTGGTATTTTGATAGGGATTGCCTTGATCTATTTCATTTGAGGACTATTACCACCTTATCAATATGTCTTGATCTATGAATATGAAGATGTCTTTATCCTTATTTAGGTCTCCTTTAATTTCTTTCAACAATATTTTAAGTTTTTGGCATATAAGTCTTATACTTCTTTGATTGTATTTATTTCTAAGTTTTTATTCTTTTTGATACTGTTATAAGTGGAATTGTTTTCTTAATTCCACTTTTGATTGTTCATCGCTAGCATATAGAAATACAGCTGACATTTGTGTATTGATCTGTATTCTGTAACCTTGCTAAACTTATTAGTCCTAATACTGTGTGTGTATGATCTTTATGATTTTCTATATACAAAATCCTGTCACCTGCAAATAGAAATAACTTTACTTCTTCCTTTCCAATCTGGATGCCTTTCATTTCATTTCTTTCCTAATTACACTGACAAGAACCTCCAGTGCAATGTTGAATAGAAGTGGCAAGAATGAATGTCCTTGTCTTATTCCTGACCTTACAGGGAAAGATTTCAGTCTATCACTATTAAGTATAACACATTCATTAATTCTTCCATTCAATAAATATTTATTGAGCAACTGTTTATGCTGGGCATTGTGCTATATTCTGGGGATGCCTGGTACTCATAGACTGATGGGGGCTGAGGCTACGGAAAAGAGTGACCAAGAGTGGGGGTGACATAAACACATAAACAAATGAGTATGTAAGGTGAATTTTAAAGTGTGGCAATACATATGCGGAAGAAAATGAAGTAGGTCAAGTGATAGAGGCGCAGGAAGGTCCGAGTATCACCGAGAGGGTGATAGGGGCAGAGAGAAGGCCAAATGAAAAGGAGCCAGCCATGCAAAGATTGTGGAAAAGACAGTGTAACACAGTGGGAAGGTCAACCAAAGTCAGGTCTGTGAGGCTGGGATGAGCTGTTCTAAGAATGGGGAGAAGGCCATTGGGGCTGGAGCTGGATGAAGGGGAGTATAAAAAGCATACTAAGAGTGCAGAAAGGCAGGCGGGGTCTCCCCGTGCCTAACTGCCTGCTCATGATAAACTAGTAAACTTCAACTCTACTGGTTTCTGTTTTCATACTAATGTTGCATTGAAGACTCCTATATACTAAAGAATGTTTCTAATCTAACAGTGTTCTAAATACATATATTGTAAGGAGCCACAAGAAAGTACCATGTGGCATTTTTTGTATACATGTGATTTCAGTTGGAATTAAATTTTATGTTTTCCTTCTTTTAAAAAAGTAAGCTTTTATTTAAAATTATCTTTACGAAATACATGCAAAAGTTTCAAATATAAAAGATTTTAAAAAGAGATATATGTAAAAAATACATCTTCTTATCCTGTCTTCTGGCCCTCCTTCCTGTAGGTAGCCCCCGTTTTTTAGTTTCTTGGTATCCTTTGGAGGCATATTAAATATATAATGAAATAGATTTTATATTCATTTTCACCTTGTTTAAAATCTCAAGATTAAAAATACTAATTTAAAAATCTTTCAGGGGGTGGGGGGTGATAGGACAGATGTTGTTTAAGGATAGTAGTAAATAAGACCTAGAGATTTAATACACTGTATAGTGAATATAGACAATAATATTATATTATAATCACCAAACTTGCTAAGAGACTAGAACTTAATGATTTCAGCCACTAAAAAGAAAGGATAATTATATAATGCAATGGAGGTTTTCATTATTACTATAATGGCAATCATATCACAATGTTTAAATGTATCAATTTAACATGTGGTACATCTTAAATTTACACGATGTTATATGTCTAATATATTTCAGTAACAGAATAACACACATAGTAAAGATGTTTATGTAAGTGGTAAAGTAACTAAAAGTCCTTCAGCTTTTCTAATAGAGTTTGTATACTGCTTTTAGTTCAAGAAGAAGATTGAATTTCCATATTCTTACAAATTGACTTTATTCAATAGAAAATATTCATTATAATACTGTACTCCTAGTATACATTTTAAGTGTGGTGGTTTGTTCTCAGGTTGATTTCTCCACTAGGTTGCCTTGCTTATTTCTGGTCTAGATAAGATAAACACTCAGAGTTAAATGACAAAATGAATGGATGTGCTTTAACACCTGAGCATTTCCTGAAAGCACTCACTGTCTTAACTGCTTAGGGTTGACGGTCATTTCTAACGCCTGTGCTTCCTTTTTAAGACATTAAAAAGATTAAACGATAACAAAGTGGTAGGTCTTAGTGGAAACACTTCCTTTTGGGAAAAAAGTAACTTCAACTTCAGTCCTCACCTGGGACCATTCTTACCTTGAGAACCGAGGGGACCAGTCCACCAGAACTCTATAAACCTTGGCAGAGAATGGAAGCAATGAAAGATGACTCCAAGGTTTCATCCTTAAGGGACTCAAACCACATTTCTCTTAATCACATTGATAAATGGACAAGACAGTCTTCGTGGCTTTCCACTCACCCCTGAAGCAGGACCTTGCACAGGAAATACAGGGAGGAGGCTGTGCAGGAGCATCATTGGTAATTTTTGCTTCAGGTTTGCTTTAAGAATGTGAGAGGGTGAGCCCCACCCCCACCCCCCATCCCCTGCTGCAAGCAAAAGAGGGCCCTGCATTCCGTGGCATGGAAAGGAGAGGGCGTTCTGCCTGAGGGTGCCCTCACTTCCCTGCTGCTTGTTCTCGTTGCCCTCAGTGTCCTGCCTGCCCATTTTTTATCACCCTTCCACACATTTCCCTCTCCGTGGAGTCCTGTCCCTGGGCCCCTCTCCCCTGGACTCTAAGTTGGACATGGGGCAAAGAGGAGGGAAGAACTGGCATTAAAGTGCGGAGGGCTTGGGGGAGGATCTGTGTCATAAATTGGGAGTGTTCGCAGGTTACCCCCGCTCCCCATGGAAAAGCCGGTCAAGGAGTGAGAGATAAGGGGAGTATGCATTCCAGAAAACATAGGTGCCTCTGAGGGGAAAGCACTTGTTAGGCTTTATTCCTGGCTTGTTTGGCGGGAGGAACAATGGATACAGTAGCTCCTAGTAACAAGCAAGGTGGCCACCTACTAAAGCACGTCAGGGTTCCAAAGCAGGCCTTTGGTTTGCACCAAAGCCTGGTGGCCTTCCTAAGCCTCGCCAGAGCCGAGGAGCATTTCCCCAGAGGGAAGGGGGCATTGGAAGGCCTTGTTGAGGAAGTATTAAAGCTATTTTAAAGAAACAACTCCATATTTTACGTATTTTACTTTGCAGGTAATTGAGAATAGAAAATAAATAAGTTTGGGGCTGAGTGGATTATGACCCTTTGACGTACACATTTTTGTTGTCTTTGTTGATTTTTGAGGTTTTTCAAGAATCACTTTTTGCATAAGTTGTCACTGCCTCATGACTGCCTTTGTTTTTGTTTCCTTAATCATATCACTTGACTAAAAATTCTTTTCCCTCCGTATTTCCCTCCCTTTTCGTTATGGGCTTTTGGGTAGATTTATAATTTAAACAGAGGAAGGCACTGAAACAGTTTTTGCCTTGTTTATTCTTTTTACAAACAACATCCCTTTGTGGGTTTAGTCAGAGATTTACACTCTTTGCTAATCAGCACCAAAATAAATAGACCCTTAAAACTGGTGTCAGTGACACCAGCCAGCTCTGCAGCCTGGGTTCCGAAGGACCAGGCCAGATGGCGAGCCCAGGCCCCTCAAACACGGAAAGTGTGTTCTGTCGCTCTTGGCTTCGGCAGCATGGGCAGCTGACCGCGTTTTAGAAGGCTTGAGGCGGGAGGGAGCCGATTCTCCTTTGTCCATTTGTTTTGCGGGGCATCTCCAGGAATAAACCCTGAGGTGGCATGAGTGGTGCCTGACCGTGGTTAACACCTGTGGTGTCCTGGCCAGGCAGAGGCTGGATGTTCTGAACTCCTGGCTGCCTCCCAGCATGCTTTGTGGTTGTGTTCTAGTCATGAAGCTTCCCTCTAGGCCAGCGGTTCTCAACCTTCCTAATGCCACGACCCTTTAATACAGTTCCCCATGGTGTGGTGATCCCCATAACATTATTGTCGTTGCTATTTCATAGCTGTAATGTTGCTGCTGTTATGAATAGTAATGGAAATATATGTGTTTTCCGATGGTCTTAGGCGACCCCTGTGAAAGGGTCCTTCGACCCCCATAGGGGTCACGACCCTCTAGGCTCTCTGGTGTGTGAAGTGGAGGGGTAGAGCTGCCCATTTTTCTGCGTTTTCAAGTACTGTAGCAGGAGGTGTTGCACAGATTTGTGGGTGCAATGAGGATATGAGTTCATCTTGCACAGGTCAGACTGACAGGACAGAACCTTCATTTTGTTCATCTGGGTGTTATCTCAGCACTACTGAGGTCAGAAGAGAAATAACATCCATTGCCATGTGTGTAGCTGTGGTTCACCTAGTCCCTGGGAGAGTTTATTGTAATCGTAGATGAAATATTGTGCTTTGAGCTTCCAAATAGATAATTAAGCAATAGGCTGCCTGGACCTCTGAAAGAGGCATTGTAAGAGGTCCTGATGTAGGAACCATCTTCCTCGCCTCCCCTCCCCTGCCCAGTGGGTCAGGTCCAGGAGATAGGTTTTTCTCTTTTAAGCTCATGAGACTACACGGCTCATATCTTCCAGGTCTACAGGGGACTGAATAACTCACGTAATCAAATGAATTTTCCCATGTAACAGGACATATAAATGATTTCTCATCAGTTATCTCACAGAAAGAACCCAGAGACAAGCTAGGTCCTTCACTGAATATGTATGTAGACCCTTTCTTTGCCTTTGCAGAGTGAATCCTTGATGGTCAAGTCAAATTTTAGAAGATGTTTTTCAAGAAAGGATTTGGTTTAATGAAGAAGAGACAGCTACTGATGGGAGAGAGAGAGCGAGAGAGTAACCCCTTTGGACTTTCATGTGTAGGACCCTCACCATACACACACACACTGTCACTGAAGATGAGCCTTAGGGTGGAATTGTTTTAGATGCTGTTGCATTTCCAAGGGGATGCTTCTTTTTTTTTTTTTTTTTTTTTTTTTTTTTTTTTTTTTTTTTTTTTTTTTTTTTTTTTTTTTTTTTTTTGATTCCTCTTGGTGCCCTGTAATCATCCTGCCCCATGAAGCACGGTGTGGCTCTGTAGTCCTGTGTTAAACTCAAGCGCTGGGTTGAAACCAGCTCAGCATTTGCTTATTTACTACTTCTCTGCACATTACAGCTTCCTTACTTCAAATAGTGTTTGAACAGACCAAAAGCATGCTTTTGGCTGATATCCAGAGTTTGGCTGCCACTCTCCTGTAATGCCATAAAACTGCTCTGTCAAATAAATTCTCAGGAACTGAAAAGAACAAATTCTCTGCGCCATACGATTATAGATGATAGAAGCAGGCTTCAGCTGAGCACCTGGCCTGGTGCCCACGTCCTAGGAAAACCAAATCGCACGGCATCCCTCAGCAGTGCTTCATCGCTGTCAGAGTTAATTCTCTGCATGTGATGGATGAGCTTTCCATTTAGGAAATTTGCACATAACATTTATGTCCACCTAGTCTTTTGAATTCCATAAAATATTATTTTTCCTTATCTTGCTCTGTTGCCAATTAGTATATATTATAAAGTTTTTGAACCCTGGAATAATTTTCTGTTGATACGCTTCTGGTGTCAACCATAGGTAGACTCCTTCTATGATTTGGGGTGTGTGTGCGTGTGCGTGTGCATGTGTGTGTGTGTTTTGAGAGGAATGTTTTCTTTTCCGCCTGGATATTTTAACATCCTTATCATTCATGATCCCAGCTAGAAAGAGATGGCACATTCAAATGAACACAATTCAAGGAGGGTTTATTTACAAGGAACAATTTTAAAAGGTGTGATTGTGTGAGGGAACACGGGGATCGTGTATAACCCAGTGGAGCTGTCACTAGCCCTCAACTAGAAGGAGGGAACGGAAAGGGAATTTATCAGAACCTAGAAAGAGAGAGTCCTGTAGAGAAGGCTGCTTTCAGATGGCCTGCAGTGGAGACAGCCCACCAGCCCGAGGCCCCTCCTCTCGTCCTCCCTCCAGTCCCTGTCGGGGCTCACTCGTGGCTGAACCCAATGAGCAGCCAGGACACAAGGGGTCTTTGATTTGGTTCCCTCCATAGGTCAGCTTCCAAGGGTGCCGAGTGGGACAGAAGGCAGAGAATGGATTTGGAGGGCAAATGGAAGACATCTGGCACATATCCCTAAGTAGGTGTCCAGTTATTTCTCAGAGAGGCATAAAAATTTCAATGGAAAACTTAAACTCAATTTTATTTTTAAGTAACTTTGTTGAGGTATGATTGATATTCAGTAAACTTGCACATGTTTAAAGCGTACAGTATGGTAAGTTTTTATATGCATATGCCCATTGAAACTATCACCACAACCAAGATAGTAAACATATCTATCACCTTCAAAATAGACCTAATTTAATTTAACATTTAAGATATTCCAAACAGGTTCTTTTAGGACAGCGGTTCTCAACCTTCCTAATGCCGTGACCCTTTAATGCAGTTCCCCATGGTGTGGTGACCCCCATAACATTATTTTCGTTGCTACTTCATAACTGTAAATTTGCTACTGTTTTGGATCATAATGTAAATATCTGATATGTGTTTTCCGATGGTCTTAGGCGACCCCTGTGCCCTGTGAAAGGGTTGTTCGACCTCCAAAGGGGTCACGACCCACAGGTTGAGAACCGCTGCTTTAGGAGGATGTGAAAGGTATAGCAATAGCAGGCATAATTCTGAAAGTGTTGGCTTTAAAGACACACAAAAAAATGAAATTCAAGACAATGTCACAGCTTATGAGAAAACTATTTAATAACAAGTATATTTTAATAAATTAGAAAAAAGATTGTGAATTTGAAAGTTTGTATGTTTGTTTTTTGATCTCTGTTGTATCTGTTTATTCCCACATATTTAAAACAAAACAAGACAAAAATCTGAGTGTTTCCGGTCTGAGTAGTCAGTATTGGAATCTGAGAAAATCAGTGATGTCAGTACTTAGTAGTACCAGTGGAACTACAGATCTTTAGTTCCAATATGCATGTTATATGATGTTCACATGCTACACAACACACCCCTGGGGGCAGGGCCAGGCTTGGGTGCTTGTTCTTATAACGCCAGCCCACTCTTCAAGAAAGTATATTGAAAATAGGTAAGAGGGTGTGATAGGTTATTGATAACTGTGCTTTCAGTTATCACCCTGACAATTGCTGAGTGTTTAGTATGTGCTTGGTGACAGAGCCAGGATAAGATTTAATTCTCTGAACTTTATGCTTTTCTGATTTAATAAAGCAGGTAAATCATTTGCAAACACATTCTTTTTCTCTACCATTTACTAGTAATTGCTTGCTGCCCACCTGACAGCTGATGTGGGCACCAGAGAATTAGGGCCTGGGTTGAGAACTGGCACTGTCAACCTTCCTTGTCCTCCCAGCCCCGTTTATTTTAAGGAAATCAGGAGCGCCCAAGCGCCCGGGAAAGCTGTTGTCCAGGGGAGAGCTGAATGCGAGACCCCATCCCCACTTCATACAAAGATGAACACCTACCTGACTAAGCCAGGATAGGGGGAGGAGGTGTGAACTTTTAAGGGAGGGAGGGATTGGGCAGGCAAGGAGGGAAGGCCCTGGGGACCATTGCCCCCAACTTATGACCCAGGAGCGGGTGGCAGCCATCAGTGGAGCTGGGATAAGGGCCACACTGGCTTCTCTGCTGGCCTTCAAACTCACTTAGCAAGTTCAGGTCTCAGGGCCTTTGCATTTTTTATTCATTATGCCTATATTGCTCTTGCCCCAGAGATGTACAAGGCTCTCCCACACCTCTCTCACTTTATTTATATTACTGCTCCAATAGCTCCTCCTCAGAGAAGCTTTCTTTTACCACCCTATTTAAAGAATCACCTGTCACTATCTTCCTCTCCCACTTTATCATCCTCATAACAATGATGATGATCAGACATTATAGCATAAGTTTTAAACTTCCTGGTTTGGGGACCTCTGCACGTGCTTGAAAATTATTGAGGACTTTTGTTTATGAAAGGTTATATTTTTCAAAATTTACTGTATCAGGAATTAAAATAGAAATTTAAAAATGTTTTTATTCATTGAAAAACAATAATATTCCCATTACATTTTAACATAAATAATTTATGAAAGATAACTTTATTTTCCAAAACAAGAGAACTCCATGAGAAGAGTGACATTTATATTTTTTTGCACATGTCTTCTGTTAATAGAAGATAGCTAGATGGTTATATCTGCTTCTGCAATCTATTTGTTGCCATATATTGTTTGTGTAATTGTGTAATTGTGGATATTTTATTTTAATATTATACCAAGACTCAACAAGTGATTATTTCTTAAAGGCTATCGTGTGATTCTTGCACCCTTGGCATACTGGTGTGAGCCACTCCCAACCCGTGGGTCACATGACTGCTTTCTTTTTTAAGGAAAAGGTAGTCACTGTCTTTTGAAATTATAGTTTATAAAAAGTGGAATAAGAAATGCAAATAATCGTTTTCATTATACTGTTGAATAACCCTTAAAAATAAATCACCAAATCTTGAAAGATTACAGAAGCTCCTTCTAATCAAACACTACTCATGTGTGCAAAAATTGGAACACTTTTTCCATGATAAGTCTACAACTCTTATTATGGCTACTTTTTTGAAGTAGGAAGTGAAATCTTCAGTTAATGGTTTCTAACATAGTGCCTTGATAAATATTTATTGAAAACATTTGTTTTAACTAACATTTGTTGGAGTGATTTTATTCATTTTTTTTAAACAATCCTGTTTATGTCCATTAACTTATTTGAATAAATGAGTAAAGAGCCTTTCAGAAATAGCCTTAAATCAGCACAAGAATAGAGTTAAACATCCCTGTATTCAGATAATATCCAATAAATGAGGCAGCCACTTTATCTGCTTGTTCAAATGTTTCAACACCATTACTTCATAATTTTATGTTTATCTCTTTAAGATCCACACAGGTTTACAGCACCAAATAATCTGGCCCTGTCAGCCCAGCTGCGTTCCTCTGGATGAAAAACTCCTGCCCCAGCTCCTAAAAGAAGCAGGCTACACTACCCATATGGTTGGAAAATGGCACCTGGGAATGTACCGGAAAGAGTGCCTTCCAACCCGCCGAGGATTTGATACCTACTTTGGTAATGGAAATGCACATGTTTTTTTAACAACTCAGACCGACTACAGCTATCTTATAAAACACCCCAAGTGTAATCAAATGAAATACTATAACTGGAAACTTAAACATGAAGTGAATCAGTCAGCACTGCTGTGGAGACACTGTCTAATGCCACCTCCATAAACATGGCTCTAGGTTCAGCTCGTGGCAGACATGAGCCCCCAGAGAGGCAATTACCTTTGCCAGGGCTAAACGCCACATTGGGTCATACAGAAAATTTGCTCCCCCCACGTCTGAGACCGCTGTAGGCTGAGAGAGCCCTATTACCAAAAGGGGATATGGATTGATTTTTTTTTTTTTAATTCCAGACAAAACCTCATACAAGAATATTTCCTTCACAAAGTTTCAGAATTCAGAATATTCTTTTTTCTCCCCTTGGATATATGTTCAAAGGTTGTGTGTGTGCATGTGAGAGAGAGCGAGCGCGCGCGTGAAGATGGTGGAGAAGACACTTTTCCATTGGTTCCTTCTCTCTTTCTCTGAGATGTGTTTTTCAAATCACTAGATTGAGGAAGATAGATCAAAAAATTAAAATAAGAGAGTAAATGTAAACAGTAATAGGAAGAATAATAAATTATAAGTATTTTATGGACTTGATAGGCCTTTAAAAATTAATGTGAAACCTAAAGTTTATTTTAAAATGTATGCTCTTTAAACCTGTTAGGAGCCCTGTCTTAATTAACAACCTATTTATTTTGACAGTGACTGTATAGCTTTCTGTCAAGTTCCTTTCATATTGCCCTGTCTTCCCATCTAGCTATATCACCACCTATGGACCTCTCTTTTGTCTCTTCATTTATTTTCAACTTGTCTTACCCAAAAAGGAACATATATTCAACATAAAAAGTTTAAATATAAATAGAATAAAAAATAAGGGAAAGTAGAAAAGGATGGAATAGTTGCTTGACACAAAATTACAAAAACAAAACAAAACAAAACAAAACCCTGCATGGCTATGGGTTAGCTTCACATTCAACTCTAAGATTTGAGATTTCTAATGTCCAAAAAAAAAAGGAGACGTCTATAAGAGTCACCTTATTCATAAGGTAAATAGAAAGCAGATGTTAAGAAAGAAGAAAGCGTTTTCTGACTCTTAGACCTGAGAGAAATTTCTCCTTTGGGAAAAGATAAGGTGGACAGTGTCCTCAAAAACATCATTTTTGCAATAAAGTGGTCGTTTCCTGATAGATGTTTCTTGAGGTATTCCCTTTTATTCAAGCTAGGGCCAGAGCACCAAAGCACATTTCAATAAAAATGCTTATATGAAGCCCAAACAGTGCAGTCGAAGCACACAGCCCTGCAGTATTTGTTAAATCCGGGGTTCAAGTTGAGATTCAAAGACATCAGACATGAGACCTTGTGTGCCCTGCTCCCATCTGGGTTCTCTCATGGACATCACTCATCAAACATGGCATTCTTTCTTGATGAGCCTGGATATATCCTGAGTATCATTAAATAGCTGTTAAAAATTGGACTTGGATATACGATCTCTTGGTCATTTTGGAAATTCTAGAGGAAAAAACAGTCTGTACATCCTTTGAAAATTTTCAGTCAGGTCTTTGCTAAAATATGAATTCACACCTATCATCTGGCAAGAGGAAAAAGTATGGATATTTAATTTTTTTATTAAAAGCCAAGTTATATATTTAAACTTTCAATTGAACAGAAGATAGAAATTATTTCATGACGATTAAGAAACCTAACCAGGGCTTAGATGACCAGACAGACACCCCACGCCGATGTGGAATGGAAACTTGCAGATAAGGAGGGCATAATGACCATGCAATTATTGTCACTATTACGACTTAGATGATCTGTTAAAAACCAGTAAGATGATTGTGAGGCTTGTGGCACAAGTCTGTGAATACACTACAAATCATTGAACTGTATACACTTTAAGTGAATAACTTGTATGGCATGTGAATTATACCTCAATATTGTTGTTAAATAAGCCAGTCAGAGATTTAGTTGTTCAAAAAATATTTTCTCATTTTCCCCAGAAAAGCATAGGCTGCCATTTTCTTTAGGCTCAGCATATACATTCGAATTTTCCTATCACTGTTAGGAGAAAAGTTCTATGTAATTGTCACAAGGATGCTTGCTGTCCGTAAACAAATAGTTCTGCTTCTGGATTCCTGTTTGTAAATCTTTTTAGTATTTATAGTTCATACATCTTTTAATCAAGTATATCCTATGCATATATTCTCCCAAATGATAAAAACAGTTTACATTTACAGATGAAGTGATTTCCTCAAGTTCTAACACCGTAGTTATTAAAAACCCCAAAGAGAACCCTCATGTCCTGAGCCCTGTAATGATCCATATAAAGGCTGAAATTATTTTTATGGATACATTTGTTTATTACATATTAATTAGCAAGCACATTGGATTTTCTTTTCTGTTATGTACATAGGAGAAAAAATTACGATTTAAAAAGTTATTTTAAAACCAAGGTATTCATTGTATTCAGGACCTTGAATTCCGTGAATCATGGAAAAGGAGAAAATTAATTAAATATGAATTCATTTATTGTATAAGCTGTGTAAGGCTTTTTTAGTTGTGGTTATAGGGAACATTCAGGACTGGGAAAAGGGCTAGGCTAATTTTACCGCCCTCAATTTCAAGTTAATGAGCAGTATTTGCCAGGAGATAGATAGCGCAGAGTCCAGCACAGCTTATTTGTTTTAAATAGCTTTATAATTTACAGGCCATACAATTCACCCAATTAAAGGGTACAATTCAGTGCTTTTTAATAAATTGACAAGGTTGTGCCACTGTCGACATGATCCCATTGTAGAACATTTCCATCACCCCCCTAAAAATCCCCATCCTGATTAGCACTCACACCCTATCTTCTCCAACCCTGCCGGACCTAGGCAACCACTAGCCTACTTTTTGTCTCTACAGATTTGCATATTCTGGACATTTCATATAAACAGAACCATACAGTATGCAGCACAACTTATTTTAATATTTTAGGAAAATATAAAACATTTGCAGAAATAAATATTCATTGAGAAAACCCATTTCCTTCCATGTTTGTCTACATTTAAATTTGGGGTGCAATTGAGATCACCATAGGTAGAAAAATCTAATCTCAGCACCACATGTTAGTTTGATCTTTTGGCTCTGTTACATCTAGAAATCTTCTGGAAAGGTTTGTGTCTTTCACCAGTGGGTGTCAGCATCTCACTAAAGATGATTCCTCCTAGAGCACTTCTATAAATAACCTTGAAACCAGCCTCACAGGGTCAATATCAACATTATTTGATTCCTGCATTCATTTATGTGATCACCTCAGAATAAAAATTGATAACAAATCACATTAACTATTTGCTATCTTAGCCATTAGATAGCTTTAAAAGATTAAAATGTTACTACTTTTACTGAATTTGAACCCTGGTTTTTTAGAACGTATTTATTGGAATCACCCATTTTGAGAGTTACATTGTAGAGCCTGTGATTTTAAGACTTGAGTGAAAAGTGGATTTGAAGTTTTTTTACAATAACATTTTAATGCCTTCTGCTAGCAAATATAGAGATGTTAAGCAGTGGCCCTCTGATTAGCCTTGTCACTTGATTAGCCTTGTCATGGGTAATCAATTGCCTTAGGCAATTAAATGCTGAACCATTAGTTTGTTTAACAAGTTTTATGCTATGCTGACTACTTGCATTTCCCGTTCTTGTTGTAGGATATCTCCTAGGTAGTGAAGATTACTATTCCCATAAGCGCTGTACATTTATCAATGCCCTGAATGTCACACGATGTGCTCTTGATTTTCGAGATGGTGAAGAAGTTGCAACAGGATATGAAAATATGTATTCAACTAACATATTTACCCAAAGAGCTACAGCCCTCATAAGTAACCATCCACCAGAGAAGGTAAGTCTTGCTTCTTTATTGATATCAAGATTGAGTTAACATAGCATCTCTTCAGGTGAATGTAGGAAAAGGCCACTGTTGTTTAGGGAAAAATCTAATGAGTTCTAGGATAGTAGTTTTCAAATTTCAGTGTACATCAGTATCAGCCTGGGAAACTTGTTAAAAATAACAATTCCTGGAGCCCACCTCTGAGAGGCTGAGCTCTTAGTTCTGTGGAAAGTCCATACGTCAGCATGTCAAACAAATTCTTCAAGGGTCATTCTGATGCAAGTGGTCCCTAGACCACATTTTGAGAAATACTGTGTCTACAGTGTTTTAGTAGAAATATAGTTTTATTATTTTTATGTATTAAGTGCTTGTGCTATTAGTAATTAGTAAACTAGCATTTTAAGATAAAATGATAGGCTCATGTACAAGGTAAGGTTTTATTACAGCGAACTTTCTGTTAAGAGTTCAGCAAAGTTTGGTTTCAGAACAAGTCCTGTCACTTTGTATTTTCCTCGCTAAGATCATTTTAGCTATTCTAGATATTTTGCATCCCCATGTTAATTTTAGAACCAGCCAGTCAATTTCTACAAAGGAAAACAATAGTACCTGCTTGGATTTAGATTTCGTTGAATCTATATACCACCTTGGAGAGAATGACTGTCCTAAATATTGAATCTTCTAATCCATAAACGTGGCATACTGATGAGCCTGATTTTCACATTACCATCTTGAAGCCATTGTGTATGTCATGTGCTGAAACCTTTTGACTTATCTCTCAATAAAAATAGAAAAGAATGAATAGCCTTAAACATTTTTTTGTTGTTGTTAACCTAGAGTTAACCTCATGAGTTAAAAGTTTAAGCTAAATTCTCTGGATTTAGCTTAACTACCTTTAAAATTAGATCAAATATTTGTGTTGTCAGATATAGAGCTCAAAATATGGCTTCATTAAGAACTGCATGAGCACACCCACAAAATCAGTCCTTCCACAAAACCCTGACGTAGCAAATTACATATGTGCAGTGCTCTCTGCTTCCTCCCATTTCCTGCACTTTACCTCCTTGACAGTTACTGAGGGTCCTCAGTGCAGATCACAATTTGGATTCCAGTTTATGTATCTGTTAGACTTGGCACCTGACTCCTGGATTCCTTTTTGACATGGTTGCTTCCTGGCTCTGTCCTTACTGCCTTTAAACTCAGTATTGAGGGTTCTCCCTTAGTTTCTGTCCTCAGCTTGCCCAGCTTTCGGCTTTTCACTCTCACATGCTGACATCTTAGAGCGGTTATGTTTGTAGTGCAACATAAAAGCAATTGGAACACCCTCTAAATATATAGACATATGTAAATTTTAGATCTAGAGCTACACCAGTATTCAAAGAGTTGGAAAGATAACTTGCTAGGTAATTGGCTTCAGTTCTCAGTTGTCTTCTGTGTGCTTGTATGGATACAGCTACAAACTCAGAGAACAAGATCAGGCCTTAAGGAAACGGTGGCCCTTGTTCTTGCCTTGGAAGTAGGCACCATTTTACAGAGAAGCAGACTGGCTTAGTAAAGTTAAGAAACTCCTTCAAGGTCACAGAGCTGTTGAGAGTTAGAATCAGATTTTAAACCTGCGGTGTTTGACTCCCGAGCTCAATGCCCTCCCTATAGGATATTCGCAGTTACTATCCAAGACCAGAAATTATGAGCCCCAGTGTATGTATAATTCAGCTTGATGGTTCTAATCCTGACCGTGTATTGGGATCACCTGGAAAGCTTGTAAGAAATACTTGTGATTCCAAATATTGTGATTTATTGGTCTTGGGTGGGGCCCTGTCAGTGGCATTTAATTTCCCCTCCACTCCCACCTCCCACCAGTGATTCTGATGTACAGCCACTATTGTCTCCCCTCACATACAGAGGGGCAGATAGAAGCCACTTGCCTTTCACAGGTTCACAGTATAATTGTGTAACTATAATATGCCTACAATAAAAATTAGTTCCCATTAAGGAACAACAGCCTTCCACAGTGCCCATAACATTAAGCGGATAAGAGGAAGCAGCTGGGGTGAAATAGTTCCTTGTGGGTGGGCTGCCTTAACTGGGGTAGTGTGGAGAGCACAGGAACTGAGCAAAATTGTAGGCCCTTAAAAGCTCAAAAGCCACCCAAACTGGTGTTATTAGTATGGTGCTGCTCAGAGGGGACATTGTGGATATTGCCAGGAGAGAGGGTGGTCGTTTTCCGATAGTGTCTGAAATATTCCGAAGCAGTACCCTGCATTCCCAACCTCAAAGTAAAGATTCACATGTAGACATGAATGAATGCAGTATCAATAGCTGAGTAGGAGCCCCAGAAAGTTCATTTAAAATAGCAAATGCAGATGTTTACATTTTCAGTTCTCAGTAAAATGATGTATCCCTCCAATTCAGGAGCTGCACTTATTTCATCCCAATGTTAAATCTTATTGTGCTAATTTCTCAAATGCTATATATAGACAGTAACATAGGCAAGTAGTTCTAAGATGGAAATCGTTAAAGAAATACCACAAATCCACAAGCTAGGTTTAAAAATGTGCCTATTTAAAGAGCACTTGAGGGGGAAAAAGCATATGGAGCTGTTTTGCAACAGAAACACAATTGGTGCTAGACTCAGGGAGATACTGCTCATAACCATTGCACATGTGTTGAGAGGGAATGACCTTTCTCTTTTTCTACAGGATAATTCCCTTAGTACTAACACTACAATGTAAAAGTTAGATATTTATAAAATATCTTTTGGTTAAAAATAGTCCCTCTCAATACTTTGCAGAATAAAAGTGTTTTCTCACACATCTAATCTGCTAGAATCTTCTTAAAGCAAATGTGAATTTCTTGTAGATGCTTACATTTCCCTGACACAATTTAGAAAGGAATGTTTTAATTTGGAAGTCAAAGATAGATAACAATTTTAAAACAGGCTATTTTTAAAATTTTACCCTTTAAATTAGAAAAATATATTAAGAAATGAAAAAAGACTGAAATTATGTTTCTTAGAATGGTGAGGCTATTTAGAGTATAATAATAAACATAATGAGAAAAGGAAATTGAATCCTTAGCATCTTATTAGTATGCTAATAACTTTAGGTAATAATGCTATATTTTTATGTAATACTTAAACATTTGGTCATGATTCACATCTAGGATTCCATTTTCTTGTCTCAAGAAACCCTAAAGGGTAGTTAGGTTTGATGTAAAGATGGCAGCTGTAACTGGGTTGGTCAGAGCAGGGATCTGGACCCAAGAAAAACCAAGGGAGAGATCAGGGTCCAGGGTAAACCTGGAGATCAAGTCAGGTCCAGGAGTCCAGTGTTTGGAATCAGGATGTCAGTAAGGTCATAATGGCCCACACGTCCCCAAAGGCCAATGTATGATTGAGTTGGAACTCAAGTTAGTAGACAGCGCAGCTGCTTGATTTTGACCAGGCATGTCCGACCTGCAGCCCAGGATGGCTTTGAATGTGACCCAACACAAACTCTTAAAACATGAGATTTATTTTGTGACCTTTTTTTTTTTTTTAAACTCATCAGCTATCATTAGTGTTAGTGTACTTTATGTGTGGCCCAAGACAATTCTTCTTCCAGTGTGACCCAGGGAATCCAAAAGGTTGGACACCACTGATTTAGGCTACGGTGAGTTGAGGCACTGGCTGGCAGGTACGGGGAAATTGGCTGTAGGTGTTCACCGGGCGGGCCTTAGGACAGGTGGCTGGCTGTAGGTGGGCTCCTGATAGTGGTTGGGGAACCTTAGAGGTCCAGTTAATTTTTCTTTCCACTGGGTCATCATGTAGTACTAAGGACAGTACTCTATTAAATTTTTGCAGTTTAAAAAGAGTATCACAATTCTTCACACCTCGCACTGTTGGGGAATGAGTTGTTTCATGAATAAAGTTCACCTTATTGAGTGTTGAAACTTTATTTTTACAATATTGGATGAAACTACTCTAAAATGTGTTGCATTGGTCCTCACCTCTTAAATAGGCTACACCATACACTGTTCTACCTCCTTCGGATGACCCAGAGCCAACTTGATGTGTGTGTGAGGCTCTTTGCCTATACACTAAGTGGCCCTAGGTTACTGATGATGAAATGGGAAGAAAGATAACTTATTTTGTTTAAGGAATACCTTCAGCTCTGCTTGTATGTTATGAGAATCTGGTCAGCAGGTAGTACAAGGCCTTTGCATGGCCTGTGACAATCACCAGACTAGCTGGTCCTCATCCCTCAGAGATTGTTTTCACTTCCTCTTCTCAGTTATGCCCCTTCTATTTGAACAGAAGCCTGACCACTGGGAAAATGAGGAATTGCTGGAGTTTTATAATATTAACTCCTTGAGAGTGACGGTCATACGTTTAGCCACTAAGGGATAATTATTGGAAAGATGTTCAGGTAATTTTTTGCTATTATTTAACAAAGTGAGTAGATAATTTCTATACTCAATATGTATGAGGTCCTCTAATGATGCTCCCAGAATCATTATTTTTTTACCCTGGTGTGGTTGTAATAACTCTTCCCCATTACCCTCCCCAGCCGTAGCTTCTAGGAATCACTTGCTGGCTGGAGATGACCTGATAATGGCAGTGACCAATGAGCACATCTTCTTAAGCAGTGAGGTTCCTTTCTCATTCCTCCATGCCTGCCCACTGTAGAAGACCCAGACCAGTGTCACAAACTCTCATGTTTACGAGGACCAGGCTAACCTAAGTAAGTGAAGCCGCTCAGATAGACAGTGGGAAGACTAGGAAACTGGAGAACTTTTGGGAGTGGGATCTTTGTTTCTCATGCTCCAGCTGTTTGTTACCAGATGGAGCATGGGCATGGAGTGGTCAGAGGTTCTGAGTTTTCAAGAAAATTAAAACAAGACAAAAAAAATTTTTTTTGTCTGATAGTTCCAGATTTTTAAAACTTCATGTGGACTGCCAATTGTTGTAGCCTTTCAATTTTTAATCCTGCACCCATATAGACCTTGGCAGGTGTGGCTCGGGTTGGCTTAGTCTAGTGTGGAGGACTCAGACCTTTCCGACTGCAGACCCTCACTGCACTGTCAGATCACTGAGGCCCCTGCCCATCCTTTCTCCTCCAAACATTTCAGCCAACCCGGAAGAGCATGGGCTAGGATGCCCTTCACCAGGGTCTAGGGGAACACAGACGTTTCAGTGACTTGTGTGACTGGAGTAGAATTGTATGTGTCAATGGGAAGCAAAAGCAGCGCTAACACAGTGTTAAAGCTTTTAGTATTGACTTTTGGAGTAGGAATTGGAAATGTTTTCCCAATGGAAATAATGTACAAATGAAGCACAGGTTCTACATTAGCATGGTTTTCATTCTATCACTTACTTCCTTAATTAAATATGTTTTATATTTAACAGCTATTTTTAACATTTTGATTTGGGGAAAGAATTTTTCTAAGTGCCAAAGATCTGAACTACCAATAATATTTGGGTGTCTATAAATGTATACTCATTACTCTATCACAGGGATATATAACATATAATTAAAAACAGTTTATCAATAACAAAGAATGAAATATGAACCCCTATACCCAATTAGCTTTCTAACTTTTTCTCATTCATTTGATGACATTTAAATGCCTCAGATACCTTAAGAGAATTATATATTTATTCTTGGGTTGAACAAGTTACCTTTTGAGCATTTTCAACTCATTGAAAAGTTCTGTTATAGCTCAGTGAAGAGAGTGCCTTTAAAAAGGCTCATTAAGAAGGAGAGGCTAACCTGGAATACCATTAACATTAAATGCTATAAATTGGTGTAAGAGGTAAAATGAAATCAATGTATCACACTCCTTAGTTTCCAGGAATTAAACTGATCCTAAGTTTGGTCCCAGATCAAAAAGTAACAGGGCATGGTGCTCTTGTTTTCTCATAAAAATAATAAAAAATTCCTAACCCTCTCCTAAAAGGTGTGAAATTATTTTTCAGCTAAAGCAAACAGTTCCAGTATAACTTGGTACTTATTCACACCGTAATAGTGAGGTTTCCAATAGGAAATTGCTCTGCAATCAATATGAACTTGGGCAAGTCATATAACCTTTCTAAGCGTCTGTTAACTTATATGAAAACTGGATGCTTTTGAGTATTAAATGAGATAGAATATGCAAATCTTCATGGTATCTAGCACACAGACATTTAGTATATAGGAGTTATGATTGATATTATTTGTTTGGATTAGAACCTTCTAGGCCATTTTAGAACTCAAGATTTTATTTTTAATTTTTATCTTTAGTCTTTTGTTAAATTTTAAACATCTTTATTGAGATATAATCCACCTACCATAAAATTCACTTATTTAAATACAATTCAGTAGTAAATTCGCAGAGTTGTGCAATCACCACCACAATCTAAATTTAAAACATTTTCATCACCCCCGAAAGAAACCTGTACCTATTAGCAGTCACTCACCATTCCTCTCCCTCCCTAAACCCCTACCTCTCCAGGCAACCATTAACCTTCTTTCTGTCTCCACAATTTTGCCTCTTTTGAACATTTCATGTAAATGGAATCACACAAAATGTGGTCTTTCGTGATTGGCTTCTTTCACTTAGCAATAATGTTTTCAGGGTTCATTTATGTTGTAGCATGTGTCAATACTTCATTCCCTTTTATGGCTGGATGATATTTCTTCTATTGCTGTATATTGCTGAAAATATACCACATTTTGTTTATCAGTTTATCAATGGGTAGACATTTGGGTTGTTTCCACTTTGGGACTATTACGAATAATGTCACTGCAAACATCCGTATACAAGTTTTTGTGTGGATATATAGATTTCTCTAGGAATGGAAATGCTCGGTCATATAGTAACTCTATGGTTAACAATTTTAGGAACTGCCAAATTGTTTTTCAAACTGCCTGCACCATTTTATATTGCCACCAGCAATGAGTGAAGGTTTTAGTTTATCTACATTTTCACCAATACTTATTTTCCAGTTTTTGTATTATAACCATCCCAGTGGGTGTGAAGTGGTATCTTAGATGGTTTTGATTTGAATTTCCTTAAGGAATAATGATGTTGAGCATCTTTTCGTGTACTTATTGGCCATTTGCATGTCTTCTTTGGAGAAATGGTTATTCACATTCTCTGCTCATTTTGTATTTGGGTTAATTGCCTTTCATTATTGATTTGTAAGAGTTCTTTATATATTCTGGATACAAGTCCCTTATCAGATAAATTATTTACAAATATTTTCAACCCATTATGATATTATTTTTATTATATATATCCAGTGCTTCTATGCCCTCTTAACTGATTTGCACAAACTCTCTTTCCAGCCTCTGTTTCTCTACCTCGCTCTCCAGTCTGTCCATGAGCCCCTTCAGGTTCCTGAGGAATATCTGAGGCCATATGACTTCATCCAAGATAAGAACAGGCATTACTATGCAGGAATGGTGTCCCTTATGGATGAGGCAGTGGGAAATGTCACTGCAGCCTTAAAACGTCATGGGCTCTGGAACAACACGGTGTTCATCTTCTCCACAGGTAAGCCTGTCAATAGGAAAATCATTTCTTCATAAAGCTTAGGACATGGTATTCGATAAATGGAATGAAGACAAATTGGAGCATTCAGCAGTTCCTTATTAAAATAAATGCTAACCGCGAGAGTGGAGACATGATCATAATGGATAGAAAGATATGTCTAAGGAAGAAGAATTGTGGACTTTGTCCTCTTTCTTTAAATATCAAAATATTCTGGGACTATGCTTGAAAGCAAGCACTCACTGAGTAAATATGAGCGGACATCACGCATGCACAGGGCAGCTGGGCGTGAATGCCAGGAGTGGCTTATTCTCAGTGATCTCTGTAGCCCAGGCTCCGTCACCAGAAGTTCTGCTGACTACAGGGGTCTCTGCATCAGTCCAGAGAGCAAATTGTGACATTATGAAGATGGATAAGAAATGGGGCCATTAAAATCTAGGCTAGAGTCTCTGCGTATAGATTTTTTTATATTAAAGTTTTCTGACAATGAAAGTCATACATGTTGATTATAGAGAAAAAACAGAAAATAAGGAAGAAGGGGATTTTTAAAAAATCATTTTTATTATGCAATGTCATTCTGACTTCTAATCTGTTGTTTGTTATTCTCCCCCTCTCATTAGACAGTTTTCTAAAATTTTTCTATGATAGGCTTTGGGTGTAGATCTTGGTTTATTCATTATGCTGGATACTCAGAGAACACCTTGTATCTTGAAAATGCAGGTCCTTTTGTCATAATAAATGTCCTTGTATTATTTATTACAGAATTGTTTGGCCCTCTACTCTGCTTTTCTCCTATTTTGCCTTTACAAAACTCCTGTCACTTGAATATTAGATTAATCCTCTAATTTTGTTAGGTTTTTTTTTTTACTCTCCTATTTTCTTCATTTTTCTTCTATTTGGGAAATTTTATTATCATTATTTTGTAATCAATTTATTGAATTCATTACAACCACCATAATTTTTGTGGGTTTTTTGTTGTTGTTGTTGTTTGTTTGTTTTTTATGTGGGTAGTTCCCTGGCTGGGAATCGAACCCAGGCTGCAGCCTTGACAGCACCGAAGCCTTAGCCACTACACCACCAGGGAACTCCCCAGCCACCATAATTTTTAATTACCAAGAACTCTTTCTTGTGTTCTGATGATTCCTTTCCTCTGAAGTTCTGTTTTTACTTTATGGATATAATAATTTATTTCTCCAAAGCCTATGCTCTTAACCATTAGTTTTATATATGTGTGAGTATGTGTATAGCTGTGTGTATACATGTATATATATACATGTATGTAGGAGGGCTGTCCAGAAAAAAATCCAGCTATAAAGCCCTCTGCTTTTCACATTACATGGCTGGATACTTTCTGGATACTTGTCCATGCATGCATAAACTCTTAAGTTTGCTTGTACTCTCCATATTGTCTCTCTTCATTCTAAGGTCTTTTTGTACCTTTGTTTTAATCTTTGGTAAAGGAGGCTTTCTCAGATCCCTAGTGATCCTTGGCTAAAACTTAAAAATTTGACTGGAAACTCCAAGTGAGGTCTGGGCTTGTCATCTGATGAGTTTTAAAGTGACTGTGTAAGAGGTGTGAAGTGATAGGTTGCAGAATTAATCTGGTTATTCTATTCATAGTTTGTTTTTTTGTTGTTGTTGTTTTTAACACTTGTTTTGTTTTGCTTTTGATCGGGTATGGCATTTGAACCTAGTGTTTATTGTGTGCCTACTATGTTCAGGACATAGTCCTCAGTGCATTTCATGAATCAGTTCAGCAAATCCTCATAGTAATTCTCTGGGGTCTTTTATTAACCCTTCTTGCAGATGTGAGAGCTGAAGCACAAAGAGGCCAGGTAGCTTGCCTAAGGTCACACAGCCAGGCAAAGCCAGGTGTCAGCCTTTCTGGCTCTACTGTAGTCTCCTGCCTCTGGATGTCTTACTGGATCTTGTGATGCAGCAGAGCTTTCCCCATCTTGTGCTGCTATATGAATCTATCAAGGAGCCTGGGCAGGGTCAGCGGTCATGGCCACCTTGGGCAGCCTTGCTCAGTCTCTTCAGTGCTGTACAAATACTGTAATGTTCTAAGTATGCTCTGTGGTGGAAAGGATTGCTTTAAGATCACATGTATTTTCCCCTAAGATTTACTCTTCAGAAGAGAGGGAGATAGATATCTTATACGTAGGTCCTGACCCGATCCCTCATGTTCTAAGATCTGAAGTCTCAGTTGACTTTATTTTGAACAGCCTGGTAAAGCACTTTGATCGGTGTTGGTTTTGAATGTTATAGATAGAGGTCACTAGAAAGAGTCAATAAAAATAAAAGGAAGCCAAGACATTTAATACTGATTTAGTAATTATTCCTGGGAAATGACCTCACGATTGCAAAAATTGGAAGTTTTAAGTTTATAAAGCAAGCCTTTGTTATAGAGATTTAAGGATAAATGATTTCCAGAATAAAAAAATGTATGAATTAAAGTATCATATATAGTCTGAAAAATGCTCAGACACAGTAAAGATGATAACTCTGGAAAACTGTTAGTATTTCCAAGTGGCTCCTGTGACAGCATATATTAATGTCAAGTGGGCATGGGAAGAGATGGAATAAAATTTTTTCATATGTGAAGTGGGGAAAAAAGCAGTATTTTAAGGTCTTTTATTATATGATTTCAAGTGTGTATATGTATCTATTTTAAATAGATAGTTGGGTATTTCATAAATCACATTATATGTATTTAAGTTGGCAAAAATAATTTTTGGAGCTTCACACCATGAAAATGAGGATTACCTTATAATAAGGTTATCTTATATTCTGACACTATGATATATTAATAGATATATTAGCCTTGGACCAGCTTTGCTTTGTTGGTCTAAATTCAACTTGATCATATGTATGCATTTTTTATTGCACTGCTGAATTCAATTTGCTAGGGTTCTGTTTAGGAGTTTTTGCATCGATTCAGAAGTGAGAGTGGGGTTGGTGGCTTCCTTTCTCTCTGTCAGGTTGTGTTGTCTTGGTTATGCTCACTTCATAAAATAGTTGGATGGTTTTTCCATTTTTTCCTATGCTCTGGAATAGTTTACAGATTGTTTGAAAGATCTCTCTGGTTAAGCCAGTTCCTGGAACCTTTTTGGAGGCTTAAAAAAAATTATCTCCATAGTTTAAATTTTTTGCTGAATTATATCTAGGTGTGGGTCTTTAAAATATTTTAAAATTAATTTTGCCTAAAGTTCAGTGAGCTCTTTGATCTCTATGCTGAGATTATTTTTCACTCCAGGAAGTTTTCTTTGTTCATATTTTAGCTTATTGCTTTTGTTCTGCTTGATTTATTTCTCAAAAATGTCTTTAATTAGTAGGTTGAATCACTGACTCAGCTTTTCTCTCATCATTTTCAGTTTTGGTTTTTTTTTTTTGTAATCCTTTTCTTCAGACTTCTGGAGCTCCTCTATATTACCAGTTAGACTTTTTTTTTTTTTTCAGTTTTAATTCTACTCTTTAATATCGCCAATGTAGATTATTATTAATTGTATTTTTGGTTTCTTTGCCTCAATCAGTTCCCTTTTCTTCTAAACTTGTTAGTTTTAATACAGGCTACTGTTTATTCAATATTCACTGTATACCCAAGGCCTGTTCTAGTGCTTTTCTATACTTTCTCATTACTGGTGATGTGGTAAAACTCACTGTAATCTTGTGAAATAGGTTTCTTTATCCTCATTTTATAAATGAAGAAATCAAAATTTAACAAGGGTTAAGTGATTTGCCCGAGGCCATTGCTATGGTGTGAATGTTTGTGTTCACCCAAAATTCACATGTTGGAATCCAAGGGCCAATGTTAGCAGTTGGGGCCTTTCGGGGGTGCTTGAGTCATGAGGGTGGAGCCCTCACAAATGAGATTAGTGTTTTTATATCATAGACCCCAAAGAGACCCCTAACCCTCCTTCCTCCATGTGAGAACACAGCAAGTAGTTGCTGGCTGTGAACTAGGAAGAGGGTCCTCACCAAAAGGCAACTGTGCTGGTGGCTTGATTGTGGACTTCCCAGACTTCAGAATTGTGAGAACTAAATTTCTGTTATTTATAAGCTATCAAATTTGTTGCATTTTGTTGTAGCAATCTGAATAGAATAAAAGAGCCACTTATCTAACAAATGGAAGAGCTGTAATTCAAACCTCATCTTAAGGTCAATACCTATTAACCCTAATCAGTTATGCTTTTGCATCTCATCTTCTTTGCCTTTATCTCATCTCATTGTCCTTTATCTCTACTTTTGGCTTTCTGCACTTCTGTTCATAGAACCCATGCTTTTCCTGAATAGAACTTTTCTAAAATCTTCATTTGCATAATGAATCATTACCAGCTATACACCCATTCTCTGAGTATAGCAGTGAAGGATCTGTCCACACAGAGTGCATGGTCATCTCTTGGCCTCTGGTCACTATTCCCTGGTTAATCTCTTCTCAGATCTATAGCTTGAGGTCAGGGTGATGCACACTACTCACTAAGTTTCCAGGGGCTTTGGAGGCATTGAGTCTCCTGTACTGTACTGAACCTGATTGACCTGCTTTTGGCTCTTTTGGCTGCCTGGTTCTTTGACAAGCTAAAACGACCCCAGTGTGCACAGCTGCCAGACTTCCTGTTTCCATTGCCTTGAGGGTGTTACTTTTGGGGTCACTTCCTAAGATACAGTGTGTCCCCTTGTCAGACTCTTTTCTTTTCTGCCCCCTTTTTTTTCTGGGAAATGTGATCTCTAAGTACACATAGAAAATTGAGGAGGTCCTTATCTGCTCATGTCAAAAATGGCATTGTCCCTTTCCAGGCTGCTCTGCCTCTTTTCAGGTAGGTGGTGTGACTCTGTGTCCTGAGGTAATAAATGGGGTAACTCAGCCCTTGTTTCTGCAGCCCAGCTTTGTCAGCCGTATAGCTTATGGAAGTTTTTCCAAGTTTCTGGCATTATAGGTTATCTGTTAGTTTTGGATTCTCACATTGTGTTTTATCTTATTCTGTATCTTTGTCATTGTAGCAGGGTGTTTGTTAAGAGAAGCAGCACTGGTAGCTGTTAATGAAGATGCCATTCTAACCTGGGTGCCTGTCCCCGCAGCTGATCTTCATAGTTGCTTAATTCCAGGAATCCTCATAGAACTCTGACCTGGAGTGAAATGAGCTCAAATTAGAGGCAGCTCTGGAGCAACTAGATCATGAATTAAAACTAGGAAAACTTGATTCTAAAACCTGGAAGAGAAAGCAACAATTGATCTCAACATCTTCATGCATCTGTTAATAGGCACACTTTGTTTCACTGGGCTTTGTTTTATAGCACTTCACAGATTTGCATCTTTCACAAATTGAAGGCAGGACTCTGTGTCAGCAAAAAAATTACGACTCACTTTATTGCGGTGGTCTGCAAGTGAACCTGCACGCTCTCTGAAATATGCCTGTATATTTTTATATTAACTCTTATCAGAATAAGCAGTTTCCTTACATGTAGGTGAGAGTTTAACTCTAAGGAGAAACCTAATTTGCAGTTTTTCTCTGGAGACATTTTCTGTGTTTGTTGACAAATTTATTGCCTGAAGTAGAATTTAATAGTGTGCTGTAATAATGTTATGAAAACCCAAGGAAACAGGACATGAATCTGATCACAGAGTAGTGATTTGTTTCTTCCAGTTTTCTCACATCACTTAGCACTGCTCTTCTTCGTGAGCATAGAAAGAAATAGTGGGTACATCCAGATAAATGAATGCTGAATCCATCAGTATAGAAAATCCTGGGATACACTATGTAGTTTCTGGGTATCATGCTTATATGTGGTGAAGAGAAGAGCAGAAGCATATACTTTTTAGGTTTAAATGTTTGGGGAAATTGACTTTTTAAAAATCTCCCTTTATAATGAGGGAGTTCCAGGAGGCTTCTCATTTCCTGCCATCATCATCTGAGGACTTGAGGTGGTTATTCTCAGTAGGCCATCTGGGGACCCCCTGCCTCAGTGGGGGTGTTTGTCAAAAAGTACTTTCTGAGTTGATGACTGCACAACATTGTGAATGTGCTAAATGTCACTAAATTGAACATAGAGGCATTTATGGCTGGATTTTTTTCTGGACAGCCCGTGTGTGTGTGTGTGTGTGTGTGTGTGTGTGTGTGTGTGTGTGTGTGTGTGTGTGTGTGTGTGTGTGTGTGTGTGTGTGTGTGTGTGTGTGTGTGTGTGTGTGTGTGTGTGTGTGTGTGTGTGTGT